>CAXIVR010000003.1:22096022-22453522 GCA_964035755.1 Teleogryllus oceanicus
AGCGGGGGAAAAATGGTACATTTAAACCCAAAAAAAAATTTCCCTCCTTTTTCCAAAAAAATTAAAAATCTTTTTTTTAAAAAAGCAAATTTTTTTCTAACATTTTTTCTGGGGGAAAAAATCTTTTCCCCTTAAATTTTGGAGTTTTATTAAAATTCTTAAAAATTATTGAAATATTTAAAAAATTTTGAAAATATCCTGGGACTTTTTAAAAAAATACCCACAAAAATTTTTAATCATTTTTAAAAAATTAAAACGGACAGAAACATCACCAAAACAGGAAAAAATATCCTTTTTCAAAAAAAGAATTTTTTTTCCCCTTTTGCGCAGACAGAGAGACGGGAAGACGGACGGACGTACGGACCAATAAACAGACAAAAGACGTTGGGGCGTCAGTCGATTTTGCAAAGGGACGAAAAAAAGAGGTTTGCAAACCGTGTTAGGGTTTTTTCATATTTACCAAACGGGTTTTTCCCCCTTTTTCAATTTTTTGGGGGCCCGGCCATGTTTCAGAGATTCAAAACCTTTTTCTGGGAAGGGTTTTTTCCCCGGGGTTTTCACTATTATAATATTTTCTTTTTCTTACGTTAAAGTGCGAAAAAAAAAAAAAATTAAAAAGGATGAAGTGTTTTTCCACTGGTTAAAACTTTTTTTTTACAAAAGCTCTGCTACCCAAGAAAATCTACGTCTCTAATAAACGAGATACGTAAACGGGGAAATATAAGCGACTGAGTAAATTTTACGGCTACTTTTAAAAAATTGCAGTATCAATTTAATCAAAAAAAGGGGAATATAACGAGTCACTTTATCATTTTGGCTTCGACTTTTAAATTTTGGCTTTTATTACTTTACATAATCGGGTTTTTCCCATCGGGGACAGTGGTCGGGGTCGATCTGTGGGGGGGGAGACATTCCCTCCTCTCCCCCCGTGGCCTCGTGGCGGGGGGACGGGCGAGGCGGGGGCCCAGAAAACCCCACTGGAAACGCCCCCTGAGGGGGGCCCGGGGCTGCTGGCTCGGGCGACAAAACCCTCCCCTTTGCAGAGTTCAATGTAAGGAACCCTAAAAAAACTTTTTTCAATTTTTTTCCAAAATCAGCAGCAGCTTTTTCCCCGGTATAAAAAATTTTAAAAATTTTTGCATACCCATTTTTTTTCAAAAAAAGTTTTTTCGAACTAAACAAATTTTTTGGGGGTGTCTTCCAACAATAAACAATGTTAAATATACAAAATTTTAATTTACAAATCTGTTATTAAAATTTTGGGATCTTTATATGAAAAGGGAATTTAAAATTTTAAAAAAGTCTAATGTTTTGGGAAATTTTGGGCTTGAAATAATTTTTTGTTGAAAAATATAATTTTAAACAATCGAAAAAGTTATTTTTTTAAAATTTTCCCGGAAAAAAAAAAACTACTTTTCCAAAACTGTCTCTTTTTTCGTTGATCACTCCGTTTTTTTAGAAAATTACTTTCAAATTTTTTTCTGACAGATAAAAAGGGGTTAAAGGCAAAAATTAAAAATAAAAAGAGATTTTAAATAAAAAACTGATCTATCAACTAGGTTTTTAAATTTCTTTGAAAAAATTGGTTTCGGGGAAAGCTTAGAAATTTTTTTTTTAAACCCCCCTGTGCTTTTTTTTAAAAAAAAAAATTTTAAATTTGGGTGGGGTTTTTGGTGTATGAAAGGCATTTTTCATTAGTTTTTTTATTCATTTGTTTCTAATTAGTTTAAAAAAATCAATTTTTTTAAAATTAATTGTATGATTGGTAATAAATTTTTAAAAAGGTGGTTGAGATAAGTGAAATGGAAGAAATTGCCTCTGTAACTGTAAAACCATTACAATGCGAGCAAGTATTTTCCCAAAAAACTACCAGTTTGAACAAAAGGAAAGATTTTATAAGGTTTTTTATGTTGAAAATTTATTAACAGGGAGTCATTTCTATGAAAAAAAACTTCAAAGTAGCATATTATTTGCAGGGCTCTTTTTAAGAACACATTTTTAAATTGGGCCCCACAAGACTGAATGGGCCCTCAAAAAACCCTCCACGGGATTGCAACCTTTTTTTCAGCCGGGCCCTTTTGTTGGTTTTATGCAAAAGTTTGTGGAGTTTGTTGAATAAAAATATCCCCTAATGTAGGGGAAAGTAATTTAAATAGTATTAAGGCAAAAAATTTTTTCCAAAAAAAGTTGTGGGCTAAAAGTTCCCCCTGATAGTTTGGGGGACCCAAAAGACGCCAATTTCAGTTTACCTCTGGTTCTATAAGGATTTAAAGAGAAAACCATGAACGGGGGAAGGATTATTGCCCCAAAAAATTTTCGAAATAAGCATACAGAAAATTGTGGGGAAAATTACTTTTCCCTTAAAACCACCCCCCCCGCCCAAACCCTGATGATTCAGGAAGTTTTGTGGGGGGGGGGTAGGGCAAAGCGGCTCGGCAGTGGGGGGGCGGTGGAGGGGAGGCAGGTTTGGCCAGGGAGGAGGGGGGGGCCGCGGACGGGGCAGAAGGGGAGGGGGCGGTGGAAAAAAAAGGGTGGGCATCCTCCCGAAGCCCTTTGGCGCTGTTTGTTTTTTTTATTTCTACAGAGAAATGGGGGTTCTGTAATGTTTTGCGGGGGAGTGTACTACCCCCCACTTCATTCTTGGTGGGCCCAAAAAGGACTGGGGGAAGGGGCAGAATTAAGGTTTATGAGGGCGTGGCACGGGGATGTAGCGGGGAGGCACCTAAGGCTGAGGGAAGGGAAGGGGGGGGGCGGAGGGGTTTCCAGAGCAGGAATGACGGGAAACACTTGGGGTTTGGGGGGGCGGGGGGGACCCCGGGGTGATGTGGGGGGAAGAAAGGAGCACCTGCGGCCGGGGCGGGGGGGCGGGTGATGGGAGTGAGTGGTGATGAGAGGAGAAATTTCGCTAAGGGCGTGCGGGGCGGGGGGATGGGTGAATGGTGATGGGGAGGAGCACCTCCCCAGGTGTGGGGGGAGGCGGGTGAGGAGTGATGATGGAGGGCACCTACGCTTAGGGTGTGGGGTTGCGGGGGTTTTGGAGGGGAGTGGTGATGAGGGGGCCCCTGCTTGGGGCGGGCGGGGCGGCTGCGCGGGCCGCCGGGCGGGGGCGCGCAAAAGGGCCCTCGCCGACGATCGGATCGCTTGGCAGCTGGGGGGTGGCGGGGGGGCGCCCCTGTTCCTGTCGTTCTCTGCGCTTGCGCGGGCCCCCCTCTCGCGGGGCGCCCCCCGGGGTCCTCGGCGGCGGGGGGGGGTTTTTCAGCCCGAAGGCGGCTAGGAAGGGGCGGAAGGCGAGGGGGTCCGGGGGCCCGGGACTTTTCCCCCCTGTTCCTCGTCGTCGCCCGAACGCCTCTTCTTCTTGGAGGTTGAGAAGGCCATCGGGGCGGGGAAGCAGGTTGGTCCCCCTGTCTTTCATCGGGCGCCATTGGCGGGACTCTGTCATGCTGCTCCCCGTCGTCGTCCAAACGCTCTCCCTTTTCCCCCTCGGAGGTTGAAAAGGGCCCAAAAGGGAGCGCGGGGGAAAGGAGGTTGCCCTCGTCGTCGTCGCCCGAACGCCTCTCCTTCCTCAGGTTGAAAAGGGCCGGGGACGCGCGGGGGGAGGTTGCTCCTCGTGTCGTCGCCCGAACCCCTTCCTTCCTGGAGGTTGAGAAAGGCCATGGGCGCGGGAAGGTTGGCCCTCCCTGTCGTCTTCATTTTGGGAAGGAATTTCCCGGCCGCGGAGAGGCGGGGGAAAACCCGGGGAGGAGGGGGAGGGGGGCGGCGGGACCTCCTCCTGCTCACCCATCGAATCGCACCTCCGGGTGGGGGGAGTGACGTCGCCCGGGGAGACGGTGGGGGGGATTGCCATCTCCCTGTGGTTGTGGATGTTAAATTGGCGGTCCGATCGGGAAAGTCCTCTGGGGGGCGCCGGCGAGCGCCGGTGGTTGCGGCGGTTTGGGGCGACCACCGCGGCGGGGAGCCCCGTCCGGGACGCAGCGGAGGTGGGGGGTCGCGGCGGTGGGCGGGCGGGGGCGGGGGGCCCAGGGCGCGTGGGCCCCCGGACCCCCCTCCCCCACGGGGGGACTTGCGCCTGAGCCGCAGCGGGCGGTGGTGGCGGGGGGGGCCACCGCGGCGGGGGGGTCTCGCCCGCTGACGCAGGGGGGGTTGGTGCGGCCCCGAGGGGAAAGCGGGCGGGCGCCCGGGGCGCGTGGGCGCCGGACCGCCCTCCCCCCGCCGGGGATTTGCCCCTGGTCCGGGCGGGGGGGTGGCGGCAGACCCGCTAGGGCCCGGGCCTCCCCCTGACGGCGGGGGTTGGTGGCGGCGCTGGGGGCGGCGGGGGCGCCCGGGGCGCGTGGGCCCCGGACCGCCCCCCCCAGGGCCGGGGACTTGCGCCTGGGGCGCAGCGGCGGTGGTGGCGGGGGAAACCACCCCCAGGGCCCGGGCCCCCGTCCGCTGACGCAGCGGGGGGTGGTTGGTCGCGGCGCTGAGGGCGGGGGCGCGGGGGGGAAAAACTGGGGGCGCGTGGGCGCCGGACCCCCCTCCTCCACCCCCCAGCGAGGGGGCGCCTGGGCCGCAGCGGCGGGTGGCGGGGGGAGAACCGCGGCGGGGGGGCCCTCGTCCGCTGACGGGGGGAGGTGGTTGGTCGGGCGCTGAGGGGCGCGGCGCGGGCGGGTAGGGCGCGTGGGCCCCGGACCGCCCTCCCCCAGGGCCAGGGGCGGGCGCCTGACCCGCAGCGGCGGTGGGGCCCGGGGGAGCCCCGCCCGGCTGCGGGGCGGGGTGGCTGGGCGGGGCGGGGGGGGGGGCGGGGGCGGCGAGCGGGCGGGGCCCCGGCCGCCGGCCTCGCCCCGCGGCGGGCCCCCGGGCCCGCACCCCCGGCGGCGGCGGCGGGGCCCGCGGGGCTGGTGGCGAGCGCCGGGGCGCGGGCGCGGGGTCGGCGGCGGGGCCTCCTGCTCCCCCGACCGCTGCGTTTTGCCCCTCCCCTGCACCTGCCACCCCCCAAACCCCAAACAAAACTTGGTTTTTAAAAATCAAATTCCTCGTCTGGTAAATATCCGTTAAAATCGATTTTGCCGCTTGGGGCCTGGAGTAAAATGTGTTTTCCCCCAAAAAAATTGCAAACATGAGAAAAAGATTCATACAAAAATCTCTTTTCGTCTATCCCCTTTTTTACTCTTAGCCCTTCCGCCCTTTTTAAATTCCCCTTTTGCCCAAATTTTAAGTATTTTCTTCTGCTCTCTTTTTTTTTAATCTTTATTTTCCCCCAATTTCCTCATCCTTTCTTTGTCATCCCTTTTTTTGTTTTCTTTTAACCCCAATCCATTTCCCTCTAAAAATTATCTCCCTTCATCTCCCCACATCTCCCTCCATCTTCTCTCCTTTTCTTCCACCCTTCTCCCTTTTTCCCTCAAAATTTTTTCTTTTTTTTTTCCCCCAACTTACCTCCCTTTCTTTCTCTCATCTTCTTTCTGTCTGTCTGTCTGTCCCCCCTCTCTCTCTCTCTCTCTCTCTCTCTCTCTCTCTCTTCTTTCGGCTTTCGTCGTCCCCAGGGGAATTGAGTGCGGGCGAAGTTTTGAAGGAGAAGATGAATGATAAAGCCATTATTTTTAAAAAGACAGTTTTTCTTCAAAGAACAACAAAAAAGGCTTGAAAATAAAAAGTGCAAGTGAAAAATTTCCCCTTTTTTACCCAAACTCGAAAAATATTAATTTTTCGGATGACAAATGGAAAGGAAAGGAAAAAGTTGGGAAAATTTTAATAAAAAACAGGAATTAAATCTTTCCACTGAGAAAAAACCAAAAGGGATATGGAGGAAAAAAAATTGAAAAAACCCTACCAAAATTTTTTGTAATTTCCAAAAAAATTTTTACTTTTTCTAATTTTAAAAAACAAACTTGTACATTCTTCGGATGTTAATATTTTAATTTGATAGAAGGTGAGAAAAAATTTAAGTCTTGTTAATTTATTAGTAAAAAATGATTACACGCTTAATTGCGGCAAAAATGATGGCAAAATCCAAATTTTTTAAGAAACTGCGGTGTTTGTTTTGACTTAAAAGGGGGCCCGTTAAAAAGGAAAGAAAACTGAGGATATCAAAAAATTTTTTATCTCGAAGCAAAATTGCGATTTATGACTAAAGGTGCAGAAAAATAAAGTAGTTTGGGGAAAATAAAAGTCATATAGAAAAGTTAGGCAAGCTTCGGAAAATCGGTTTCGGGGTTTAACAAATACGGGTTTTTTTGGCCGCCTGTTTGAAAAAGTTTTTTTTTTTTAAAAATTTTCTTCCCTCCTTTTTCATCCATCTGCCCGTCGTCCATGCATCCACCCCCCATGTTATCATACAGTTGGTTCCTTCCATCTTTTCAACACTAGCGCCTTAAAGATTCATAGGGTTTTTTCCAAAATTTATATTCTTTGGGATCTGTTTTGACCAAACCTAGGTGATTTTTTAAAAACATTATTCACGTTTTTGTGGTACTTTTTTTTAAAAGGGCCCCAAGATTTTTTTAAATTTTTTTAAAACAATTTACTCCCAAATTTTTCCCCTAAATTTTTTTTAATAATGGATTGATGTATACCTATTAAAATGGTGCACATATTGCCGATTAGTAACTCTGACTTCCCGAAAAAATGGGTTTTTCTTTTTCCCTTTCTTACAAAATTTGAAGTTAAGTTTTCCTTTTAAATAAATATTTCTGGGCATGGTCCTTTTTAAAAAATCATTTTTTTTAAAATTTTAATAATTTTTAACAATGTTTTAAAAAAAAAGAAATGTTAATAAATTTTTAAATATTGAAAAACTTTTAAAAGGATTTAAAAATTATAAATCGTTTTTGAAGTCCTTATAAAGTAAAAATGAAAATGTAATGGGTTTAATTGGAATAACTTTTAAAAATTTCCAAATTTTAAGAAATTTTTTTTTATTTAAAATATTATTTATTAGTTTAACTGGGAAATTTTTCTGCCAAAATTTTTTGGGAAAACAAAAAACTGGGAAAAAATATTTGAGAAAATCAATTTTTAAAAAAAATTTTTATTTTTCCCTTTTTATGGCCTTATATTTGGGTTATTTTTTAAAATGGGATGTTTAAAAAGAGAAATAAAAAATTTTTAAAAAAATATAAATTTGAAGACGTTTTATCTTTTTTTAAAAATTTCCCCCTGAGGGGTGGGAAGAAAATGGAAATTTTAAAAATTTTTTAAAATTAAAGGGAAAATTTTTTTGTTTTCTATCTTTTTCCCCCAAAAAAAAGTTTTAGGCCAAAACGGAAAATGGTTTGGGAAAATTTGCTGATTTGACATGGGGGACCCCATTAAAAAAAATCAAAAAAAAGAATAAAAAACGCCCCAAAGTTTTTTTTAAACTTTTTAAAAATTTGGATATATAGTGCTAAAATTTTTGGAAATTCCTCCTTTGTCAAAACTTTTTTAAAAGTAAAAAAGTAACATTTGTTGTTTTTCACTTTTGTTTTTTATATTAAAGTCAAGTATTATTTTTTGTTGAATCAAAACTTAAAAAGGGAGCCCCTTTTAAATTTTCAAACTCAAAATTTTTTTTAAAACAAAAATTCCAATTTAAAAAATGAAAACAATTTTTTTTTAAAAAACCCAAAGGGTTTTTGAACAGAGCCAATTCATTGTATAAATGACCAAAAAATTAATTTCCCCGGAAAAATTTTTGATTTTAAAAAAAAAAATGTGTTTTTTAAAATTCTAACCCAAATTTAAAATGAATTTCAGCATCTGTACGTCATTGATTTTTAAAGGAAACCAAAAGTTTTCTGGTTTTTGGCTTTTAAAAAATTTGGGTTTCATTCCCATGAAAAAAAAGAAAAATTTAATTTGAAGGTAATGTAAAAACCAACAGATGAAGGGTTCAAGGGGGTTTTTAAACTTTTTTAAAATTTAAAGTTGATTTTTCCCAAAGTTGGAATTTTCCAATTCCATTTTTTTCCACCCCCTAAGGGTTTTTTTGGTTTTTTTAATATCCCCATTGAAATTTGGTAATTGACCTTTTTTTTAGTTTTGTTTTAAAATAGTTTGTAATATATTTTTTGGCTTTAAAAAAGATTTGGGGGGATATTTTCCCAAACAATGATCAAAAACCCTTTATTTCAACAATTGATCGCCGGGCCCCCAAATAAAAAAAATTTGGTAAAGCAAAAAAGGAGTCACAACCAAGAAAAAGTCACCCGGGCAATTTAATTTTCTTGGGGGATTTTAATTTTTTTTCATCCATGGGTTTTCCAAAATAAGAAACAGAACGTTAATACAAAGCGAAATGCTTTGGGGTTGATTTTATCTTTTGGGAGAGGATTGTTAAATGGAGTTAATAAGGTGCCCGTCGTTATAAGCCGCCAATTAAAAAAGAAAAAATGTTAAGTAACCCCGATTTCTAAAATGGGGGTGTATGGGAACTGCTGGGCATTGCCCCCAAAACCCCAAAAAGATTTCCCAAATTTCCCGCGCGTTTAGTTTTTTATGTTTCAAAAAAAATCCATTTTTATACGAGCCAGGGAAAACATGACCCTTAAAGGGCCCTGGGTTAGGAATTTCTTTCCCATTTTTCGATGGGGGTCATTGAAGTTTTTGGGGGACCTTTATGATTTTGTCAAGAAAATATTTCCCAGGAAAAATTTTAAAAAATTTTTTCCCAGTTAAATCCAACGCCTTCCCCCCTTTTTTAATTTTTCTCAAATTTTTTGGGCTTGGGTTATTTTGCAATTTTTTTCCAAACCCCGGGATTATTTTTTATAAATTGGGGGTCAATTGCGATTTTTTATAAAAAAATGAAAGAAGATATCCCATCCTTCTAATTGATTTTTATCATTTCCCTGATGGGTGTCAAAGGGGATTCTGGGGTTATCATCTTGATTGGGGGGAGGAGGTTTTTTTTTAATTGACTGAACGGTTTTTTCGTCTTTAAGATTTTAAAACAATTTTCATCTGATGCAAACCCGGGGCTTAGATTTTTTCTTTTTTGTGGGAAATTTTTTAATAACCCAAATAAGTTCATTTTAAACCAAGGTTTTTTAATATTTTCATTAAAGTTTTTCCTGATTAAAATTTTTTAATATGTCCCTTTTTCAAAATTTAATGAGATTTTGAAAAAAACTCAATGGGTTTCTCCCCTTTTCCAAACGGCCTTTTTTCCCAAAACCATCACCAATTACCAAACTTGGAAACCAAACATAATTTCCCCCAAAATTTTTAACCCGTCCTTTTAATTTACAGTCCTTTCATCTTGACTGGTTTGGGTTATTCAAACTTCCCAAAGAGATAAGAATTTTAATTGGAAACCAAAATCCTCATCAGGGGCTGGTTTTTTAACCCCCCAAAAACCAAAAAAAAAACCTTTTTAAAATGGGGTTTTTCCGAGAAACAAAAACGTTAACCCAAGAGCCCCCAGGGGAATATTTTGCCCCCCTAAACGAAATATCCCGTTTTTTTAATTTTATCTAGAAGAAAATTTATAATTGTTTTTTCTTAAAATATGACATTTAACATTTTTTTTAAAATTAAGTGAGCCTTGGATATTTGGGGGGAAATAGAAGAAAATTTTTGTTTATGTCAAATAACCACTGACCAACTAAAAAAAATATAAAATTTAAATTTTTATATCCTGATTACGCTGGGAATTTAAAAAATTTTTTTGAAAATTTTTTATGTCCCAAAAAAAGAAAAAAAACAAACTTGCATTTTTTAAAAAATGAAAGTGATTTTTCGATTTATCAGATACTTTAGTGTTAATACATTTATATCCTTTTAGATGTTCTTTTAAAATCAATTAATTGGATATTTGGGCCTCATAAGTAACGTGAAAACTATTAATTTATTTGCTAAAATTTTAGTTCCGTTTGTAATTTCCCCCCATGAAAGAGATTTTGCTTTAGACCGTCATGGAAATGTTACAAAACATTACTTTTAAAAATGGAACTTGTTTAAGGGTGTAAAAAACAAAATTAATTTTATCAACTACTATCTTTGTTTATAATTTTTTTAAACACCTCCTTTCCAAAAATATCATTTTTGTAATAATTTTTTCCCTGGTCCGTAAAAAAATAGAATTACTTATTTGAAATATCCCTTGAAAAAAATTGAATGATATTGTTCGTAAATTATTTTAGGATAAAAATGTCCTTTTTTATTTCCCAAAATTTTTAAAGGGCCCAAGTTTTTTAAAGGGCCCCATTTAAATTGTCAAAGAAACCACTTTTACCAATTCTCCCGAAGGGAAAGGAAATTTTAATCCTTACCGCATTCTCGCGCGATTCGCGTTGCGGCCGGGGTTTACTGCCCCCTTTCCCCGGAAGGTTTCGGCCCAAATGTGCCCGGGGGGCTGCGTCGCCCAGGCGGGGTGGCTTTGTTGCGTTGGGGGCCCGCTGAGGCGCCGCCGCCCCCGGGAGGGAACCCGCGGGGCTTTGCGTGCGTGCGTTGGGCCTTTTGGGGGTGAGGTTTGGCTTTTGCCGAACATCACGAACCTCCGAAGTTTGACTCCTTCTCCAACAACAAACAAAAAAATATTTTAAGCAGGGAAAAGTGGTTAAGATTTTAAAATTTTTCCAAAAGGGGTTGATGGGCCAAAGACAGGAAGGTTTTATTAATTGCCAATTGGTAAGGGGCATTTTTTACGAAACGCAGTGGGTCCCCCCGTCTATCTTTTGATTTTAAAAACCCCCTATATTTAAGTACTATCAAAGACTCATTTTAAAAATCGGGGGAGAACCCGTTTCATTAAAATTGATTAATAATTATTTTGGGTTTTTTTTTCCGGGGTTTAAACCAAAATACCTTTTGGTTATATATTTCCCGGTTAACCATTCAATACCCTTTTGGTCCCCACCAGGACCGAAAAGGAATTTAATCCGGTAAAAAACGTTTATACCAGATTTTCCAACCCCTTTTTAAATCCTTTTTCCCTTTTTACCGGCAAAATTTTGGGACGTCTATACCGGTATGGACGTCCCAAGGTTTTACCGGTGTTATACCGGGATTTTTAATGAAGAAAAAAGCTTTCCCCCCCATACGTTTGAAAAAATAGGGTTTTTTTAGTTAATAATATCTCCAAAAATTTTATTAATTTAAATATTTTTCCCCTTATTAATTTAAATTTTTTAAATTATTATTTTTGTGGGATATATATTTTAAAATATATATATTTTTTAAATTTTTTAAAAAATTGAAATATGGGAAAAAATAATTTGGGTTCCCTTAAAAGAACCCTTTTTTGTGTCCTTTATCGGCTATCTCCCATCTGACCTGAGTGATGACCCCGCCCGTCTTTTATTTCCTTTAGAGGCTGTCCGTATTTGCTGAAAAATTTGGGGCCCTTTTTTTTTGCCCTCCTTCGGCGGGAACCGAGGGAAACGTTGGCCCTTGAGATAATCCCACCGGGGTTTCAGGGCCCCCGTTTTTTGGTTTTTCAAAAATGTTTTTTCTTTAAATTTTACAATTAAAACTTAATTATACATTAATAAATGGGCTAAAAAAAAATGTTTTTTCTAGTTTATTTTAAGGGGTTTTTTATATTTTGACATTAAAGCAAATAATTTAAAAAATTTTAATAAAAATAAAATTTTTATGTTATTATTACTATATTATTTTACTATTATTTTATTATTATTATTATTTTCATTATTAGCCAAACATTGCATGTGGGAAAAAAGGGTTTCCCCTTCGGGGAGCTTTCATTCAAAAAGCATCTGGAGGGGGCCCACGGGAAAGGTTTTTTTAAAATAAAATATATACTAAAAATTAATTAATATAAAAATTTATTAATATTAAATTTTTTTTTAATTAAAATTAAAATTTAAATTTAAAAAAAATTTTTAAATTAACAAAAAAAATAAATTAATTTTCACAAAATTAATTAAAAAATTTAAAAATTTTAAATTAAGTATTAAATTTTAAAATTTATTAAAATTAATTATTATTATATAGTACTATTAATATTTTTTTTTAATGAAATTTTTAAAAAATGGGTTTTAAAATTTAAACATTTTTTCAATAAATTTAAATTTTAATTAAAAATAACCTTTTGTTTCCTGGGGAAAAAATTAATATTTTACGTATTAGGGTTTAAAATTCAATTTTAAAATTTTTTAATTTTTAATTTGGGGCAGAAAAGGGGAAATTTGGGGCCCAAATGGAAAAAAAAATTTTTGAATTTTTATTAAACAATTTAACAAATAATCATTTTGATAAAAACAGTCGTGCATGAAGGAAATTTGGGGGATGTTGGGGAAAACTTTTTATGGATAAGAAATAACGTTTCCATTTTTTTCGCTACTAGAAAGGATAAAATTTATACGGGGGAAATTGATAAAATTTTTAACCCCTTTATCCGTGTCGCCCCCTCCTTGGGACGTGGAGGTCCCAAAGGGCAGGGAAAAGGCTGGGGGTTGATGTCTGCTAAAGCCCGTTGGCTGATCCCCTCCTTGACGGGATAAACCCGATTGTTCCCCCGGAACCCCGACCCCGGGTTTGAATAGCCCAAAAACCCCCCCTCGGGGGAACCCCCCGGGCCTCCCAGTCAGAAACTCTGCCGTTTAAAAAGTTGTTTTTCTGAGATCTGGGAAAAAAACCTTTTAATTTTTCCCCCAAAAACCTTTTGATTCTATTGAAATTTTCCCTGTTTTTCCCCGGGGAAAAACCGGGTATTTTGAGAGAATACCTAAATAAAACCAAATAAATTTTTTTACCGGTATAGACTTTGATTAAATTTAAAATCTAAAAATACGAGTATTTGACGTCTTATACCGGTATTTTTAAAGGTATTTTAAATAAAGGTATAATAGAGGTAAAGGTATTTCTATACCGGTATAAATACCTTTACCGCTATTATTTCGGTATTCGGTCCCTGATTAACACAATCTGTTTCATTAAGTTCTTATAGATGTTTTATTTTAGATCACATTATACACACACACACACACACACACACACACACACACATATATATATATATATATATATATATATATATATATATATATATATATATATATTGAGACGAGCTCGAATATACGCCCTGGTAATGGACCAGAACATATATAAAAATTTCCCAAAATACCGTCTTCGGCAGTTCGCTAATTTGAACGGGGCGCGAGAACCACGTCACTGTCTGACGTCAGCCGCGGCCGCGTCGAGCGAAACGCTTGTCCACGAATAGGAAATTCGAAAGATAAGCTTGGGAACGAGATCTTATGATTGGCCGGTATCCGAAAAACGAGGGAAGCCGACTGCAAGAAATTTTTTCCGTTGAAAGTTGAAGGATTTCTCAGAAAAATCTCGGAGGAGGACGGATCGCTAGTCGCGAGCAGTGAACTTCACGCGAGATTGTTTAATCTGAACACGAGAAGAGAACGAACATTGTACTCGTTTCGTGCTGATAACTCACAACGGAAAAGAAACGTGTATCCGTGAGAGTGAATTATATGAATTCAGTGAGGGCTGAATCGGACTCTTTTCCGGCGTACGCCAAACAAATTTCTGCATCGCCGCTACGTCACATCACCGAAGCAAGGAGCCAAGGCGATAACCATTCCTGAAAACACCGCCAGAGAAGCATTTGTGTTGGGGAAGGACGACTGGCGCAGAGGCGAGGCACTTCCCGGCCGAGAAAATTGGTTCGGAAACACAGCGGAAGAAGGAGCGGAGTATCGTGGAGGTCAGGCTACCAACCAACGGTTCCGGAGGTCGCGTAAAGCGAGATCGCCACGTCCCCGAACGCCGAGGCGCCAAGGCGCCGCTCGCAGCACTCGACTAGGCCAGTTCACGTAAACTCCCATTGGAGAAGCGTGAGTACCCGTGCGACAGACGGTTGCAGAAACGACAGAAATGTAATTGAACTTGCTAAACCACACTGTTTTTTTCTTAAGAGCTTTCAAGTATTAGGTATTTCAAGCCACATTTGTGAACGTTGATGTGTGGAACTCGTGAATGAAAGCCATGTTAAGAACGGAAATGATTAATTCAATTTAAACAAGTCACCCAATTAATCAAGTGTTAAAAAAGGGGGTGTTGTAAATAGTTTGATTAATTTTACTTTGTGTCGAGTTTTGTTTAAGAAGTAGAGATTGAAGTGTATTATAGATTAAGAACCATTTGTCAGGAATGAAAGCAATTCAAAGTAGGAAGGTTCAACTTTGTATTCTTTGGGTCCTTAAGACCAAGGTATGCCTGCACCAAATGGTGTACAAAGTACAATTCATTAAATGAATCGTTCGAAATACTTAATTATTGTGAAAGGAGGTAGCAATAATTGCTCCGAATATTCATTTCCGAGCACGAAGGTCACGTTCTGTACGTGATTGTGTGTCAAGTTTTTGTTGAATTTATGTGTTTTTTTTGTTTGTTTCTGTCATTCCTTGAGTATAGAATATACAGCCTTGTATGCCAGAGCCACAAGTGTTTTGCTTGAGTATAAACCTGCCCGTATTCCCCACCCAGGTGCATTTTCAGACATAAGCCTCATCCAGGCAATCGATTCGAAACAACTCCAGAGGTCTGACGTCGGGACGGCAGTGGACTGTCGAACGACGCCGGTAACGCCCACGCGATCTCACACATTCTTAGGGCTAACGACTCCTTATCGCAACAGAGTTGTATTATGCGCGGCACGTCGGAGGGAAGGCCACGACGTGTGTTCCGTTGCAATATATATATATATATATATATATATATATATATATATATATATATATATATATATATATACATTCCAAGAATCTTCATAAGTCAGCTAATAAATATTTATTAGATTATGAAGCTATTTATTAGACAATATTGATGCAATCTATTATTACCACGAAAGGATAATCGCTGTTTGTTTCGCTGATGAACAGACCGCCCTAGCTTAGTACCAGTATCGTAGCAGATGCCCCACAAGCGGATTACATTGCAACTTAACTTGCTTCATTTGTTTTCACACGAAGTTAGAAGCAATACGTAAGAGAAACTTGTACTTTCATAAGTTTCCAAATATCCAAGCATGGATCGAACGTTATCGGCCTGCCTTCAAAGCTCAACGCCTAGGGACCATGATGCAAGCTGCACGACACTGGCCGGCTAGGGGTCGCGTAGGGGGAGGAGGAGAGAGAAGGGTGGGGCAGCGCGGTTGCACCTGTAGCGCTCCCACCCCTCCAGCCCGTCGTTTAATTAGTACCCCGCCCTGGAACAGGTGAAACCGCAAACCTACCCCCACCGCCGTCCCCATCGTTGCCGTCGTCACGGACGCCACCGCTGCTGCTGTCCCCTCATCCACCCCTGCCACCCACCCATCACGCCCTTCCTCCTGTCCAATGCAGCTCCCTCGCCCTGCCTCGCCCCGCCTCGCCCCGCCTGCCCCGCCTCGCCCCGCCTCGCCCCGCCTCGCCCGCCTCGCCCCGCCTCGCCCCGCCTCGCCCCGCTCGCCCCGCCTCGCCCCCGCCTCGCCCCGCCTCGCCCCCTCGCCCCCGCCTCGCCCCCGCCTCGCCCCGCCTGCCCCGCCTCGCCCCGCCTCGCCCCCTCCCCGCCTCGCCCCGCCTCGCCCCGCCTCGCCCCGCCTCGCCCCTACCTCCCCTCGCCTCGCTTTCCGCTTCGCCCCAGCCTCGCCCTCCCCTCCCCGCCTAACGCTCGCCACGCCCCCATCCCGGTCCCGCCATCGCCAAGCTACAGCCTCCACCACCACTTCCCCAACCACCACTGCTACCATTGCCACCGCCGCCAGCGTTCCACCTCCACCATGGCCGTTCCACTCCAAACCCGGACTCAGTCTCAACCTCCTGCCTCTCGCCGCAAACTCTGACCGCCCGCCAATACTTCCAGTTCGCCGGAGGGGAGGTATTAGTGGATAAAGTCGCTGCAGAGGGCCTTTAAGAGGGCTCTGTCAGCGCTGCGTACGCTCTGCTACCGGCTCAAAGAGGATTCGTTCAAGACGGAGGAGGGGATCAAGTTGACCCGTTCTCAGAGCTGGAGTTTACTAAACGGCATTTGTATATTCACCCCAAGCTCTCGAAAAATGTATGCAATGGGATAAGAAATCTTATTTTTGCTTTGAGTTTTTCTCTTGTACAAGTTATTTTCTCGCGAAGCTCTGGAAACGTCCGCAGCACCACAGATAAATATGTAAGCAGCTCGAGAATTATTCGTAGGATCAAAGTTAACATATAACACATTGAAAAACATTAGTAAAAATATTTTCAAGTCGTGCATTTTTACGACGTAACATTTTAAACTAAAGCGAATTACTTGACATTTTTAAATTTAAATTATAAAATCAATGACTTGACATTTTGTCGGCTATTAAGATTCGTAGTCTCGATAAATACTTCAAACGCAATATTTGCATGCGACACAAAATATTGCTTTAAACATACGTGAACAATATTTTGTTTTTTTCTAGTTTAGTTCTCTCTTGTTTGGCTTATAAATTACCTATACTTTTTCTGTAGTTATTGTATCAATTTATCTCAAGTTGTGGAAAGTGTCAAAGGCTGGCTAAAACATACTTAGTAAACTAAAATGTATTTTGATAGAAGTTTTAGACGCTTTCAGCATACATAACAACTACGAAAAAATGTACTGTGAGATAGATCAGACCTACAGGTTTCCACTTAGAATAATTCTAAGAAACAATCTATCATAAAAGTTATGACAAATGGTCCTTACTTTTCCCCCATCATTTTTGTCTCTGCAGACCGACACAGACCGCGATCGCTACCGTCACTTGTCGGAAGTTTTCTCCACCAGTAGAATGAGCCATATGAGGATAGGCGACCAACCCAAAAGTTGGGAATCGACACTAAGGCTGGAAATGGGGAACAGTAAGATATTGAAAAATTGCACGCGGTCCATGGCCCATATTCTAGTGTTGCTTCCACATTCACAGAAATGCACCAATCACAGCTGGCGCCCTACAATTTTGTACCTTTCAGGTGCCACAAACTCATCTGCAGCAGATGCAACACGGTTGACGGTGTCATGCTGCCAGTGCGACTACATACAGGACTAGAACGGGTTTCAGGGGATTGTTTCCCTTGAAGGTGAATGATAGTATATAACTTTAACTGAAATGAAATTTAATGTTCATATTTGTACAAGAAAATATTTATTGAGATTGTGATGAACCCAAGGACCAAATGACAGTAGAGGGGCAAGCAGATGCATGGAGCAGTGGATTGTGGGTGGTACATTTGCTTGCCGCACTACTAACCTTGACAACTCAGGATTGAAGTTTACGTTCGAAGGACCATCACCTGCTTTGTGATAAGGCGAGCTGAGCGCCTTTGAATAATCTGAAAATGGTTCCGGCATCCTAATGGGAGCTATCGTGGAGGGAGATTCATAGACTATGAGTGTTGTTTAAACAAAATATAATTAGAATGGCAATTGTTCTCGATAATTAATAACGCAGTCATTAAAGATACTAAATGATTTAAAGTAGACTGCAGTTAACACAGGCTGAATCATACATGCTTCTGAGTTTATGAACATGCTAAATGCATAATTGGATTTAATAAACTCAACAATTACACCATACTGTACTTCACACGTTGCACAAGAGGAGCGCCAGCACCACAGTGATGCATCAGGAGGTGTGTCGTTGGGCGCAGTCCACGTGATATTCGTAGGACAACTGCAGCGCTTCTGACCGGGAGGTCCTAGATTCGAGTCCTGACGGCGGCAGGATTTTCGACACTAGCTTTTCAGCTAGGTCAAATTCAGTCGCCGCCTGGAGGAGAATTCTAGCGGCCGGCTGCTCTGATCGGTAGTTTTCCGTGGTTTCTCCGATCAACACGAGGCGAATGCCGGAGCAGTACCCTACCAAATGGGCAACGGACCGCGCGCGATCTTTCCTTCCTCTTCCTTGTCCAATCCTCTCCCCTTACACACACACTTACACTAACATGCACCACACTACCACATTCCGGGAGATCAGTCGGGGACTTAGAGCTTCTCCCGGCTGGGGCGGTGCCCCGCTGGTGGGAGAGTCCTGGTTAGGGGGAAACTCCACTAGCCGACGGTAGGTCGGCGCCGGATCTCGCCATCCGGCGGGGGAAGATCACCGCCATCTCCCAAGAAAAAACATGCACTACACTAACGGGACTAATGACCGAAGCAGTTGACGCGCCCGGAAACACGAAAAAATCAATCAATCAATTCGTAGGACGCATGGGCATCACTCAGAACATTAACGATGTGAATGTGATTAACATTAATGATGTGAACAGTGCATCAAGTAGCAAGCAGACAGGGACATTTCTCGTACATCAGCGGGGGTGCGACAGAATAAGTTCCATTAGAAATGTCAATAATAAATGTCACATTTACAGAATAAAACGTTTTTACACGCACATATCAAAGTCATCATGTCACAAGTAACACGAATTTGAAGAAGACAGATGCCTCCTCATCAAGAGCAATGGGCTGACTGACTACGTCCGTATTAACGATTGTAGGAGCGGAGAGAATTGGTGGTAGCCAGAGTTCTCAGTCAATCGGGGTTCTGGATTTAGCTACAGGAATTTATAACTATTATTAATCAAGCTTGGTTTTTATAAAGAAGAGTGTGAGAGTAATTATTTAATTTATAGATTTGGAAAAGATGTTGAAGTTAAATTATAATCAAATAAATAATGTTCTGGTAAATGTGACGTGATTGTTGCGGATTCAGAGAAGCGGACCGCACCATTCCACTAGCATAGACGATTAAATGTGTAAATATACAAATTAAATAAATTACTTGTACATGCCTGGAACGCACAATGTGACAGTACGTGCATTGCAGATTAAATGCTTTAATAGTAAAAGCTTGCACCCACAACAGATTACAAAGTTTCTAGTTCTTCTTTCTTGAGGTTTGTTCACGTGTACTTACAGTTTGTGGATGTACTGCAAACACTAACCCAAATCTGATGGCTCAGTGTGTGGCTGCCGTCAGTGTTGGTAGCCGTACCAGGATTCTGGTATTTTACCAGGATTTTAATGAGAATACCATGTACCACGATGGAAAGATCCTGGTACGCTTAAATACCAAGATATTATGCCTACAGTAATTGATGATTAACGATTTAAGATTAATATAATATTTTTATTCAATAATTTAACATCTACCCCAATATTACAAATAACTGTGATATTGGTGAAAACACTGCCGTGAGAGCATTAAGAATGAAGCAGGATGGTAATTTTCCAGTACATGCTGTAGGAGAAAAGGATGCGTCTCGGTGAAAAGAAAAAAAATCTTTCCGTCATGTTTCCATTTAGTTTATTGATATAAAATGACTCGGTATTGACTTAAACAAAACGAACTTCGTATGCACGTAAAAAATAATAGTTATAAAATGAACTATTTCAGAATGAAGTGTTATTGGTACCAGTATTTTAGTGGAAGTATCAAGATTTTTGAAGGTTGGCACTGGGATACACATTTAATCATATGGCAACGTTGGTGGCCGTCAGAGAGCGGAGGTTGGAGCCTGGCAATTCGTCGGCTCGAACTGGAGGGTGGGACAGACGCGATCTCTCTTGAGACTGGAGTTACATGTTTGCGTTGTCTGTCATAAATTCGGCCAGGTGTCGACAGATGATCAGGAATGGCTCGAATTTGGAGGTGGTGTCCTGTTGGTCGCGCTTACTGTTGATCGAAGCCTTGGTCGGAGAAGCAGGAGCAGCTGACTTGTATGCAGGCTGTCTGCCTAGTGTGGTGAGTACTGATTCACTCGTCCTATCGTAGAACGACCGTGTCCGACGGAGATGACAGTGATGGAATCATTTACGTATCTGAGTGGAGCATAGTTCTAGGCTGATGGCTAAGTTACAAGTATGTTGCAAATGCTTGCTTCGCAGACTGTACGTTCAGGTTTGCGTCTGTTCTCTGAGTGTGCTTGAGTATGAATGGTTGAGTCTGTTAGTTCTTTTAGTTTCTTCTCGCATGTAAGCGAAGTTACCGTATTTATCGTTAGGGGTGTTTTCGAGTCCGTGGAAGGAGCGTCACGTAACACTGGCAGCGAAAAGTATGATAAGGCGGTGAGACGCGAAGTGCCCGCGATGGCAGTATATACTCGTATTCCGAGTTTTGTTCTCACGGAATTCAGGCAAATTTCATGGGCACTAGCGACATCTAGCGTGACATTTAGCGACCGCGACAACCGCGACATCTAGCGTGACAATTTAAGAAGATTCCTGCTAGTGCCCACAATATGGGCGGCTTCTCTTGCAGAAGTACTTGCTATTTATTAGGCGTAGAAATGCCTCAATAGTACTGCATTGGAGTGGAAAGCACGTAGAAATTTCTTGGAATTGGTTTTTACCTTTTTAAAGCGGTCGCTGGGTGGCTGAGTGAATTATCTGACCGCACGCCGCATCGGGGCGATCTTCGCCGTGATCACCAGTGATCTTCACCGACTGCCGATCGCCAGCCAGAAGAGGTCAAACACTCGGTGACGAGAATGTTTTAAACGCCTGGTGAATTGCTTTATCGCGTTTCTGAATATTCGGTGTGTTTTGTTCGTGCGTGATTCGGCGGAGTTGACGGAGCTGTGAGAAAGAGGCGTGCGCGAAGGCACAATGGCTTTATTGTCTACATCTGTGCCTGATCCGTGGGAGTGTAGCCGCGTCAAGCCGCGTTGTTCTAAGGGTGGTGGGTGATGGTCGTGTGTGGTGGTTGGCGGCAGGTAGAAGGCAATTACGAGCAATACAGTGGTGGTGAATTTATCGCGGATTGATATTACCTATTTAAAGAATTTGGCAAATCTCCAGCATATGTCAGGGATCGAACTACTGACCCCCAATCTCCTAGAATTATCAGATAATTGCAACTCTTGCAACTCTCGACGTTGGTTAATTTTCACCCACTCTTATACACATTTTAAACCACTTATGTGCGAATGGATATCTCATTCATACGCGATTTTACATTATTTGCGCATACTACTTACGAAGTATTGTGATGGTTTATTCGGGCTTCTTTTAGGACCATCTCAAAAAGACGAATCATGGTGAAAATGAGGTATTTGGGACGATATTACGTGAACACGGACCAACTAATTTTGATATGGACGCGAATAAGAAATAAAGGAGGACAAAATATTAAGTGACCAATGTAGGGAAGAGAAGATCTTTCGTTATCATTTCACTACCAGAAAGAATGAGCCGAGATTACGCCCAAGCTCTTTTATCCTGCCACTCGATTTTTGATCGCCGAAGCTAATTTTAAAACTGTTTTCGTACTTTCGGATAAATTTGAAAAAGTGGTAAAATAGCACGCAGGCGAGATGCATCCTGAATCCAAGGCTGTAACAAACTGAAATCTAATATTATGAATCGTGACATGTCTCAGCTAACTTGGTACGTTATATTGATATAAAATGAATCTGTTATATTTATATAAACTTGAAGATGGGAATACGTAATTACTGGTGCGTTATTTTGGTACATACTACGTAAATGATAAATTAAAAGGATGCAGTATAAATCATTGTATTGTGACACATTTATGTATTTTTAATGCATTAAATTGTCATGAAAGCAATAAGACTTGAACTCTTAGAAACACCACACTAGAATAGGAATAGGTTTATGTGGCAGCTAACTTATGTTTTGTTATTCAGTTATTAATTCGGCTACTTTTACATTTCCATATTGAGATACAACTTTTCTAAACATTTACACGCTTTTCAGTAACATTTAATCGGATAGCAATTCAATTTATTGCTTTTAACATACTACTAGTAAAACGTGGTTTACATGTCTCACTGATAAACCTCCTATTAGGGAATGCGATTCAGAATGCAAAAGTATTAAATCGGCGATTCTCATTTAGGTGTTGAGAATAGGGATGCAACATTGATGTTGATATTTTCAAAACAGAAATTTTGTATAGACACATGAACATATTTTGTAAAAAAATTAAATATTCATGAAACCCAATTTTTTTAATCGATTTTTTAAGCTTGATGAGTTGTTTGTGAATGAAAATAATCGATAATCACAATTATATAGAAGTTATAATATGAAATAATATTGCATTATATCACTGTGAGTTCATGTGTTCGAATAAAGGGAACGGTGATTGTAACATCCTCATCCAGTAGACTATCTTCGGCCCAAGAGATGATCCCATTTTCTGGCATTTCCTACATATGTCCTCCCGTACCCGAAGAGGCGGCCAACGCACGCACTCTAGGTGTAAGGCCTCTCGCCCACCTTCCTGTACCCATTTGAGGAAGTTGTGACTCCTTGAGATGACCCTGTGTAGTATCCAATCAAAAGGCAAGAATTCATAAAACGATTTTTATTGAAGACCAGGTACAATTGCCGATGTTCCGCATTACCAGTAGAGTGTACCAAAAGCGAAACCGTGTTATCGTTGTTCAGAAGAAGTCCCAAAAGCAGCCGAGTCGTCGAATATCCAGTAGAGAGTTCCTCTTACGTTGCACAGGTCGTCGTCATAGCCTATCACCACTCTTCAAGTCACACGCCAGAATCCAGTCGCTAACACTGCGCTCGCTATCTGTCCTGGCGTCGGGTCGGAGCCCTCTTATAGCCCGCTAGGGCTAGCAGCCCGCCGACTAGCTGCGGAGTAGGGGCGGTGGCGAGTCCCTACCCGCTTGCTCGGGCATGAAGGCCGCGCGCGGACAGCCCAGGCCGGCCCGCAACGGTGCCTTCCTCTCGCCAGGGGCGGTAACGCCCGCTGACGTCACTCGGCGGCGGCTCTTTCAAATGCGCGCGGGCGGTTACGACACCCTGAGCGATAGTTTTCAGGCTTAGTTTCGCTGTTATTCTTTTTCCTATCTTCTGCCATTTTCTCTGTATCGTAATATAATTAACAATCACGGCCACTGTCAAAACAAATTATTTTCCACGAACTTGTCCGAGGTTACTAAACAAGGTTTTTGAGAATTGTTTTAATTTTGAACATTGATGTTTGCATTTGTATTATTTGAGCATCAAGCCTTCGCTTTTCTTGCTATCCGAATCTGGGACGCGCCGATAATTCGGCGAGTTCTTCCCTAATAATGGCAGAATGAACACATGAAGGACTGCGGGTATCAAACATACTGTTCAGTGCGATGATGTCTATTTGTCGGCTCCAGTCCCGGCCAAGCAGTGGTTGTAAGAATCTCTCCTTTTATCTGCAAGTCCCAATTCTTCGCGGCGTCTGGACGCGCAGAGAAATAGTACTAGAACATACATCGCAAGCCATCCCTCGTTAGCCTATCTAGATATACACAGCAATTGGATTCCAGCATGTTTGTTCATTGCTCACTCGGACTCAAACTGCCTTTTCCTTTTGTTTCTGATATTGTATACTAGTTTTCTCAACTGGTTTCTGTCTTCAACACACTTATGTTTGGTCATGTGTGGTTGGTTGCCTTAATTATTTCATTGTGCCACCTACATCTTTTTCTTCCGCTCTTTCCCCTTTATTCTACCATTCCAAGCATAATATCCTTTTCTAGAGATTTTGTTCGACCCATATTATATCCAAAATATTTTATTATATAATATTAATTATCAATGTTTTGGTTTGGCTTTTAGAGAAAGTTCTGTTTTCTTTTCAAAATTTCGGCATTTGTCTTTTTTTCCTGCACATATTTTTTCAATATTTTCTTCCGTGCCCATACTTCAAAAGAATCTTCCTTTTTTCGCCTTTCTGAATGTTCAACTTTTAAACCCACACAACAGGATTAGAAATACCATTTTCTCGATTATTTGGATTTTGTTCTTACGGACTTGATTTCATACGGAACATGACGGAACAGCGTTCCTTTACCTCGGTGATAATTATTAAATTATAAATTATATAAATATTATAAATATATAACTTTCTATTAAATTAATACATAATTTGGAGCGCGTTCCGGGACCTAAAATTTTACAAATCAAGCACTGGTCTTACGTGATACGCATGCATATTTCATGAATTAGTGTAACTTTCTTTCTTTCTCTGGATGCAATTGTTTTGTTATTTGCATAATCACGGCTGTTGCCTTTCTTTGGTAATGGAATAAACATAGTGCGTTTCCAATCTGTTGATCACTCTTTTCTTTTTCAGATCAAATTGCATAATTGTATTAGTTTCGCCATGATTTCTTCTCCTGTGTCTTTGAGTAGTTCGATTAGGATATTGTTACACCCGGGGACTTCCCATTTTTCAGTTGTTTTGTCGCCCAATGCATTTTCTCTACAAAAATCTCTGGTTCATCTTCGTAATCATCAATGTTTATCCACTCCTGTACTTGAAAGTCCTTCTCATATAACTACTTCCTGTATTCTTCCCATCTTTTATGTGTCTCTTTTTGTAATTATTTTGCCGTTCTCATCTATTCCTAGGGACCGAGTAGCGAAATAATAGCGGAAAGGTATTTATACCGGTATATAAATACCTTTACCTCTAGTATACCTTTATTCAAAATGCCTTTAAAAATACCGGTGGAAGACGTCAAATCCGGTATTTTTAGAGGTATTTTACCATTATCCGAAGTCTATACTGGTAAAATACTGTTATTTAACCCTTTCACTGCCAAGAGTCGATGAGAGTCGATGCGTTTTTCAAAGCCAAACTGCCTCGGGCCGATCAGAGCAGATGGCAGCTTCCTTTGCTTTTAAATCATTTATTCAGCAATAGATAGCGTAGAATGCCTCTTATCGTGTTAGTTAAGGTTTCAACTAGTCGTTTTGAATGAAACATATTTCTTTCTAATGTGTTTGAAGTTACAAAAGCTATTTTAAGCGACCGCGCCGGGAACAGCTGACTACGCGGAGACATATGTGATTGAGCGCATTAGGAATCAGTCATACTAGGTACGTGTCGCGTGTTGTTGATTGTTTTTTTTGGGGGGGGGGGTAATGGCAGAAAACATGGTTTTGAGAAAGAAATAGCTGATATTCTGGCTCAAAGTGATTCTGAGAGTGATATTTCATGGAGCAGCAGTGAGTATGAATATCATTCAGACTCTTCTGATGAAGATACTGTTGAGTGTCCGACTTCAAACAATAATAATGTCCATGAAGAAAACTCGATTATTGAAGACGATGAAGAGGTCATTGTTGACTTTTCTAAAAACTGGCGGGATGTCACAAATGATGATTTTGTTCCTAACCCTTCATTCGGTTTCCATGTGTGTACAGGCCCAAAGCATACCCCATCCCCTGCACCTCTACTCAAAATGCACTGTTTTGTTTACGCTTATCTCATGAATATGTTTGTCACCAAAACAAAGGCCAAAAGGAATGCCAAACAATTTTTAGAAAAAAATGTTTATTTGTCACCTGCCTCAAGAGCCAAGCAAAGGAAGAAAGTGACTGTCAATGAAATCAGAGGTTTCATTGCTGTATTTTGCACATGGGAATTGTCAAAAAAATAAACATTAGAATCATACTGGTCTACATCATCTTCTAAATTTATTCCTTGGTTTAGCAATATGTTTTCTAGAAATAGATTTCAATTAATTTTAAAATTCTTCCATATGAGTGGCAATTCAAAATTTCCTAAGGCTGGTGTGGCTGATTATGATCCATGTGCAAACTTTTCCCCTCTTGTGGAACATGTGAACAGACTATTCAAACATCATTATGTTCCTCATCAACAATTGTGTGTTGATGAAAGTTTAATAGACACCAAAAGCCACACACAACTTCAGCAATACCAGCCAAATAACCATAAATGGGGCATATAAAACTGTGGATGCTGTGTGATTCTGTTGTAAACTATTGTTTAACATTTTTTGTATACAGAGAGGCTAAAGATACAAGTGAAAGAGAAGCAGTGAAAAAAACGGGTTAGAATTTCAGGTTGTTATCAAACTTTTGGAAATGGGTAATTACTTGTGCAAAGGATTTCATGTATTTATGGACACTTTTTTTACTACAATACCGCCAGCTGAATATTTATACAAGAAAGGGACATTTTTGACTGGCTTTATAAGAAAAAACAGAAAATTCATCCCTAAAGCACTATTAGAGACGTTTTCTATTGGAGAAAAGAAATATTTTAGGAAGATCAGATACTGGCAGCAGGCTTCAGAGAGAAACAATCTCAGAGGGGATCAGTTATTTTATTATCTACAGTTTCAACAATCAACAATAGTACCAAAACAAAATTATTCATGAAAAAAACAGAAAGTAATAGAAAAAACTGAAATTATCATGTCTTACAATAAATTCATGTGGGTGTTGATACTTCAGACATGATGCTTTATTGCTATCTGGATGAAAGAAAAACTGTGAAGTACTAGAAGGAAGTAACCTTCAACATTTTTGGAAGAATTATTCTAAATTCATGTATTATTTACAAAGAAAACATTAAACCTAATAAACCAATGAGTAGACTGCAGTTTACTATATCTATAATATAATATTTTGCCAATGATTGGCTAACAGAGAAGAACTCTGATATTGAGGTGTTAGAAGATTCAGAAAATTTCGGGGGAAATTTATATAAATTACCAGCCAATAAAGAAAAAAATGAGTGTGTGTTCTAGAAAAGATGTAATGGAAGAAAAAGATCTAGAACAGAGTGTAAAAATTGTCTTTCCAAAAGGTTTAAAAACAAAATTTCACACAATAATTTTGAAAAATTGTAATATGTAAGCCATAGTTTAAAAAACAATAAATATTTAAGGACTTATTCATATCTATACATATTCACATATACATATGTATAAAGAGTTTGTTTTTAATACTTTTAGATCTTAAAAAACAATTATAACAAATTGTTAAAATTTTTTAAATGAGACATTTAAAAGTAATTTATATTTCTTCTTTCAACAAGAAAATAGTTTGCATATCTTTTAAAATAAAGCTGTTAGAGAGATTTGAAAATGTTTCTGCATTTTTTGAATTGCCCCTGTGGCAGTTTTCGCAGTACTTGGCCGGGAGGCACCGGCAGTGAAAGGGTTAAAGGTATTATATCGGTATTCTCTCATCAAAATACCGGTATTTTCACAAGAAAATGCCGGTATTTCAGTAGAATCATACAGGTTGGGGGAAATTCATTGTGTTTTTCTTTCGCTGAGATGGATCAGAGGAACAACCTATTGACACGGCAGTGTTTCTGACCGAGAGGTCCTAGGGTTCGAGTTCCGAAGGTGGCGGATTTTTGACATTAGGCATATTCTAGCGGGTCGAATTCCGCCGTTGACTGGAGAAGAATTCAGTGTCGGGTTCTAACGTAGTTTTCTATGGTTTCTCCGATCATTACCTTGACGTAGAGAGTAGTTTTGGGTAACTGGGTTCCTCACTCATATGCCAAGCCCCAGAACTTAAAAACTTTACTCTTTCGCTCTCAAACACTCCCCCCGCAGTGTTAGAACAGCTGCCCCAGCGGGCCCGCTACGTGAAGCGAAACTCCCTTCGCCAAATACCTTTTGCGGTTGCATCCGCTCGGTCCCCGCGCCGAGGAGAGGAAGGGCCACGCCGTCTCGGGACGTCATCCCCCACGCGGAAAAGGTGCGTCATGACGTGTCCAGATGGCATCCCGCAGGTAGAAGTAAAGGTCCAATAAATAATTCTTATTCCTTGTGAACGGTCAGTACTTTGTCGTGTGTTTAGTGATTTTTTTCACGTGGTATTCCAAGGAAAATATGGAAAGAAAAACTACAAATATTGTTTATAAATATTTTAAGTATGATCCTTCAAGGAACACCTCGCAGTGCTTGTTGCTCAATTGTATTCATGTTGTGAAGGTATGAACAAACTGCTCTTATATATACGCGTACATGTGAAATTCCGTGTGAGATCAGCCAAAAATTTGCACTTTCTAAACTGACTCTCATCCACTCTCTCCAGAACTGTAGTGAAATTATCTTATAGAATCGTCTTTTGACTTAAAAATATGTATAAACTAAACGTGACATTCAACAATCCTTCTCTTTATTATTTTATTGTTATTTACCATGTTTGAAGCAAATGAGTCATTAACCGTTTATTTAGAGGAAAAAAAATATACACTTGATTTCTATTATTAAAAAAGTATAAAAACAAAGGCATTTCCAAACCTTAGGTTTTAGAAAGCATGCGATCTGACTTCCCATTTTGAGTCCCGATGAGTTGGGGTTCCTTAGGCCTGCGGATTTTCCCCGGCCGCTCGAAAGAAACAATGAGCAGCTTTTCCAGGTATTTTGTTTAATCCTCCCTTGCAATATTTAAAGCAGTAACGGTACAATTATATGAAATTTTTACATCATCATAGTATAGAGAATCAGTCAGTTAGCTACTGACCACGAAATAGACATGAAATTGTTCTTTCTGTATGTGAAACATTTTGCTTTAATATCTCTATTTTCTGTTCAGTTAGAGGAACATATTATCCTACATCAAATAATTCTGAGCCGTGGAAATGGAGGTGTCTGTTAGTGACATTACTGAGCGTTCGAGAAAACGAAAAGAAAGAAAAAAGAACATAATGAAAAAAAATCACGAAACATGAATCGTTCAAACCGTAAGGTAAGGAAGCTTGACATATTTTTTTAAGAATGTGTCAAAAAATTGTTTTTTTGATAAAAGGAGGAAAAATGAAGGCGCTAATTTTTCGCCAACCGTGTCAATGGATTTGTAAAAAATTCTTTAAGTTGGGGTATTCTTACTTTAATAATAAATAAATTATAAACTTTTTAAATAAAATTTGCAATAATGGATTTGTGCAAAAGCTGCACAAATACAAAAAAGATGCAAGAAAATGAATGGTAATTTTCCCAATATATTTTTACGAATTTCAATAAAAAGAATTTATTTTCCATTCAAATCAAGACATGTCCAGCTGTGATTCAATCAAAGCATACAATGTCCTCCGCAGTCATTCAAAACAAGACATATCCGACACGAAACTCGTTCCAAAATTCTACCAAAGACAATATTTAGATTTTATATTAATAATATATTTAGCTATCCTTATTTCATAATTAAGAATTGAGTACAAATAAAATATTTGCATATTTTTGATGCTATAACATTTTTGCGTTTTTCTCGAAAAGGAGTAAAGTGGACATGTCACGTTTTGAATGTTTGCTCTTCATTTCGCGCTCCATTCTTTCCAAGCCCAGCGCCGGCAGGGCACGCGCTCAAGTGTACAGTCACCCTTCGGATCTGGAAGCAGGGTCGCACCTCTGGCACACTGCTGTTCTGATAGCGTGACTTTCCTGACCTCCGCAGACATCTCGCCGCGTTCTTCGGCGGGCTGCGTGCTACACTAGAGCAATTCGATATGCCCAAGCGTAGGAAGAGGGCGGTGAGCAGCTTTCAGTGGGCAAGAACATTGTGCAATGACGAAGTGGATATATATATATATATATATATATATATATATATATATATATATATATATATATATGTGTGTGTGTGTGTGTGTGTGTGTGTGTGTGTGTGTGTGTGTGTGAAATAATCATCTAAACAACAAATAACAATTATGAAAGTATATTTGATTAATAAACATTTTGTGAGATATTAACTAAAGTAACATTTTGCCAACATGTATTGATGGTAAACTGCTGTTTTTTATTGAAAATACCGGTATAACCTTTATGGACGTCCATATCGGTATAGTTGTCATATAGAGGTATTTTCCCGGTATAAAAGAATAAAGGTATTTGAAAAAGATATGAAAAAATACCGGTATTTTTATCGGTATTCAGTATCTTTTCGGTCCCTGTTCACTAGCAGAATACAAAAAACTATCCTTGTCATCTTCTCATTCATGTGTATTTACAGTATTTTTATATTTCTTTTTTAAATACATCTATTTTATGTATTTAAATAAATATCCAAAATACATTCTCAAAAATCTCAAAAATACAGTTTTTCAAACACAAAAATACATATTTCAAATACAAGTTTTTAAATATTGCTCAACCCTGTCTATAAACTATGTGCGATCAGAAATGTACTAATCTCAGTTCCCAGCTTGGGCGTAGTTTGCCACGAGTACGTTCGCCACGAGTAAGACCGGAAACTTTTGTAGAATGATTTTGACGCTTAAAGTAAAGTACCTTGAAAAATTAACGGTTTGCAAACGGTAAAAAAACGGTTTGAAACTCCCAAAGGCTCGAGTTCTTGCAGGAAGATTGGGGAAAATCGGCAGAACGATTTAGGCGTTAGCGTTGACCACAAACGGACAGACACGTTTGGGCGTCAGTCAATCGATTTTTAGGTATGAAAGACCCATAAAAAATGTATTTTCGCTACACCACTAGTTAGAAGAAGTAATTTATTATATAAAAACAGGATTTATCCACTTTTACGTTACCAGGACCCAGCATTAAGAGATTTCCGGCGCATGATTACGTAGCTTTCTCTTCTTAGATTGACAAAAGAATTGAGAAGAGGAAGAAGAAAAATGTTTATAATTTGAAATTACAATAACAAAATATTCATTAAATCAGATTTAAAAATAAATACTGAGATATACCAAAATTTTCCTCTCTCTCTCCATTTATATCTGCTAAAGATCTTAGAGTCCGGCTTGCTGGGTCAATGGGTCACGATATATTATAATCCTTATTACCATAGAGGTAATGGATTATAGGATCCGCCGACTATACAGCGCAGCTGGGAATCTGAAATAGAATGATTCTATTCCTAGTTCATTTCTGTTTGGATTGACTAAATGAAAAATCACTTTCTTTTCTAAAGAACAAAATTCAACGAAGTTTATTTCTACGCTTTTAGCAAACAATTTAGAGAATTTACAATTTTTAGGCCTTTGATCAAGATATCTTTCAATTTACAATTTATACCGCGGTTAACTTATCTTTTCTTCGTTGATGTCCCTCGTAGACTTCTCAGTCGAAATATCTTGCGATCTTGCCGTAGTCCAAAGTTCCAAGAAATCCTCTCCTGCCCCTATCCAAGCTGGTCTCCAACTAAAATTCCCGATTACGTCCTTGACATAGTCCCGAACTCGATTACCACTCCCGACAAAGTTCCAATTTATACACCAATATTGCTTCCACATCAAAATATCTGCAATATCATTCACTGTCCTTAAAATTTCACTAATAACCCAATTCTATCTCGATTGTACTCGTTCCCTCTCACGAACATACGATCAGTTCAGAAGCGCGTTTCAGAACAGAATGAAATCTTTCTGCATGATTCATCCCTCGAAGACTTCGTATTAAAACTACCTTCATTTTTTTCATAACATTTGACCGTCCTTCCCTCACCCAGCCAATCCATACGTTCGTTATATTTTGGTGTAGCTGACCTTTTGATCGTCTTTTGAACTTCTTCGCCCAATCCCAAATTTTCTACTTTCGGCATCCAGAAAACTCTTAATGCATTTAGAAAAACAAAAACTACGGTTTATTCACGGTCGTTGCTAAGCTCTAGCTCTCGTGATATTTCGTAATGCATGTTCCACCATATTGTCTACAAATAAATGTTACTTTATTTTAACGTGACATATCGGTATGTCACAATACTTTCTCTGCCTACCGTTTGTGTAAGAGAATGTATTTATCTCTGTCAATAATGGCAACAATAGTACACACGTAGAAAATTCAAGGACGAGCAGAGAATCTTTCAAGCACTCTTCAATACCTTTACGTGAGGCATTTCTGAATTAGTATAAGACAAAGTTTTTGATGGTTATAGCTAAAAAAACAACAAATTTAAAAGAAAACTGTTTTCAAAATTAACCAAATATGTTTTCGCAAATAATTTCAAGAAATTGGTAGCTTTGTAAAAATTTGTAAAATCAGCAAAATGTGTAAAATACATAAGACTGTACAAAATATGTGACGAAAAATTTAGATATTTGTTAAGATTTCAACAGTTCGCCGAGATCACAAATTTCAGAACAGTACATAGAAACATAATAATTACATTAGAATCCGGACTCTAGCCATGAGATCGTCGGGCAGTGCCGCGAAACAGTATTTTTGACATTACTGAAGATTTTCTGTTTTCTACATTTGTCTATAGAATATATTTATCCTATTTCAATGTATGATATGGCATTGGATTCTGGAGACATCTCGCCTGCGGGCTATTTTACCACTTTTAAATTTATCCGAAATACGAAAACAGTTTTAAAATTATCTTCGGCGATTTTACTTGGGAAAACAGATTCATCGGATGAAACCTATCAATGGGACCAACGCCGTTTTGAGATCAAAAATCGAGTGGCAGGTTAAAAGAGCTCGTGCGTAATCTCGGCTCATTCTTTCTGGTAGTGGAATAATAACGGAAGATTTTAGAAGTAAAATGTATGTAAAATAAGATGTTAGGAAATGGAATGTTTGTGATAATTAGGTCAATTTTCTTTTTGAAATCAGTTTCCAAATCGGAATCGATATTCTGAGTGCCTCAAATAATTTTTTGATGGTATTCGAAGGAAGACGGAAATATGTGAACGAGATATATACCTACAAAATACGACTATTACAGATGATACGAGACCGTTTGGTTGTGTTACAGCATCACTAGTTTCATTAGTGGAAAAAAATATATTCAGATTGAAAGGGACGAAAGCATAAACCGACTGCCTGGCTTGCCTGCCTAAAAGTTCGGCCTCCTTCGCGCCGCAGGCCGCCGGTTTTGGCCGTTCGGCTGCATGGAGGGATGTCCCACAAGTGTCGGGTGACGCAACGGTGTGAAGCGGTGAAGAGGAGGGGGAAGGTGTTTGTCAAATTTCACTTTACGTCGCTCCTATTCATCCGATTTGCATGATTGACACGGCGTTGGATTCAGGAAGCACGTCGTCATCGCGCTATAAGGCCACGTTTTTTAATTTCTTCCCGAAACTACGAGAAAAGTTTAAAAAAAATTGTTTGGAAATCTTTTTTGAAAAAACGGCTGCATAGCGTAAATTTTATTTTTAAAAAGGAGTTCAATGCCGTTTACAGATCGAAAATAGGATCATTTCTTCAGGCGTTATCGGTCTAGTAAATTCCCTGTTATAGTGCTGAGATCTCTTGATTTTTCCTATAATATTTTTCGGTACATTTCGTCTAAAAACGACTACGAATGTTTCAATGAAAACTTCTATTTAGGACGGTTTTTTACTCTTATTTAGTATTCTTGAGGTAATGATTCAGTTGTACCACTAGAAAAGCAAAAGTTAAGAAATTGTCAAAAAATGTACTTTGGGCGACGATAGATGGCAGCTGGCCAGAGAATGGAGCACGACCATAAAGCCAGACAACACCAAAGAAATTAGAAAAATTTGGTACGAGAAAGTCTGTCCCATTCTGTAGCACCTCTAGTTACACTCTCGTATACGAGAATTAACGTAGGTACCGAAAAAGTGTTTGTTGTTTCAAAATGCCCTTCCGTCCGACCGTCCATCCGTCATTCCGTTTGTCTGTTCGTCCGTCTGTGAACACTACTAGCGCCTAAACCACTCATACGATCTTTTCCAAATTGAGGAAGCAGCTGTCCATCTGGCTCTAGTTGAAATTTTGAAAAACCTTGTTTAAAATTTAGGAGTCCTTTACATAAATCCCCCCGAACATTTTCAAAATTTTCTCGAAAGTGGCTCCAAATTTTTTCTTTACATTTCTTGTAATATAAAAGCAAAATGCACTTATAAAGGTGGCATAGATCAGAATTTCAGGGTTAACTCTGAACTGCAATTTGCAATTTTAAAAAATTACAAAAATAAAATTGTCTCAAAAAGGCTTTACATTTTTTAATTAAATTTCAATACTATTAGTGTCAAACAAACCTTATGTGATGACATAAACACCATATTGCACTATTCTTTTGTTTTGAAAGTTTTCTATTTTTTTATTGCGAAAGTTTAAAAAATGCCAGTGTCTTCCTATAACAATAGTGCTGCAGATACCTATATTTTTCTAAATAATATATGCTCTTCTAACATATATCCTTAAATACGTGGTATCACATACAATTATTGTTCCACAAACGCATGGTTTTCTTGTAAGTTTGCTTGAAAGAAATATAATTTTAAGAACACTTTTCTCAAAAATAGCTTCTAAATTTTTCTCTCTTTTTGTCTTGTAGAGTGTAACGATCGCTTATAAAATGACACAAGTCCGATTTTTGTTGAACTCTCTGAATTGTTCAATTTCAAAAACAAATACAGATGACGAGAGAAAATGTGTGCTATTGTAGTTTTACTGTAGTTTTGATTCACCATATACTTATTCCTGAACATATAACGAAAACCTGCTTCCCTTTAATCTTTTTTGTGTACGTCTACTTCCCCGACGGATGTCTGGACGGATTCCTGGAAAATGTAATATTTTTCCATCTTGTCACAGTACAGGGTGATTCAAAAAGAATATACGTATTTAAAGAAGGAATATTTTGTAACACTGAAGTATCTATGAACATGTTGCACACTTACTTACGAATGCCTAAAGATTTTTCTAAAATGTTCAATATGTCTTCTACTTGCGACACGGATCATCGGTACTCTAATTCGCCCCAGACCCGCATAATCATGTTCGTCGTCACTAACTCTGAAGCACTAGGGATCCGATCTTGCAGTTCATCCACATGTTTTGGGAGTGGTGGTTTATAAACTAGATCCTTAATCTAACCCCACAAGAAAAAGTAACAGGGAGTTAAATCTGATGACCGTGGTGGTCTTATGAAAGGAACACCAAACACCTGCTAGTGGTTCGCCATTTTGGCGCGAACTGAACAAAATGCATTCGAGAGCAGTGCACAGCGATCAAACGACAATGGATTGAAACTAGAGTACATTTCATTTCCTCCATGCACCGCAATGCTAGTCTGCAATTATAAGTTTTGGAAGCGCACTTGTTCGAAATGCGTATATTGTTTTTGAATTACTCTGTATAATCCTGCGTACATTCCGTCTTCCCTACCCTCACAAAAGTGAACTAGTTCAAATTTATTTCATTATCTTTATTACTTATTACTTGAGCTCTGAATTTCCGGCATATATTGGACCTAAAATTGGTACGAAAAAAACATTTATATTTACTAAAATAGGCATGCGTAAAAGACACCTATTTTAGCTAAGTAGGGGGTAAAAATGTAGGGCAAAAACGTAGGGGTAAAAGAGATGGGACAGATTCGTGAGACGCTTGGACCATGGTACTAAACCATTCAACCTTTACTGATGAATAGTACTTACATCATTTATCTCATTACCGTTTTCTATTTCCATGAATATTTCTGTCCTTCAAAAACCTTTAAAAACTAAATCAATAAATGTCAATCACTGAACATGCGATGTTTTTCTTTGTTGGTAATACAAATTATCGCAACGAGAGTGTGTCTGTACGAACAAACGCGAAACGGCATCCACTCGAACACTTCAAAGCAGTCAAGACCCAAAGGCTTGTAATTTCCTCCACTCGGATGAAAGAGAAATCCATTTCAAACCACACACCACCTGCTGACAGTACACGTACATCCCTTTTGCGTTACTAGAGGACGACAAAGGGTGCTGGAAAAGTGCACAGGCCGGCGGTGTCAGAAAGTACCTGAATGAGTTCTCTGTGTTCTCTCTTCGGAACATGTTTAGTACTAAGGACATGAACGAAGAGGATGTGCACAATATGAATCGTACGTCATGTGCCAGCTAGAATTTCCACTGTGAGGTTACAAAAATACTAAATGAATAAGTTTCACATCGTTTCCTGTTACAAAATGTAAATTTAAACCATATTAGATACATTTTTTGTTAAGAGTTTTGATAAATCATGGGTTCATGCCTATTCGATGAAAGACGAGATCAAAAAACTAATAAATTAAAGTTTATTATTGATAATCAGTGATTTGTAAGAAACAAATAATCCGCAAAATAAAATATTGCCTTTACAACAGTACATGCTTTCCCACATTATTAAAAAAATTTCATTTTTAGAAAATTCAGAGAGGTCAACGAAAATATGACTGTGCCATTACTTTCAGCGTTTCTCGTTATATGCGAAAAAAACTGAGTAAATTATTTAGAGCAAATTTTTTAGTAAACGTATCCTGTAATATAGGTGTGTAGTATAAAGCGATTACGTGATTCCCGCCTTTACCTGAGTGACCGGTAGTCAGACAATATATAAACTCTTCCAAATTCACCATGGTCAAGTCAGTGTAATGCAGTAATATTATTGATTGGACGGTATAATTTGCACGATTCTAATCATTTTGCAACATTTGCTCCTTCTTTAACATCTTTATTTCTTTCCTTTTTTCTTTGCTCGTGTCACTTTATCTGCATCTGGCTGTCAACAGACAAAGGACAAAACGTCTTTAGGAGGGAATTCTGATAATGCGGCGTCATATATCAGAGTAAGCTAGTGGTTGTGAAATACCTACTCCAAACATTCACATTCTGAAAGAAAATAAGCTTATTATTCAACACAAAAACCCTCTATTAATAATCCCAAATACGCGCAGAAATTTCCAACACGCACGTACCCGGCGTCGAACAAAATGCAGGAACATTACGGCAACAACTGACGTCAGCAAGCAGCAGTTGCGTAGGTCGCCGCCCCTCCCCAGTCACTTCCAGTCTCCAAGGAGTTAAAGAGAACGCGTTGACCTGTAACATTCAGCGCCGCGATGCGCTTCCGATGCGGGGAATCGATTCCGAGGAGCGATAAACGAGAGGCCCTTTGGGATCTCAGAGCCAATCGATGGGCTGATACAGTCCACTATGTCCATAAAGCTGGCAGACACACTATAGCAGAACACAAAAAAAATTAGCTCATAATTTTAGGCTAATTATAGGCTAATTAAATGCTATATTCCCAAATTTTAGGCTCTTGTAGTTTTCTCGAAAATTAATGTTCTGCCAGCTTTAGAATAAAGCCAGCAGACACAAAATCAAATATTAAAGTTAGAACAAACTTACTTATACACAAATTATAGGCTAATTATAGGCTCACCAATATTATATATTATTAATTATTAGTATATTATAGTAATTAAATATACCAAATTGCAACACAATTCAACTCGTACTTTTAAACGAACAAACAGAATATACAGAACATTACTTTCAACATACTATTCATACCATAACATACTATTTGTCGATATACGAATCGTTGAAGTAAGTGCTCGAACTTTAGCGAAAAATGTTGCTACAATTCAACAAAACCTCTCAAGTACATACATCTTCACGGCATTCAGAGCTTCATAATTTTTAAACTAGTCAGCAGAACACAGCTGTATTTTCATATTACTCGTACTGTTATGTAGTATTTGTTAATATAGCCCTTGAATTAAGTGCTCGTCAACTTTAGCTAGAAATGTTGCTATAATACAACAAAACTATTCAATTACGGACATCTTCACGGCATTCAGAGCTTCTTACTTTTTAATCTAGACGGCAGAACACAGCTGTCTTTTAACATATTACACGTATTGTTATCTAGTATTTGTTATAATAGTTCTTGAATTAAGTGCTTGTCAACTTTAGCTAGAAATGTTGCTACAATACAACTAAACCACTCAAGTAAGGACATCTTCACGGCATTCAGAGCTTCATCATTTTAAACTAGACGGCAGAACACAGCTGTCTTTTCACATATTATACGTATCGTTATGTAGTATTTGTTGATATAGCCCTGAATTAGGTGCTCGTCAACTTTAGCTAGAAATGTTGCTAAAATACAACAAAGCACTCAAGTATGGACATCTTCACGGCATTCAGAGCTTCATAATTTTAAACTAGTCAGCAGAACACAGCTGTATTTTCACATATTACTCGTATTGTTATGTAGTATTTTTAATATAGCCCTTGAATTAAGTGCTCATAAACCTTGCTAGGAATGTTGCTAAAATACAACAAAAGCACTCAATAGGCATCTTCACGGCATTCAGAGCTTCATAGTTTTTAAACTATACGGCAGAACACAGCTGTCTTTTAACATATTATACGTATTGTTATGTAGTATTTGTTCATATGTCCGTTGAATTAAGTGCTCGTGTACTTTAGCGAAAAATATTGCTACAATACAACAAAACCGATCAAGTACGGACATCTCATGGCATTCAGAGCTTCATAATTTTTAAACTAGATAGCAGAACACAGTTGTTTTTTAACATATAATACGTATTGTTATGTAGTATTTAGTAATATAGCCCTTGAATTAAGTGCTTGTCAACTTTTGCTAGAAATGTTGCTACAATACAACTAAACCACTCAAGTAAGGACATCTTCACGGCATTCAGAGCTTCATTTTTAAACTCGACGGCAGAACACTGCTGTCTTTTAACATATTATACATATTGTTATGTGGTATATGTTAATATAGCCCTTGAATTAAGTGCTCGTGAACTTTAGCGAAAAATATTGCTACAATACAACAAAACCGATCAAGTACGGACATCTCACGGCATTCAGAGTTCATAATTTTTAAACTAGTCAGCAGAACACAGCTGTATTTTCACATATTACTCGTATTGTTATGTAGTATTTTTTAGTATAGCCCTTGAATTAAGTGCTCATAAACCTTTGCTAGGAATGTTGCTAAAATACAACAAAAGCACTCAAGTACGGGCATCTTCACGGCATTCAGAGCTTCATAATTTTTAAACTATACGGCAGAACACAGCTGTCTTTTAACATATTATACGTATTGTTATGTAGTATTTATTCATATACCCGTTGAATTAAGTGCTCGTGTACTTTAGCGAAAAATATTGCTACAATACAACAAAACCGATCAAGTACGGACATCTCACGGCATTCAGAGTTTCATAATTTTTAAACTAGTCAGCAGAACACAGCTGTATTTTCACATATTACTCGTATTGTTATGTAATATTTTTTAATATAGCCCTTGAATTAAGTGCTCATAAACCTTTGCTAGGAATGTTGCTAAAATACAACAAAAGCACTCAAGTACGGACATCTTCACGGCATTCAGAGCTTCATACTTTTTAATCTAGACGGCAGAACACAGTAGTCTTTTAACATATTACACGTATTGTTATCTAGTATTTGTTATAATAGATCTCGAATTAAGTGCTTGTCAACTTTAGCTAGAAATGTTGCTACAATACAACTAAACCACTCAAGTAAGGACATCTTCACGGCATTCATAGCTTCATCATTTTTAAACTAGACGGCAGAACACAGCTGTCTTTTAACATATTATACTTATTGTTATGTAGTATTTTTAAAATTTGCTACAATACAACAAAACCGCTTAAATACGGACATCTCACGGCATTCAGAGCATCATAATTTTTAAACTGGGCGGCAGAACACAGCTCTCTTTTAACATATTATACGTATCGTTATGTAGTATTTGTTGATATACCCTTGAATTAAGTGCTCGTCAACTTTAGCGAAAAATGTTGCTATAACACAACAAAACCGATCAAGTAGGGACATCTCACGGCATTCAGAGCTTCATAATTTTCAATCTGGGTAGCAGAACACAGCTCTTTTTTAACATATTATACGTATTGTTATGTAGTATTTAATTATATCGCCCTTGAATTAAGTGCTCGCGAACTTTGGGGAAAAATGTTGCTAAAATACAACAAAACCACTTAATTACGGACATCATCACGGCATTCAGAGCCTAATAATTTTTAAATTAGACGGCAGAGCACAGTTGTCTTTAACATAATTTACGTAGTATTATGTACTATATGTTGATATAGCCCTAAATTTAGTGCTCGTGAAGTTAGCGAAAAATGTTGCTACATTACAACCCAACCGCTCAAGGACCCGACCGCTCAAATTAAAAAAAAAAGATATTTTGGGCGAAGATAGATTGTATCACTCAAGAAGGAAAGGCAAAACTACAGCACCCGTCGACATCAAAGAAATTATAAAACTTTACTACGAGATAGTCTGTGCCATTCCGTAGCACTTCTCGTTTTATTTATGGAAAGAGCACCAAGTAGTACTCGGAATAATGTTTATAACATACTATGCATGTTATTCTATTTTTGTTTGATATCCGTTTGAAATTAAATGCTGGACAACTTCGGCTTTAGACTGTACGAATACTGTATTGATAGTGTACAATTCTAAATCACCCGCAAAAAAAGACTAACGGAAAATGATTGGCCATCATCATTTTTTAACATAAAAGTTTGATAATAATTTGTAATTTTGTATTAAAGAATCAGAGTTTAAATATTTCATCTTTAAGTTTTCGTTTGAATTTCTGTGACACAAATATTACACAGATCTACGAGAAATGAAGGGGTAATGTAACAAAATAATGCAATATATTTTCAACAAGTATTTAATAACACAATATAACTCCATTTATTGAACAAATATTACCTTTGGATCGTCCTCACAACGTCAATCATTACCTGACGGAATATTCTCAAACTGAAATAAATCAGCAGTAATCCCAAAAAATGTTGCCTAACAAAAATCATTCCTTATGAGGATTAAACTGATTTAAGAGCACAATCTAATGTAGATGACAGTGAACTGCTATTTATACCTTTTGCGTCCACTCAACACCAGCTTCAATGACAAGTTCAGTGCCATTGATTTTACCTTAACACTACCGGATGTATGTGGCTACTCTCATTATCACAGATTATTTTCCTATTTTTTAACAATCTTATCATATAAGCAGTGATAAACATATCTGTTGTCTCAAAATAGAGTATACAAATACACAATTCTTTTTATTGAAAGTCGCTTATCCAGTATCCTATCCTTCTCTATAGTTACTATCACACAATACAAAGTATCTTACTAAAGTAAACAGAGTACGAAGAAGAATGAAAGCATACCAAAAAGGGAACGTCTGCAAGTAGTACGATTATTAAAGAAAGTAAAGGAACATGATGGGCAACTACATCCTTTCCGTGTAACTGAATGCTACGGAAAAGTAAAACAAATAATATCCATCACAAACAGGGATGAACATGCAAAACTTTTAATGTGAAATGATTTATATCAATACGTTTATCATATCTCTAGTTCTATCCTCAAGGCAATAAGGGAAGTAATTCAATCTTGACGAGTTTATTAATGAATCACGTCCATATGCAATTCCAACTAATCTCAACTAAACATAAGGAACTCTTTTCTTTATAAGTAGAACCTTTTTTTATTTTTAATTGTTCAATCTTCTTAAGTTGACAAATAATAAATAATAAAAAATACTACCAAATCAACTAGAAAACCCGTAGAGAATGTTGTTTTAAAATATAAAGATATAAATGTGAACGATTCGGCAACAGTGGCTAATCTCTTTAAACAATACTTTTCGAGAATTGCTGCCGATCTCACTAAGGGTCTTCAGGCACCAAATTCAAAATTCAAAAAATGTCTTACCATTTTGTTTCCGCAAAAAAATCAACGTTCTTCAAGAAGTTTCCAGCAAAACAAATTCACTCTCATTCATGTAATCTTTTTATTAAAATAACCCCCATATGGTGCTTGCAACCCAAAAATGGCTAGTCAATCTTCTCTAAACCTTTTTAAACCATTATAGGCAGAGGAAAACCTCCAACGAAGAATGACAACGACGTTTTAATAGAAAATCGAAAATCATGTGTTTTATCCACAAGCTCACGGCTGGTAGGAGACTGCCCTTCCCACCCAGACGTGGCAAGGTGCTGCCCTCCAAACTACTAAAAGGCACACGTTCTGGTATTCTCTATTGTAGCAACCATTTTGCAAAAGTTGAAAACACGTAATTCAAGGACTAACAACAGCACATTATAATACGTATAATATGTTAAAAGGAATCAGTTATCTGGGTATATTTAAAAAAAAATTAGGCGCTGAATGCCGTAAATATGTTTGAGTGATATGGTATATGATATGGTTGAATATACTTGAGTGATTAGGTTGAGTAATTGCTCAAGTTCACGAGCACTTAATTCAAGGGCAATATCAACAAACAGTACATAATAATACATATATGTTAAAAGACAACTGTGTTTAGATTAAAATTACGAAGCTCTGAATGCCGTGAGATGTCCGTAATTGATGGTTTTGTTGTATTGTAGCAACACTTCTAGCTAAAGTTGACAAGCACTAAATTCAAGAGTTATATTAACAAAATCTACATAACAATACGTGTAATATGTTAAAAGACAGCTGTGTTCTGCCGTCTAGATTAAAAATTATGAAGTTCTGAATGCCGTGAGATGACCGTACTTGATCGTTTTTGTGTGTTATAGCAACATTTTTCGCTAAAGTTGACGAGCACTTAATTTAAGGGCTATATTAACAAATGCTACATAATAATACGTATAATATGTTAAAAGACAGCTGTGTTCTGCCGTCTAGTTTAAAAATTATGAAGCTCTGAATGCCGTGAGATGTCCGTACCTGAGCGGTTTTGTTGTGTTATAGCAACATTTTTCGCTAAAGTTGACAAGCACTTAATTCAAGAACTATTATAACAAATACTAGATAACAATACGTGTAATATGTTAAAAGACTACTGTGTTCTGCCGTCTAGATTAAAAAGTATGAAGCTCTGAATGCCGTGAAGATATCCGTAATTGAATGGTTTTGTTGTATTTTGCAACATTTCTAGCTAAAGTTGACGAGCACTTAACTCAAGGCTATATTAACAACTACTACATAACAGTACGGGAATATGTTGAAAGACAGCTGTGTTCGGCCTTATAGTTTAAAAATTATGAAGCTCTGAATGCCGTGAAGATGTCCGTACTTGAGTGCTTTTGTTGTATTTTAGCAACATTCCTAGCAAAGGTTTACGAGCACTTAATTCAAGGGCTATATTAACAAATACTACATAACAATACGAGTAATATGTGAAAATACAGCTGTGTTCTGCTGACTAGTTTAAAAAATTATGAAGCTCTGAATGCCGTGAAGATGTACGTACTTGAGAGGTTTTGTTGAATTGTAGCAACATTTTCGCTAAAGTTCACGAGCACTTACTCAACGATTCGTATATCGACAAATAGTATGTTATGGTATGAATAGTATGTTGAAAGTAATGTTCTGTATATTCTGTTCGTTCGTTTAAAAGTACGAGTTGAATGGTGTTGCAATTTGGTATATTTAATTACTATAATATACTAATAATTAATAATATTATTAATATTGGTAGCCTATAATTTGGGTATATATAGTTTGGTTCTAACTGTAATTTTAATGTTGTTTCTATGTAAAAGTTTAGCAGTTGAATGGTCTTTCGCCAATTCAATGGTATTGCAAATTATTATTATTATTTTGCATTAGTAAATATTCATATTTATTAATATTATTAATATTTTTGGAGAGCCTAAAATTAGCCTATAATTTGTGTATAAGTAAGTTTGTTCTAACTTTAATATTTGATTTTGTGTCTGCTGGCTTTATTCTAAAGCTGGCAGAACATTAATTTTCGAGAAAACTACAAGAGCCTAAAATTTGGGAATATAGCATTTAATTAGCCTATAATTAGCCTAAAATTATGAGCTAATTTTTTTTGTGTTCTGCTATAGTGTGTCTGCCAGCTTTATGGACATCAGTCCACTCGAGGGCCGAGAACGGACACCTTTGGTGAGGACGGCACGGGCCGTGAAAGGCTTGCTAAGTCACCGCGACGAGTTCCTGTGTGCTGGGTCGCCTGGAGGCTTGGCAGCCTGTGTGTGGAAGAAGTGGTGTTCGTAGTGAGAGCATGGAGCCAATACTGCCCTGGAAATAAATGATAAATAATTTTGTGATAAAATATTTTACATATACAGTCGACACCGGCTATAGTCAACTTCTGGGACTAACTTTTTTTTCACTATATCAGAGGTTCACTATATCCGAGGATGTCAAAATTAAATAGATTACAAATTATGTTATTAATGTAGAGATACAGCAAAATACATTAACAACACGAACTTAAAATTCCAACAACTTTATTTGTCCTCAAAAAATAAATTATTTTCAATTGTTTGCTTCGTATATTTTCATTGGTAATTTCTCTAGGTCCTTCTCCAGAGCTCGTGCTCTCTCCATTCCTAATTCTCCTCTGGGTCTAAGTATCGTAATACTGTCTTGACGTCCTTTCAATACATTTTTCACAATTGGAGCATAGTTTTACAATCCTAAGGCCATTTTAATCGGTTAATAACATACGAGATTCTTTCAGTAGCGGGATGGCGCAAGCATCTAATGAAACTGATCTCTTATCCACGCGGCGGATATTGCCAGGTTGTGGCAGACGTGTGCTTCCTGTCTCCTACAAAGAAGTCAATGCCTTTTCTCCCATGCAATATCAAGTAACATCAAGCTTGAAACTGAAGCCAGCACCGGTAGCGGTAGCTCAGTGCATCAACTGATGCTCCGTTGGTGGGAGAGTCCTGGTTTGGGGGAAACCCCACTAGCCGACGATAGGTCGGCGTCGGATCTCGCCATCCAGCGGGGGTAGATCACCACCATCTCCCGAGAAAAAAACATGCACTACACTAACGGGACTAATGACCAAAGTAGTTGACGCGCCCGGAAACACGAAAAAATCAATCCATCAAACTGAAGCCAGCCGTCGCCGCTGCGAGTTGTAGCCCACGCAGGACACGGTGTTCGAGTGGCACAGATCACCAGTAAGGCCCCATTCCGGGTCCGCTCCCTCCACCAGAGGGAACATTTCTTCGATTATGACATTTTGCCGACAATATTTTTTCAAGCAGCCCAGAGCTGGAATTTGTGGCACTGAGACGATGTATTATTTTCCAGAAGGGAATTAATTTCTGGAGCATTGTATATTTCCTACGTTCACTATAGCCGAGGTTCAGGTTCACTGTAAATGAATCATCTTATGCTTATTTGTAATGTAAATAAAACGGAACCTGTGACTTACGCTCACTATAACCGAAGTTTCACTACATCCGAATTCATTATAACCGTAGTCGACTGTAACAGAATATCAGTATCTAACATATAATTGCTAGAGCAACTATGTTTACATTATTTCTTTGCAAACGAATGGTATCAAAGCTATTCAGATACACAAATGTAATGTTATAAAGAACATTGAAGACTGCGTATGCATAAAAAGGTGCATTTGGTCATGTTACTGGTTTTCTCAAATTGTTATGTTACCGAGTTGTACCAGTTCCTAATTTGTACGGTCAAGAATTCGGCCTTGTCCCATCAGGAGACCGGAAGCGGTAACTTAGTGCATCAACTGATGCCACTGCAGTGCCTCGGACCGGGAGGTTCAAGGTTCGAGTCCTGACAGCGGCAGGATTTTCGACACTAGCTTTTCAGCTAGGTCGAATTCAGTCGCTGTCTGGAGGAGAATTCTAGCGGCCGGCTGCTCTGATCGGTAATTTTCCGTGTTTTTTCCGATCATCACCAGGCGAATGTCGGAGCAGTATCCTCCCAAACGGGCCACGGACCGCGCACGATCTGTCCTTCCTCTTCCTTGTCCTATCCTCTCCCCCTTACACACACACTTACACTAACATGCACTACACTACCACATATTCCGGGAGACCGGTCGGGAGCTTGTCCCGGTTGGGGCGGTGCCCCACTGGTGGGACAGTCCTGGTTAGGGGGAAACCCCACTAGCCGACGGTAGGTCGGTGCCGGATCTCGCCATCCAGCGAGGAGAAAATCACCGCCATCTCCCGAGAAAAAACATGCACTACACTAACGGGACTAAGGACCGAAGCAGTTGACGCGCCCGGAAACACGAAAAATTAATCAATCAATCAAACCCATCAGGGGCCGTAGGGGCCTCAGTAGACCGAAGTCGTGGACACCAAGCCGGTGGTTTCGAAACCCATGTAAGATATTAATGATTGCAGTTGTGTGTAAGGGGTAAATCCGAGTCCCTGGGGAGTATCATTCTTCTGTCATCTCTATCATAATTCTTCCATAACTTTTTGTTCTGTTAGGCACCAGTGTTCAATTTGTGTGTTTAATTGAGGAATTGTTCCCCGTATAGAGAACAATGGCACAAACACTGAGGTTTGACCTAGGAATACCACGGGCAATTGAGGTTCAGAACCGAGATCGGTTCATGTGATGTTCGGGTTGCGCTAAGGGACCCTCCTCTGCACCGCAGAGGGATGGGGTAGAGTGGAGGATCCTTCCCTGGCGGACCTTGAATTTCAAATCGATATTTTAATTTTTTTGGTAGGGGAGTACTTTACATGAAGCCGCTGGGACATTTCAAAATTTTCAAAAAAATTCTCCAAATTCTTCGATTGAATTGTTGGATAATGTTAAGGTCGTTTTAGAGAAATTTGAAACTTCCAATTTTTCGAAAATTGCAAAACTGCAATTTTTTTCGGCGTCTTTCTACAACTACAATTGTAAATATGCAATTTTTGTCTTAATGAAATGTGTTCATCAAAACCAGACCATTCAATTTATATATATATATATATATATATATATATATATATATATATATATATATATATATATATATATATATATAATTTGAGTATTTATTATGTAATTTTGCCATTTGTGAAGATCATTTGACATGTGCTTGCTAGCAGTTGGATGCTACGTAAGTTAGAATTTATATTTTTCATATTTGTTAATTTCCTGTATTTGAGCTTTTGTTAGACTTTTATTAATTATTTAAAACCTATTTGTAATATTTTTTGTCCCGTTGCAGGAAAGTATTTGCTTCTCAGATATTGATGTATTTCTTTCAAGCAATCACAAATCTTCATTGAAATTAACCTTCTTTTAGTTTTCTCTCTTAAAAATACGATTTAAATGTGATAAGAAATAAAAATTGCTAGCCTTCTGGAAATATCACATTGGAATTTGACAATGGCATTCCGCCTAAGGAGACGGCAGTTGTAATTCTGTGAATTCCGTTTCACTGATGATTTATCTGTATAAAACGCAGTGATAATTGTCGACTTTGTGTTGATATTGACTAGAAAAATTTAGTTTTTTCACCTAATGTTCTATGATTTGTAATGAACTTTACAATAAATGATGGCTGTCATGTAATAATTCGGAGAAAATTTGCGGTATTTATAGTATTATGTAGTCATTACTCAGGGCGAGAATGTAGGTGCGGTTTTATTTTAGATTGGAATTAACACGTTTAGATTTCTAGCAAATATATGGCGTATGAGAAAGGTGGTGAGATTCTTACATTAAAGCGATAATAATCTAGTGATCTTAAAAATTCTTTTCAATGCTACGGTTCTATGGCAGCTACCAAGAAACGTACGCCTTCACTAATCATTTCTCACCGCCAGTTGCAGCGAGGAGCCAAAACATTTCTCATTCCCTCGGCGCGGAAAAGTGCTGAGTGCCCCAGGCAAACACATTGTTATTTACAGGGCTTTTTTACGAAACTAACCGTGAATTTATTTTGCTCGTGGGTTTTATTCCCTTAAAATCAAAATACTATAAATATGACAAAATGATTTTCGCGGCGTTTACTACTGTAAATAACCCTGAGCAAATTATAAATTCGTAAGTAAAAACAATGTTAACTAACATGAACAGAAAAAAATATCCAGAGAAAGGATATGAATATTTTGCAAACATTTGAGTGGATAACATTAAGGTCTTGAGAGAAATAATATTATGTATTACCTGTAAGCCTTTTTGAGGCATGGCTTGAGATTAATATGAAAATAAGAGCATATCATATAAAACAAGCAATTAGATACAATGCGAAAAAGAGTGTATTCTTATTCTGGGTATCTGAGATTCCCTTACCCACACCTTATAATTAGAATATTTAAAGTTTAATTAATAGACAAAACTGCACATACGAAAATACTTTTCTCCTCTTCACCTTCTTCAACTGATGTGGTTGTGGTTTTCAACCAGATAAAAATGAATGAGAGGTGCTACATAATTCACAGATTTTTCTCATACTTGTTAGTTTTAAAAAAGGGGATAATAGAAATAATTAGATACGTTATCTTGTCCCACATTATTATTTAATACAAGAGTTCGATGATATCGACAGTAACCTGACACAAAAGCATATAAAATATAAAATAATCAGTCATGAACTAATATATAGGTATTTAAATTTTAGAAATGTATAATTTTAAAATAAGAGATTCTAACAATGTATTTACATAATGAAAGAAAGAATGTGGGATGATAAGTCACTTAATAGTGCAGTAATTTGGTGAATGTAATCCAGAAATAAATAAATAAAATTAAATATACAAAACTTAATAAGAACGAAATAAGTACGTTAAATGCATGTTGAGCCTTTTCAAGTTGAGCCGGTGTTCGTAAACCAAAATAGGACTACAGGGGTTCCGGTTGGCCTAGCGGGTTGGTATGAACCGGTCTGTGAGGTGGAGAAGGAGGGTTAATGGCCTGAGTCCAAAGCGCGTTCTATTGCACCGCCCTTTAAGAGAGTGGTGTGAGGAGATGTATAATAATTACTTTACAAGAGAGGAGGGGTTACGGTTTATATTTTGATTGGCTTATGATTTGTATTTTTGTTTTCTGGCTTCTGAACAACGGGTACTAGTCGCCTCAACATGCATTTGATTTTCTTATTAATAACTGCTCGAGCCGTCTTTTATTCTAAAAAAAAACTACAAAGTAATCTTTCAAATGCTGTATTTTGCTTACAAAAATGTTGAACTTTTGTTTTCAAATCAGAGTTTTCAACAAACATGAGGCCTGCACCATTCTCTTAAACGTCCTTGACACTATTCAACAACAAAATTTAATCAAAAACGATGAAGCCATTTTTTTTAAATCTGGAAAATATCCCTAAAGCTTCATGTAAATTACCTCGAAAATTAAAATATCGGTTTCAAATTCAAGGGACTGCGACATCAGCCAGATTGATTGCAGAATATCAATTTTTAAAAAAATCGGCTGAATGGTTTAGTCGCTAGCGTGGTTCACAAACAGACAGATGGACAGACGGTTTGCCATCAATCCATTTTTGAAACCCACACAAATCATGGATTCTGTCTAAATGACGTGTTAGAGGATTTTGTTGTCTACATTTAGCAATGCTTAGCCCCTCATTTCTCTAACGTCCTTCAACCATTTCCTCCACAAATATTTGCATCATAAAGGAAGAACTTACTTCTTAGATTCACCTTGAACAAGCTCTCCAAATCAAACCCCAAGTTCTCGAGTAGTTAAACAGCAATCAAGATTTTACCAACTAAAAAACTTCGGATACTATATGATTTCAGCAACAATTCTATGCAATCTAACAAGAAAATCGATAACCTTTCTAACTTACATTTTCAATGCCATCCTAAGACTAGGACACTTTCCTGATCAAGCGAAAATTGCTCAGTAATGTTAATCCCTAAACCCGGCAAACCAACCATGAAGTTGTATCATACAGACCTTTTAGTCTACTGCCAAATTATCAAAAGATTTTAAAAATGCTTCTGTCACGTTTAAATCCACTTCCACTAAAAAATAAGATACAACCTCATCATCAGTTTGGGTTCAGACAATGGCATTCGACTGTAGAACAAATTCATCGAATAGTAAACGAAATTAGTGAAACGCTTGAAAATAAAGAATATTGCTCCGCTGTATTCCTGGACGTAAGCCAGGCTTTCGATAAGGTTTGGCACCCTGATCTATTATGTAAAATTAGAAATCTACCGTATTCTTACAAAAAAGAAACATTGGCCTTTTCATGTCAGAAATGTAGTAGGTTTAGTATCTTTAAATACAGATATGGAAGTTATTTTATTATTATTATTCGGCGCCGGATTCGGATCCGGCGCCGACCTACCGTCGACTAGCGGGGTTTTCTCTAACCAGGACTCTCACACCAGCCACCGCCCCAGCAGGGACAAGCTCTAAGCTCCCAACCGGTCTCCCGGCATGTGTGGTAGTGTAGGCATGTTAGTGTAAGTGTGTGTGTAAGGGTGAGGATAGGACAAGGAATAGGAAAGAAAGATCGCGCGCGGTCCGTGGCCTGTTGGTTAGGGTACTGCTCCTGCACTCGCCTGGTGTTGATCGGAGAAATCACGGAAAACTACCGGTCAGAGCAGCCGGCCGCTAGAATTCTCCTCCAGACAGGATCTGAATTCGACGTAGCTCACATGCTAGTGTCGATATTTCTGCCGGCGTCGAGACTCGAACCTAGGACCTCCCGGTTAGACTCATTTCAGGAATTAGGCAAGAATAGAGGGCAAATTTGTATTGTTTATTCCTCGCGGTATTCTCAACAAAATACAATAGTAATGACATGGAGAGATATTTCACTCCATACCATAAGTTTATGGAATTTTAAATAGTTTCGTTCAAGTACTCAGACTTAAACTGCTCTCCAGATAGTGTTCATACTTGCTTCTAACAATCTTGCATAATTTACACTACAGACTAGGGTTGCCAACCGTCCTCCATTTGGGATGTCAGTCCTTCAATGACGTCAATTGTCATCTCGTCCTCCTTTTTGTTTTAAATGTCATCTTCTTAGATAATTTTTAACATTTGTTGTCGTTGACTTTATCACGTGACTAACATCCGATACGTTGCACCGATTATTTAATTTAGAATAGAAAACATGTATATCCTTTTCCTGAATGCTAACACCTCATGCGTGATATTGTCTCTGTCAAGTCACTAAAATAAGAGACGCTCATACCATATTCATCTGCATTTGGGGAACGAAACTTTGCACTTGAATCGCAAATGGAGAGAAGAAATAAATAGAGCTGATGTTAGTCTAAATAAAATATTTATAAGAAATGTGTTGATGCACTTCTTTTGCTTATGATTGTCCTCCCTTTTACACGAAGATTCTTGGCAATTCTACTATCGAATGATCTTAAAGCAAACTAGAAACAAAAATGAATGAGTAATTTGTAATTGAAAATATTTTAAAATTTTGATAAACCCTACAACAAATAATAGTCAATGATCATAATTAATTCGTAAAGCATAAGAACAAATAATCTCGCCTTCTTATAATGGTTTGTTTTCACTTTGGCATTTTTATTGTGAGATCGTAAACCATCCGTGAAGTCTCGACTTACAACCTGTATTTATTAAAAGATCAAAAAACAACAGCTTTTTTGTTACAAAAAGCAATTTTTACTTTCTCATATACATACGTATATACAGAGTATATACGTAGTATAGAGAAAGTTAAGTTATGCTACGGAAAATCGTATTCGAGATTTCAACGGAAGAACATGAGGTCCCCTTGATACCGAAACTTTTTACTCTCTCGTATTTGTATGTAATTTCCCAGTAATATACGTAGTATTTTTCCGTCTGTCCATCCTGCCGTCTGTCTGTCTGTGAAAACTGCTAGCGCCTAAACCAAGTGTAGGAGTTTTTACAAATTGAAGAAACCCCTGTCCATGTGGCTCTAGTTGAAGCTTTGTATTTTCAAAAACATTCTTTAAAAATAGGGGATACTTTACATGAAGCCCTTGGGACATTTTCAAAATTGTCCCAAATACAGCTCCAATTTTTTTCTTTATATTTCTTGTAAGAATTGAATGAAATAAATACACTTATTAAGGTGGCATGGGTGAAATTTTCAAGGTTAACTCTGATTTTTCGAAAATTTTAAAAGTCTGAATTATTTCCGGCGTCTTCCTACACTACAAAATTAAAGGTAGAAATTTTTCCTTCAGTGAAATTTGTTGATGATTTCAATAAGGTCATGTTCATTTTTTTGAAACTTTTAGTAGTTATGGACAAATATTGCGTGCAATAAGTGCAATATTACAAAATGACATAAACAAGCTTTACTCAAAAATCGCTCCATATTTTTCTTTAAATTTTTAGAAGATATAGTTCTAAATACACTTTCTTAGATTGCATAAACCCCATATTGCTGTATTCTTTTGTTTCTTCAAAAATTACAAAAAATATATTTCGTCTTGTCTGTCACATCGTCAATATTTACATTAGCGGGAATTTGTTCACACTCTTTATGAGTACATGTGCTTTAAATAATATCACATAAAGTTGCTCGAAAACTCAGCAGTTTTCTTTCATAATAAGCTGGAATTTCCGCATTTTTAGAAACGCTCAAATGCCATTACAAAAAAAAAAGGCTCCAAATTTTTCTTTAGAACTCTTCGAATGGATAATGAAAATTGCATGTTTAATATGATATAAAGTTTTTGGTTTTTTCAAAAATTAAACAAATGTAAATTGCACAAATGTAATTTGAAATATCTCTCACGTAGTTAATAATACATTTCCAGCGATTTGTATACATTACTGCATTTGCTAGTGGAAGTGCTTTAAAGGACTTCAAATGAAGTTTTTCGAAAACACCATAGATACCTGTGAGTGCTTCAAATTTTGCCTTTACAGTTCAGCTTAACGCCATTTTCTTAAAAACGGCTCCACATTTTTAATAAAAATGGCTATTGAGGACGAAATTTTCCCATTCTTTAATAGTCTTAAAGTAATATTTCAGTTCTAGTATTAGGAAACCGAAAAGTTGAGAAATAATTTTGAAAAAATGTTCTTTTGGCGGCGATAGATATCAGCTGGCAAGAGGATAGGGTAAATCTGAATAGGTAGCCCAGGCCATAAAAAATAGAAATTTAATACCAGAAAGTCTGTGCCATTTTATCATCACTAGCCATTCTGTAGCATCAAGTTACTAGTAAGGCAAGAAAGTAAAACTAACTGAAAATGCTTTAACAAAGATAACACTCCCGAAATGTTTTTTATCGCGATATTAGAAAGCTATTACCGTATAATAGTTTCCAACTATTACTCCAGACATAAATATTCTCATTAAGCTGTTTGTTTCATAGAACGTTCGTAAAATTTTTATTTCTGTATAAATATATAATTTATTTTTGTCCTGATTTTGAAACCGAGAAAATTAAATTTGGTATCATTATTATTGCAATACATTATTTGAAGCAGACATGTCTGTGTCTGTCTCACAGCTTCTGTGAGAAATCTCTTATTCATGAAGGGCGCGTTGATTACAGAGATGCAAATTTCGCAAATTAGAGTAAAGACGCTGCAGTGTACTTTGACTCGTAAGCAACGAAACTTCGAGTGAGTTCGAATTCCTAGTACATCTCTATGAAGTTACATAAGTTACTGCGTATTTTCTTTTGATAATTATCTAATTGAATTTGAGTGAAATTATTCCAACCCCAATGATTGCTAATGAGATGGTAATGTTAGAGCTCAGTTTAAATGATTTCAATTTAGGGAAAGTAAATGATATAAACTTCAATAATGGCTTTAAAAAATAGACGTTTTCGTTAAAAACTTTCAACGCTAATGAAGTCATTTTCATAAAAATGAATATAAATTTTAATGCAATGAACATAAAAAATGAAAGATGAGAATTTGTAATACTAAATATTTATTTCATCCGTTCTTATCTCAGGTTACGAGTTGTCCACATTCAATGATGTCAAACATTGTTTAAAATATAATATTTCTGGCAATAATTCCCCGTTTTCCGGCGCACGGTTTCATAACTTTCTTTTCTTACGAAAAACCTTGGTAAAGCAAGAAAGTAAAAAATGTTTTAGTTACACACGTATGATATACAGAAAAGCCTCCAAATTCCACATTTGAAATTACGTAAAATTCATACTTTGATTTGGGCATTGTTGAAAACCTTTCTCTATTTTTAAGGACTGCATGTCATGTGTACTCTTTCAGCGCTCACGACAATATTATGGGTCATAAGTGCTTGTTCGCTGCCCTACTCGGAGTCGTTTTATATCTGGCATGAATCGACGCATTTCCTATCCACGAAGATAGAGAACAGTTTCGTAAATCAGAAACAATGCAAAACAGTATAAAGAAGGACGTACTCCGTTCAAGTCTTTAGAAATTGTTTATTCATGTATCAAACTTAGAGAACCTGGCGAGCTTTAATAAAAATACCCTTCATTAAAAATATTTTTATATTTTGAAAGTTTTTCATTGTTTTTTGTGTTTGATTGATTGTACGCTCAGTTATATTCATTGCACTCGACTGTTTCACATTTTACAGCAAACAAGATAGCTAATTTTTCTACCTTTTTCCACGAATAGGTTCCGTACTGAGTCAAGAAATAAGTATCACGTGTTTTTTCGTAAATATTCAGTTATTTAAAAAATATTTTTAATGAATTTGTGATTGCAGAACGTTCTGCATTGTTAATATAGGTTACGCACCGAGCATCACTTATTTTCACGTCTCTAATGAGCGATATGCTAACAAATAAAGCAACGGGTGATGCAGATTAATTTTTGAGGTTTTCGAGTTCACTAAGGACAAATGTTCACAGTCAACTGCTGTGGTCATTACTCCCATTAGTGCATGTGTTTATCAGGCATGTGGTTTTCCCGATGATGAAACTGACTACCGATCTACATGTAGTTTGTCGGCTTTTTTCCAACCAGGTATCTCCCACCAGCGGGATATCGTCCCAGACGGGATAAGCTCTAAGCTCTTGACTGATTTTGTGACATGTGTGGTAGCTTAGTGCATATAAGTGTGTGTAGATAAGGAGTGAGGAAAGGACAAGAAAGAGAAAGGAAAGATTGTGCGCAGTAGACCCTGCGTGGTCTACCACACCGCACAAACACAATAACTACCAGGGGGCGTTAACCTCGGGGGGGGGTACCTGAGCTTTTCGCTTTTATCCCCACCCCTGCCGACGCACAATTACACCGACAGACTGGTATCCAGATCCCGCCGGAACGCAGTTTGTCCTCACGGTAACCTCATTCGATGCCTGGATGGGGTCGCCCTGCCAACTCAGAGTTTCTAGCTATCCAGGCTAGTACCAGAGTCAAAACAATGGCTACTCACGTGCGCCGTGACAAGTTCCTCTTCTTTGCCAGAGTATCGAGCCATTGCCACGACAAACCAGTGACCTACTGGGGGCCCCCGGGCCAAACCCTGGAAGCTCAGACCCCCAGCCCGTCACCTCATTGCCTCCCCCTCGAGACTATCGATGTGAGTCAGTCGGAGCCTGGGCAACGCCGATAGGAAGGCTCGTGTTCCCCTTTTATATGTGGGTTTGGAATACGCCGCCCTGCTGCACAGGGGATGCTGCCTAACGTATCCCCGCCCAGTCTCGACCAAGGGTCGGCAGCAAGCCGCCTCACTGAGGAACGACCTTGGGTTAACGAAGCGAGTCCGCCTTGAAGCTCTGGGTCGGGTGGTCGCTTGCATTCCCCCAGTACCTTCGCAGCTCTGGTACCCCCACCCCGGAAGATTGTGTGCAGTCCGTGACCCATTTGTTAGGGTACTGTTCCGGTATTTCCCAAGTATTCACCCAAGAAATCATCTAAACCGATCGTCTACTGATCATACCAGCCGACCGTTAGAATTCTCCTCCAGACAGCCGCTGAATTCGACCTAGTACAGAAAGAAAGTCGTGTTCCTAAACCCATATCAGAGAACAAACTTTGGCGCGTTACGAAGAAATTAAGTTTCGTAAATAAATCGTAAATCACAGTCAACTCACCTTCGTCAGTAACATAACCTTACAATACGCCGACACTTCCAGATTTCTTCAATTAACATCCCTTATTACGCTCATTACCTGATTGATTTGCCACAAAGTAGCTCTTGTTTTGAGATCACTACGGTACCGAGAAAATATTGGTGAAGAGTTTCTGCGGGTGAAGAGAATCACCCAATTTAAAAGATGTTAACATTAATTTTTGGGGTTAGCGGCCTTTTTTAAACCTTTTTTAAAACAATCATATAAATGAGAAATGTCGTTTCTTAAAATACGTGTACTCTTCCTGATCTTAACCTACAAGTTATTTTGTTTCCATTTTTCTTAACAGTCGACAGAATTTTAAATCCTTAATCGATACCGGCGAGTAGTTATCATTTTTCTGTTTGCTTTGCATTGTTGTAACAGTACAGTATAACGAAAATGCTTTATTAACACTTACGTAGTTCAATATTGCGTTTTACGTCCACCATAATTATGCTATTTGAACCGGTGACGTCTTTGACACACATTTTCTTACTCTGATGCATTGCGTAAGTCTTAGGTCATAACTGGAAAGTAAGTTTATGGATATGAGATTGTAAATCCATGTAGAGAATGATGATGGAGCATGTGGATGAATCAGAGCCAGAGTTTTGAAAACCGCAAGACAACTTGCTGCAAACCCTTATCGTCCATAAAAGATTTCATAGGGAGTGACCAAGTGTTCAATCCTGTTCGATACAAAGGTAAATTGTTTCTTTGTAATGTTCGGACCCTTAAAATTTTATCTTTGACTCATCCCAACATGATATGAAAGTAATAGAACTTTTTAGCATGCATCCAATTATTGCTTTCAGGTTTGCAGCGATGCCGGCTTATTGTCATATTCATATTCACCTTGGAGTCACAAGAACGGTCTCAATAATATTTATTCATTTTTTGAGGCGTTCCGCGACAAGGCGAATCTGAATGGAATGGAAATTGTAGGAGGTTGCAATTCTGGCTGGCATTTAGCCTGAGCTTTTTATACATATCGCAAGAACGACAAGGTTAACGTGAATTTTCTGCCTTCGAAAATCCACGCACCTGATCCGGAAAGACGTGCGCTGATGATTGAAAGGCTAAAATGCTAACCATTCCCCCATCAAATTGAGCTTTATACAAATCACTAATTGTGCCATGCATGTAATAGTACTGGCATTTAGTCTCCTGCCATGTAGCCTTCGCAGTCTTCTTGTAGCGTCGTCGAGGTATCGGGGGAGGGCTGACCAGGAGTGAGGGTTGGGCGCTCTTGAGGAGCGTTTCGAGTGACAGAAGGTGCTGGGGCCCTCTTGAGAGCCTGAGGGGCGGAGCGTACTCCCGGGTGAGGGTCGAGGACTCTGGTTCAAGGGGCCACGGAGCGCCAACACGCCCTACTGCGGCACCTTTGACGCGAAAGAGGGAGCTCGGCAACAGAGCTTGTTAGAGTGCATATTTTGATTACATTAAGGCCAGTTCAGATGTGCGAGTTACTAACGAGTAAGAGTACTGCTATCTCGATACAAACGATTTTACGAATAATAAGGGGACTGGGAGTGTTATGGTCCTTAATGTTTGATGATTTTTCCATATTTAATAAAAAATGCAATTCTTTCAAATGTGTAGTCTAGATACGTTTTATAATTTAAAATTAACATTTATTGTGCAAACACATACTCATGGGTTTTTTCTTATTTTAAAACGTTGTACATCATTTTTTTATTAGGTGTTTGTGGGCTATTTTCTCTATCGACAGCCTACTGGCTCTTTCGTAACATATAGACAGACCAGAACTAGTCATAAGACGCAAAATACTTGTGCCTGATGGCATTAAATAGTTCTTTTGAATTAAATTCTCAAACATTCTCTTGTTCCGTTTTTCAAAAAAACTTCCAGAATATAAGTTTTTGAGAGTACGAAGTAACTACTTACAAAAATATATTTTATTATTTTTAATTTTGTATTGCATGGCATCAGACTGCGACGCTTAAGAACTACTTACTCTTATTAACAGTTTCGTCTTATTCTTATTCAGATGTATTCTCCGTTTATGAGTGCAAAAACAAAGCCAAGGCCTAAAGATGAATATTTATTAAATCTTTAAATTTTGTAAACCTGTTGTTCACATCTTGAATAACAATGTAATTACATAGACAAGCACATAAGATTGTAAAAACAGTAGGATTCTAGCACCAGAACAAAATGGTAGTTTTATTTCTCGACTCAAAAAACGAAAAAACCTGTTCTATAAATTTCTAGCCCACTTTATGAATTTCAAAAAGGAATAAAAGCAAAATTGCACAGAAAAAATTTTAATTTGAAGTGATCACAATACTGAATTCAATGAAGGCATAACAATTAACAAAATCATTTAAAAATCAATTTCAAGGATAAATTCAAAGTTACAAACAAACCGTCACCAATTCATAAATATAAGAGAGGAAATTTCTTTGAAAAAAAATTTTTCCCGCGGGGCTCTTGCATCTCAAGCTGCCTCTGGGAGCCTCCGTCGCTCACCATCCGCGCGCTTCGATCGACTGTTCCGCTCAGAGCTCTCCCCGCCCCACCCCCATCCCCTTCCCCAAACACCCGGCTTTCTCCCTTAGCCCTGCGCTGCACCCCACACTGCTCCCAAATGCACAGACAACGGAACTAAATAAAGAAAAAATGAAGCAACCTATTTTTAATGAATTGAGATGGAGATCTTTTCCGGGATCCCAGATTTCGCGTAGGCGTTGATTAGTTTAGTTCCTTATTTAGTTGATACTCTGGCAGCAACGTAATACCTTTCGGCACAATGCATTTTGTCTCCTAATTAAGGCATTGATTGGAGAAGAATATTTATTTCAATCGTTCGTCAGAAGGGTTTCTTTTAGGTTTGAGATTATAATCAGAGTTTTTGAATATCGTATGTCTGTATAACGAGCAAGTCTGCTTTATTTTCCTTTACATGACAGGTGGTGGATTAAATATTTGCTACTTTTAAAAAGCCTACCACTTAAGCAATAACTTAAATATGCAAATGTGCCAGCGCCACGTGCAGACTCAAAGCCGCCTGTAACATCAAAATCATTTAGTTTGGTGTTAGACTTGAGTGGGTTTTTAGATGTTTTTCGGGATGGAGAAAGTTTCATTTGCAATGATTTGCAACCTTTTCAATTGCAGAGATACAAACAACATGAAATCTAGAGAAATTGATGTAGTCATGAGAGTTACTAAATAATACTTCACTATTTAACAAGAAACCTATTTTATGTAAAAATAAATATTTGTAGAAGAAAAATCCAGAATTTTAACAAACTATGAAGTGGCATTAACCTTAAAAAATGAGATATCATACCGCTAGTATTTAATTACACAATTGTCTTGATTTTCGCTATTAAAACCAATTAGAAATATAATATAATGTAATAATGTATCAGATCCGAATAACGTTCTAACAAATACGGCACAACTGATGTCACTGCAGTGTCTCTGACTGGGAGGTCCTAGGTTCCAGTCCCGACGATGGCAGGATTTTTGACACTAGCTTGTCAGCTAGGTCGAATTCAATCGCTGTCTGGAAGATAATTCTAGCGGCCGGCTTCTCTGATCGGTATTTTTTCGTGGTTTCTTCGATCCAAGTGAATCCTGCAGCAGTATTCTAGCAAACGGGCCACGGGCCCCGTTCGATCTTTCCTTCCTATTCCTTGTCCTATCCTCACCCCTTACACACACACTTACACTAACATGCACTACACTACCACACATGCCGGGAGACCGGTTGGAGGCTTAAAACTTGTCCTGGCTAGGACGCTGCGTCGCTGATGAGAGATACCTGGTTGAGGAAAACTCCGCTAGTCGACGGTAGGTCGGCGCTGGATCTCGTCATCTAGTAAGCAAGGTCACCGCCATATCCCGATAAAAACACGCGTTACACTTATGACCTCATTAGTTGACGCGCCCGGAATCACTAACACTCAATCAAACATGGCAGCACTGTTACAGCTCTTCATGGAGTTCTTAATCTAAAAAGAAATGGACGTTTAGGAGGTTTTAGTGTGCATTTAAACTTTGAAGACCTCAAGTTTCGGCCACAAATGTAAAAGAACTACTACAAATTGACTATTGCAACAGATAATTTCGAGGGAAGTGACCTTAACTATTTTTTAGTTCTTTCCTTATCTGCCACCATTGTAACAAAAGTAATAAAATAAATGTTTAAAACAATAAACAGCAAGAAGACAGTTTTATGCAAAAAATGAGAAAATATTAAAATAAATTAAACAAGAAACTTTAGTTTTGAGAGATTAACTTACGCGATAGGATGAAAATAAAGCATAAACACAAATGCTGACATTTACTGTTTTGAATCTACGCACTAAACTGTACATCATGTAGACGTGACATTGTGCATGAGCCAAATTGTAATTTTTATAAGCATTTATACCTGATAGACTGAGACCCGTGTAATCAAATCGCACAACATATCAAATATTCATCTTGATTTCACGTAGGTTTCAAAATTTTTCAGGTCTCTGCCCAGCCATGCCGCTCAGTAAGGTGATCTGTGAAAGATAAAGTCTCAAAATGCTGCAGAAATGTCTCATTCTGTAGATTACACCAATGAGACATATGTCATATGTTTACTTTGGGGGTCTTGAAATTGAGATTTTAAAGAAGAGAGACGATTTCAAGTGACCCATCAATGGAATTGTAGGGAAAGCATTAATTTTCTTCATTTAAAAACAAGTTTTTGTCTTAGTGTCAGAAGTATGAATAATGCAATAGATACACAGAAAATTAAAATTTAATATTTAATATCCTAAGTAAATCATTTTGAAGAAATCTTTGAGAATCAGAATCGAATAGATATATTTACTAGAAAAACAATTTTTACGATAATACATACGATACCCTAGGCTCAAATAAAAGCTCTGAGTTAAATTTTCACCGAAGAATAATCCTATGAAAATACATCCCATTTTTTTCTAGATATTGTAATTTTGGAGTGAAAGTTAAAGTTGTATAACGAAATATTTTTTCTTAATTCCGTGGCGAGGGACATTGGATTGAAAACTGTATTTTTCTTAAAAGGAACACGATATACTGCATAGCTGCATTATAAGGATTATCTGGAACTATCGACATTGTTCCTTCTCAACAAGTCCTTCATGATTATTTTAATTCATTTTCATTAAAATGCTCCGTTGGCATCCAATTCTATGCCCAGTGTTTCATGCCATTGCGGCCCACTGTGAGTGGCCGAAATTCAGATCACGGCGCTGCCTGTCGTGTTTCAATCTGGCGTCGGCGACGCGGGGGCCGGGCGCGGAGGGCGTGGCGGGGAGCGGGCGGGAGGCCGCCGACGTCTGGGCGATCGCATCGTCCATTAAGCCCCGAAGGCCACCGAAGGGCCCGCTGCGACCTCCGACCCGGCCGCCCCTTATCGCACGACGACGGCCCCGAAAGTAACCCCAAAGCGAGCGATGCGGGTTGGCGCTCAGGATCTATTGGTTGCAAGCAAGGAATCAGTTTCAAAGATATACGAGTTCAGGCAATAATATATTCCGAACTGAGTTTAGGACTATTATAATGAATCTGTTGTATGTCTGTTCGATTTTGTTTTGATGTGCATCCCTGATTCCCATCTCGATCAGGTTTTTCGTCCAGTTTCCCTGATCCATTGAGCAAATGCTGAGATGGCCCCTTGCTTTGCTTCTGGACATAAATGTAACTTCGTTTTCTTTGCACGTCTTCTAGAATTCAGTGGGAAATACAATTATTCAAATTATCGTTTCCATGTTGTCGCGGCAGGAAGTAATAAGAGCCAAAGTTTATTGCTTATTTATCCTTGAAAATAGATTTTATTACATGGGAGTTTTTTTTTGTTTTTTTTCTCCCTTTCAAAATTCAAAATTTATTGCTTATTTATCCTTTAAAGATTTTATTACATGGGGTTTTTTGTTTGTTTGTTTTTTTCTCCCTTTCAAAATTCAAAATTTATTGCTTGTTTATCCTTGAAAATAGATTTTATTACATGGGAGTTTTTTTTCTCCCTTTCAAAATTTAAGTAGTATATGACTTGGTGTAGGGATCACAGAATTTTGAAAATGTGCACATAATTCACTTTTTCCCATAGCACGTCATACGCAGTTTTAACTGTTTTTTTTTACGTAAAATAAATTTAAAAAATTAATAAATGTTCGCTTACATTTTCAAAGTTTCTCTCCGGTCTTGAAACACAGCGGGAATATTTATGGCAATTTATTACTTACTAAACTGTTAACTACATTGAAATATTTTACACAACACTGTTATATCACAGACAAGTAGTTATTAATTTATTTCAGACTTTTTTGTTGAAAGTTATTAAACATTTTTGATTTATTAAAAGAAACTAGAATATAGTCTTTCAATTACATTCATATACCTTCAAACAACGGAAATTCAATTATGTCATTTATTTTATCAGTAATTTTGTTTCAAAAGTTTTATAAATTTCTTCTCTGTGGGCTCTGAGCGGTGTCAGGAAAAGGGAAATATTATACAGAAGATTGCTAGTTAGTTTCTACTCTTTCAGCAAAGAATTAGCCTACAAGAAGATCGCAATGTACTGATTTCTGTTAATGTTTCACAGCAAGTTGGGAAAACATAATATTTTTCTTCGTATCTCAAATTACAAGCAATATCAGCTAGATATGTGCTATCAGTTGTCTTTGCAGTTTTGAGCAAACTTTGCGGCCAAGTGGTCTTCTATGTTTTCAAGCCGTTGCGGCAGTTTGAAGGAGTAAATCGGTCGTAGATCGTAACTAATAAGGATCTTGTTTTCTGTTTCAAAGTTTTCTTAACGCTCATATCAGTGGAAGAATGCTTTATTCTTTTAAAATCCTTTTTTCTTTCAAGCGTAAACATAATTTTGTTACGTTATGCGCACGAGGTTTTTGTACTAGCTTAACATTGGCAAACGCGAGCATACCTCACTGCAAAACGCTCAAAATAGCCAAACATTGCCCAACACTAACTATAGCTATTTAATGAGAAAATGGGTTATTGCTCTGTGGAGGGCCCTTTGAGTTATTGGTTGGATGAAGAACAAATTTTAACATGCGACATCTCTCATGGAAGTCAAACATTCCCTATATTCATGTTTTATAATAGCATTTTCAGACTAAGACTTGTATTTATTCCTAACACGTATGCGTATTCACAGAACCGAAGAAATGAATGTCATTTCCATCATCTCGCAACTCATCAGACACTCTCCTTCGTGATTTACCACATTGAACGCGCGTGTCAATACGTAGCCGTCAGAATATCTCTTTCGCTCGGGAGAGCAGATCACATCATCCGACGCAACGCCCCCAAGCAACAGACACCCCAACCCCCGGCGCGTCTCTCACGGGGCGGCGCTCGGGGTGGCGACGGCGGCGGCGGTGGTGTCGGTGGTGTCGGTGGCGGCGGTGGCGGCGGTGTCGGTGGTGTCGGTAGTGTCGGTGGTGTCGGTGGCGGCGGTGGCGGCGGTGGCGGTGGTGGCGGCGGTGGCGGTGGCGGCGGTGGCGGCGGTGGTGGCGGTGGCGGCGGTGGCGGCGGCGATGGCGGCGGGGTGGGGCGCGGTGGTGGCGGCAGTGGCGGCAGTGGCGGTGGCGGCGGCGGCGGCGGCGGTGGTGTCGGTGGTGCGGTGGCGGCGGTGGCGGCGGTGGTGTCGGTGGCGGTGGCGGCGGCGGCGGTGGTGGTGGTGGCGGCGGTGGCGGTGGTGGTGGCGGCGGTGGCGGCGGTGGCGGCGGCGGTGGCGGCGGGGGCGGCGGCGGCGCCCGGCGATGAGCCCTCTGGTGCCTGGAGCCGTCGCCGCGCGTCGCCACGCGTCAGGAGAGGATGAGGGCCCAGAGCCGCTCCGCCAACTTGGTTTCGGTTAATCCCGGATCACCACATCAAAGGTCGCGCCTGGCCGCCCCTGGGGCGCGGCGCGCGCCGGGCGACTCCGCCGGCGAAGGCCGGGCGGGGGCGGGCGGGCGACACGACGCGCATGTGATGCGAAGCGACTCGCCCGCGCTCGGGCGCCTATTACGATATTGGACGGCTATTGGTCGCGGACTGACTGCTGGTATATACTTTCATTTATTCAACGTGGCCCCTCAAGGTCACGAGCTAGAAGGAGAGGTGCACATTGTCATCCAATCGGTAGCTCCAAACTAAAACTTAAATCATAACGAAGCTCCTGATTGGATGGCAGTGTCCTACTCTTCGTCCAGCTCGTGACCTTGAGGCGCCACGTTAAATAAATTGGAGTATAGTGAAGTTTTTATAACTTTGCCTCTTAAGGTCCGTCACCACGGTGGCATTATGGCACTGTTTTTCGCCTCTTTCGCTGTCGTGCCGCTAGGTATCAAGCAGTGCTGCTGATGAAGCGACTCCAGCAGCACGGCCGAGAAAGACGCGAAAAACTGAGATATAATGCCACCGTGATGACGGGCCTTGAGAGACAGTTATAAAAAGCGCGCTATATAGTAGTTACCTACCCTTATTATTCATTCCGTTGATTGGCTGATTCGTTAATAAATGGATAGGTCAGCGTCACCCGTAAGCCGTTGGAGCTTCTTAGTTATTTTCTGTATAGGGGTGCAGCATTCTTTTGTGTTGCTAGCGTAACTTATTAGCCTGACCACAATTGAAAAGATAACTTGCAAAAAATGGTAATGCCGGGAGCTGTTCGTGGATGAAGGTCGACAGGCAAGAACAAATGCATACTATACAGCTTTTCAAAATCAAACAAAGTTTTCTCCTCCGTGGTAGAAATCGTTCAGAATACCACAGAATTTGCAGCCTTCGGAGTGCAGTGATGGACACGCGGAGGCTGAAAGTACCGATTATTTCTCTCCCGGGTTCTCGCTTGGACCTATATGTTTAGCAATGCCATTTTCCAATGAAATTATGTAGGAATACAAAAGAATCCGGAAAACCGTGAGATTAATTTGAACTGAATCGATAATAAGAAAACCATCAGTTTTACAAGTAAGTTGATAATTGTGCAAATACTCTAAAGAAGATCATTACAATAGTTATTCAACACGTGCTCTATTATACAGGGTGAGTCACGTAACTTTAGCACCTCCTATAACTTTTGAACGGTTGAAGATATTGAAATGTAGTTTTCACGGAAGTGCTGAGAAAATAGGGCTAACTGATACGTGTATTTATTCTATTTTATCACTTGTATTTTACGAGATATTTGAGGTTTTTTTTCAAATGGAACTATACATATTTTTTCAGTCTATCATAAAGAGCGTAAAAAGACAAATCCAATGATATACATAATGTCATATGTTAAATAAGGATTTTTTTGAGAAATTTTTATTCTTTTGCGACCAGTTCTTAACGGATATTTTGAATGTAACCGACGCACAGAAGGTCACGCAGCGCTCCACCAGCCAGCGCGCGCTCGGGGAAGGGAAGGGATCTTAGTATTTCAAGACACAAAACATATTCCAAATATTCACTAAACTTGCCATTTTTTCCCTGAACTCTGCTTTCATCCTTCCCCATTTTCAAATATTTTATTACTTAAGGATTGAAAATATGGATTTGTCATATGTAGTATGTATTGAAATAAGATTGTTATTTAAATTTAATTTAAAGAGATATCATACCACAGGATATTAATAGGATCTTGGAAACTAAACACAGTAAGAATAAATTATTAAGACTTTACAAAGAATATTGCATATTTTCAGCAAATAGTTTTATTGTTAATGATAATATAACAATACCTTGTGAAAACAAACAAATACAGAAAGATAATGATAATGACAAAAATAAAAATAGAAATATTGCATATTTTCAGCAAATAGTTTTATTGTTAATGATAATATAACAATACCTTGTGAAAACAAACACATCTGCAGGCGCTTTTGAAAAGATTCCTTAACTGCGACCAATGTTTCTTTTTAACTTCAGAACATGCAGCTACAATGCGTCTACGCATATCTTGTGATGTAGATGGAGCCTTTTGTAGACGTGGTTTTAAGAAAACCCTAAAGAAAAAATCTAGTAGCGTCAAGTCTGGGGAACGCGCGGCCAACACACAGCACCACCCATTAATATCCTGTAATATAAAACCCCATTAACTGGAGTAAAGTAATCACAATTTTATTACAATACATACTTACAATAAACCCTTATTTTTAATCCTTCCATTTCTTAAAAATAAGCTGAAAATGGGGAAGGATGGAACGCAGAGTTCAGGGAAAAAACTACAACAGTTTTCTGAATATTTGGAATATGTTTTGTGTCTTGATATACTAAGATCCCTTCCCTTCCCGAGCGTGCGCTGGCTGGTGGAGCGCTGCGTGACCTTCTGTGGCGGTCGGTTACATTCAAAATATCCGTTAAGAACTGGTCGCAAAAGAATAAAAATTTCTCAAAAAAATCCTTATTTAACATATGACATTATGTATATCATTGGATTTGTCTTTTTACGCTCTTTATGATAGACTGAAAAAATATGTATAGTTCCATTTGAAGTAACAAAGTTACCTCAAATATCTCGTAAAATACAAGTGATAAAATAGAAATAAATACACGTATCAGTTAGCCCTATTTTCTCACGCACTTCCGTGAAAACTACATTTCAATATCTTCAACCGTTCAAAAGTTATAGGAGGTGCTAAAGTTACGTGAATCACCCTGTATATGTTGCAAATCACTAAAATATTTGTATTAATAATTTAAATTGTTCTCTATATGAAGAAGAATTTCTGTTCGAATAGTTAAGTCATCTGGTAAGCCTTGGGTTTTTTTCAACAAGAAGATGGAATTCCATTCAACTGCTTTAAATTCTAAATGCAGGATTTCGCAACGATACAATTCGCAGACTAGTGTTATATACCTGTACGTCGGACCACGTCAGTACCAAGAGAATGATCTCTATTTAATACAAAATTAAGCTTCAATGAATTAAAGACAACTACATTATTACATCCACTTCGCTATTGACACAACCGTCTTTGTAAACTGCAACAAACTCTTTAACTACGTTTCGGAGATTTGTTGTCTCTATTTTAATGCGTTAAATCAAACATTCATACGTGAGGTACACAGTACATCTTGTCAACAGAATTGTAAAATCTACATAAAACAACAAACACATTTAAAACTTTAATAAAAACCTATTACATTTGACTAAAAAAAGAATGAGCTCTAATTATTACTTCCGGCCAACACCATTCAGTCAACGCAGTGACTTTTGACTTATCCAATTTTGTACAGCTTTGTTCATAGCGCCGAACTTGTTCATGACACTACGTTAGTCAGTGTTGTTTCACAGATGTTATGAACAAAGTGGGCCATCTAATCATAACATTGAGTGTGCATAGTTAAAATGGTATTTTTCATGAAGCACTTGACTCAACAAACTTGATAAATTGTATAAATATGCCGTACTGATTCATTTTATTCACAAAATTATTGCTGATATTAATCTTTGCTTTCTTTTTTTAGTAATTTTGGTGAATGAAAGTAAAACTAAATTACAAGGGATATCACAACATATATTTTCGAAAGATTGAAAGTATATTTGTATATCTTTTAAAATACTATTTCTTGAGTAATGGTACATAGTTTTTTTAATTAAGAAAATATCCTTAATCTGGCTCGTTATCTGAATCAATTGAGTTTTAAATATTCAAGTTATTAACTTCTCAAAATTAGTTCCCGAATATTCGTTTCCTTTTTTAACTTTTTACGTTGGTTTTAGTTACAGAAATTAAAAATCTGTCATGCTTTCACTTTATTAATATTAGTCAACGTGACGCGCCACCATCACGGAAACATTTGAAATCGCAGGCGACGCTTGACGGTTGGGGTAATGGCTGCTGATTACATCGATTCCTTTCCAACTTATTCATTCACAGTACAATGAAAATGTGCATGCTGTATGAAATGGATGAATGAAACGACGGTCTATACAAATGATTTGGTTTTGAAAAAATTATTTGTTCTGTATTTTTTTTCTGCATTGCACTTTTCAAGAGCGTATCGGGTAGAGCCTCAGTGGCCCTGCATATGCGTTTATGTAGTTTACCGTGTCCATGCATCCTAGAGTTAAATTTTAATTAGTAAAATGAAATATAGTATATGTCACTTATTGTCACTTGAGTTATTAACATTGCTCATGCGTCGTAGCCCGTAGCAACGAGCGAATTGTATAATGTACCAAATGGGTGGTTCGCGTATTGACTTTATTGTCGTATTTACCATTGTAATAATTGATGTAATGATTGTTATTTCACAGTTTACGCACTCCCAATGTTTTGTTCATATTTTACATATTGTTTATGTATGTGTTGTTTTCGGAACGTAAAATACCTAGGAGTAAAAGCAATTGCGCTAAACTCAGCTATTGTAAAACCAACACAGCAATGATTCTTTTCTCTCAGAAGTTGTCAGTATTGACGACAGACCCTTCCGATTTTATGTTAAGAATGCAGTAAGATGTTTTAAAAACAAGTTTTATAGAATATTTTTAAATAATATATTCTCCTAAGATGTATTTGTTTTTTATCAACAAATGTATCTTTCTAAAACTCTCTATCGATGTAAGTGATTCGATTGACCAATCTACCGCTTGTGGATTTGAGGAAATTTTATGGCAAGTTGGTGAATCCTACACACACAAGAATTATCAACTGTGTCGCAGTGACTGTACAATTTAACAAACATAATACCAACATTCGTGCACCCTATAGGACAGAGGTTCTCAATGTGTCGGGCGCGATCCCCAGGAGAGACGCAATGAGGGGGCGCGAGAAATCGGTTAAGTGTTGCCACAATAGTTAAAAAAATCAATATGCTTTATTTAATTTAAAGTTATTTTTTCAAGGTGTCGAAACTATAAAAATAAAATAAATTTAATAGCTTTTTTAAATTTTTGTATTATCCTGCCTTGCTTTTTATGAATAAAAGCAAAATGTGTATTATTACAAAATATACGTAGTATATGTAATACATTATAAAGGGCGGTATCTTATGTTACACCATGGTGGAGGCTGCGGACTGAAAAGTTTGAGAACCTCTGCTTTTGGAGATTCCCGCTGATAGACCCCTTGTATCAGGTCCACACTCTGCTTCTCTTCCGGGTCAACAAAGCAGGAGACTCTCCAACACTTTTTTTCGTCGCACATCTTTATATTATCCGTGCGTTTTTTTTGGGGGGGGGCGATAAGTGAATGGGGAAAATGATTTGGAAATAAAGACAGGATGTGGTGCAAAAAAGGATGTGCTTTTTTGTTAGAGTATGTGCAGTACCGGAATTCGTTGGGAATTGACGGATACAAATGTGTAGAGCAATAGAAGTATTCCCTAGAAAGTAAGAAATATTAGAAAACAACATTTTTGAACATTTAAAAAAGAGAAATTTCTCTTTTATCTAAAAATCAACAGAATTTTTAGATTCTTTTAAACATTTTAAAAGATAATATTTACCTTAATCTAATGTAATAGAGTTTCTTTCATTTCAATCAAGTTTAAATGAAACTGAGCTGCCACGGGAAATAAAAAAAATGTTCTCAAACACTTACTACATTGCAAGAAATGATACCGGGTTGATATAAGTTTCCCTAACTTAACGTCTTTTTTTAATTCAGTTTTATAATTCTATCCGAATTGTAATTACGTCAATAGACATTAACTGTCCGTGAGATGTAGCTGCATTGCGCGCAATGAGAACTACAGAATTAAAGAAACTTATCATTAGAATTATTCTCTAAGTAGATGCAAATGTTTGGTATAAATACACTGAAGATACATCATTTCAATTTTATCACAGATAGTAATTGGTTGTCTATATTTGTTGTGTCCTTTCTAAAACTTAGCTCTCCGCTCAATAATAACAAATAACGATTGAGATTAGTGGCTGATGAATATTTCAGTCTTTCTCCCATAAAAGTGTGTTCAATAATTACAAAGGAAAATAACATAAAACAAACAATTCGTAACCCATTACTTTCTTCACATACCGCAGCCATACAAAAATAGCCATCTGTTGTAAAAGCAGATTAGTTGTACTTTCCCACGATACACTCACAAGCAACATGCAACAAGCCACAAGCAACATATTCCACAACTGCCCCATTGTTCCTTTGGATGAACGTACGCACATTCCTTTTCTTGCTCTCCGCGTTCACGTAAAAATGCTTCACCGACGCGAAAGCGGATTCATTCCACTTTCCCCACGACACGCGCGCGCGCGACTCGGCAGCCCACCTCCTGTGCGTGTACCACTACATCACCAGCGCCCTCTGTGCCGAGGCCGTGTCGCCCGGCGCAGGCGCCCAGCCGGACAATGGCCCGCGCGTCCGTCCAATGCCCTGAAAGCGCTCACGCAGATACTTCCGGGGGAAGCAGATGCAGCTTCCGGCCGACATAATAGCCCCTGGGGCGGCGCGCGGATGAATTGTTCTCCCTTTGCATGGGCGGCCCTGCGGCGCACGAGGTATCGAAAACGCGCGCGCGGAAGCGCGGACAAGATAGATAGATTCGCTTTCGCTTTCACGCGCCCTCGTGTAGGCTTGACTTTCCACCTGATAAAGTAATTAATGTGCGGGTCGCTGCTTGGGAGGCTCCGATTGGCACAAGTTTAAAGAACAGTTTCATATGTGTATAATATGTACGGCGTATAAGCTGTACATACTCTCCCATGCATCACATATTTATTTATTTATTTATTTTACGTCAAAAAACAGTTAAAACTGCGTAGAACGTACTATGGGGAAAAGTGAATTCTACGCACATTTTCAAAAATCTGTGATCCCTTCACAAGTTATATACTACTTGAATTTTGATTGAAAAAAAAAACCGCTCCCATGTAATAAAACCTATTTTCAAGGATAAATAAACAATAAATTTTAGGCTCTTATCCATTATGTCCTTCGTCAAGGAATAATACTTCATGCCGCGACAACATGGAAACGATAATTTGAATAACTATATTTCCCACTGAAGTCTAGAAGACGTGCACAGTTACATTTATGTCCAGAAGCAAAACAAGGGGCAATCTCAGCATTTGCTCAATGGATTAGGGAAACTGGACGAAAAACCTGATCGAGATGGGGGTCAATGACCCAGAAGCTGCAATATAATACTTGTTACATATTGTTTAAAATTATACAGTCCAATGGTAAATAATACATTAATTATCCCTGTTAAAAATAATGTTACTCTCCTTGTGATGCTCAGTATAGTCTCTAATTGTATAGAAACAGTTATGCAGCAGAAACGATTTCACCTTAGATTTAAACTTTTCTATCGAATTTAATCGTTGAACGTCATCTGGCAAAGTGTTGTAAAATAATGTAGGAGCATTTTTGTAATGAGCTTTGATACTGTCACCTTATTGTGATTTCTCACCTCGGGTTTGATTTCCCGTCTAATCCATGTAGAAACTGTGGCAAAGCAAACCAAGCAATAACTCTGAAGGCTTTCTTGGAGTTTTCCCCTATACATTGCTTCACATTATAAAATTTCTCCAACATCTTTCACTCATTACTGTTACCTTCTCATTAGATTATCAGCCATGAGCCTCATTGACCTTGGTGGTTGAAGTGCCCTTTTAACTCTAATGAATAAATATATATACAGTAGTATAAATATATACAGTAGACAAATACAGTTCTTCTGCTTCCCTCACACACAGGTTTTATCTCCTTGTTAGGTATTCAACTGTTATCACGGCGATGACTCTGACCGGGAGGACCTACGGTTCGAGTCTCGACGAATCCTTCTCGACGAGTGGAAGGATTTTCGGCACAAGCGTCACACCGATGTCGAATTCTGCCTCTGTCTGGAGGAGGATTTTAAGGGAGGGATGTTTTTCGGTAATATTCCGTGATTTATCCAATTAACACCGGGCGCATGCCGGAGCTGAACTCTAACAGCTACGGACCGCGCGCGATCCTTCCTTCTCATTCCTTGACGTATCCTCACCCCTTACTTACTCAAACTTCCATGTACTACACTACCACACATGGCGGAAGACCAATCGGGAGCGTAGAGTTTCTCTCTAGGGGTGGTGCTCCTCTGAATGAATTTTGAAGGGTTGTCACAATTATTAACATTTTCAGACGTGATAACTCTCTTTTCTCCATTATTTCAAAGTTTTGAATATTATTGTTTAGTAATATCTTTGTTGTTTATACTAACCGTGTCAAATATATTAAGAATTTGCCTCAAACTAAATTAAAATAAATTGTAGATTTAAAATATTTCTATTTCTAGCTGCACACGTAAGAACCTTCGAGAAAGGATGGTTGTATACTCAAAACTCATATATTTTTTCAGCTATATCTTTGAAATGGGTGCTCATAAGAATACATAACTAAGAACAAAAATGTCTGTAGAATTAGATCTTCTAAAACTTGGATCTTCAGAAACACAATAGTAATAAAAATAAAAAAAAAAATAAATGTATAAGTACCTAGGATCAACATAGATTTCTTTTGAACGGTTAGTTACTTTAAATTTAAATTGCTAAGCTCAGAAGTTGGGATACTTTTGTTTTCATTCATTAGAATACCTTGAAACTCAGTCCTCTTAAAAATTAGTTCTAAGTTGAGTTCGTAGTTGGCTGTTACAAAATATCTCATTGTAAAAATTATTAAACCAAATAATTTTATCTTATACTCTTGAATTACTGTGTGTAATGTACACAGTGTTCCCGAAAAGACAGAGAATCGTGTGCCGGAAAAATATCAAATTTTTTAAGAGCATTAATGACGATATTTTATAAAATACGAATTTTGTAATTTTTTACAGGTGTTATTTATTCTAAGATAATTACTCACCTCGAATTCCTATTTCAATATTTCAAATAAATGTTCAATTTACAGAATCTTAAAAAATATCGTCTCCTATAGTGTTTCAGTAGTATGCATACCTTTCGCTTATACATACCTATTGACAAGGGGTGGATTGTATTGTTCTCACACGGATAGCTAGTTGTACATAATCCTGTGTGCATTCATAAAAATGGGTGAAGATATTACTTACTAATTACTAATTCTAGACATTTCCCCCAACTTGTAGTCGGTATAAAACAGACAGTTCTACGTGAATTCGCTTCGGAATACCAATTAATTTGAATTTTAATACATTTCTGGGAAGGGAACTAGTGCACAGCTGTGCAGAGAACCATCCGTACGTTGCAGTAATTCTAACTAACCCACTCGCTGGTGCATGCATGAGTTCTACAGAATCTAATGAATGCTGCGTGCAATTTAATATGTTGTGTCCTGGTCAGGTTCATGGTATTGCATATCTAATGTGCGAGCAAAGAGGATAATTTGGTTGTAAAATGAGTTCTACTTTCAACGGTATTGTTTACATTTAGATCAAAGTCTGGGAAGTGCAGCGTTGTGAAAATGTACACGAACAAAACATGTTCCGTATTTCTCTGTGGCTTTGTGGTTAAATCATCCGCATGTAGTCTAAAATATCCTGTTTTGATTCCCCGTCAGGGTGACAATGATTCTGGTCAATATACATATAAATAACATTTTTGTCAAAACCAAAAGGTTCCTTATTTTCTTAGGTAAAACGTGGAACTGCTGGATGGTCAATTTAAATTGAGGCGTAAAAAGTAGATACTGAGAAATTCTTTTCAACAAATAAAATTGTAGGAAATGAACAATCACGATTCAGAGAATACTAATAAGGTGAAACTGCGGTACAAGCAGTTTTAGAGGAATGTAAGATCAATATTGAAGCAGAAAAGAAAGCAGGAGATATGTTCTTGGAGCTCAAGAGGGCATTTGAAACTATTTATAGGACAATGCTTATTGAGAAAATGTACAAATACGGAATCAAATGTGACGTTAAAAAGTGGTTTATTTCATATCTTAACAAGACAAAGCAAAAAGTAAAATATAATAATATTATTTCAGATGTAATTAGCATAGACTAAGGTGTTCCGTAAGGGCCAGTTTTGGGTTCAGCATTGTTTATAATTTACATTAAATACTTAGTCAAGTATATGATACAACTTCCTGGGTATGATTGTAAAATTAAATTATTTGCTGATGACACGTTATTGTATTTAATTGAAGAAACAGAAGCGGAAATATAATTTAAATTGCAGAGTGCATTTATTACAAGAATGGTTAAGGGTAATAAAGTAATAATGAATGTTGAAAAAACTAAATTTATGATTTTACATAGTGGAAGAAACATAGAAGTAAAAGAAGCTAAATTATTCACAAAAGGCATAAAACAGGTAAAAAAATTTTAAATTTTAACGAAAACTAAAAATAATATTTTAATTGAATTGGGAAATATATAAATGATGATAAAAAATGTTTGGTAAATAAATCCATAATTGCACCCCATTTCGATTAATAATACTAGTTGGAGTGCATAAAACTGCCGGGAAAACCTCCGGGAAAACCTGCAATTTATGCCAATAAAAAAGAGAATTCAAAAAAAAACGCTAATTGGACGGAGCGGGTTGCTTTCCACGGGTCACTAGTTCGATATCCGAAGCTCGAAGGACCATGGACGTGGCGGGTTACCTTTGCTTGTAGTGGACTGTATTATTGGTTGTTGAAAGTAGGTAGGCAATCCACTCAGTCCCTTTCGACGCTCGTTAGGAATTTTGTAATAATGTGGATTATCATAGAAACACACTTCTCACCTTGCAGAATGATGTTTAATTACCTTGGAGTTGTCACAATTGTTCTTTACAATGAAAATACACGTAAGTTATTGTTCTCAATGTGAGAATACAGGAATTTTCCATCTTGAATCACTATACATTAATTAGTTCAATACATACACAATACTGAACTATAACAAATTGAAACAATGTGGCTTTCACTTGGTCACAACATAAGCACAGAATATTACTTTCTGTATAAGAATTTACGTGATCTTTTAACACGGAGCCCGAGACATGCTTCTAGCAAGGGTGATACTCAGCGACTGATTTCTGTTCGGTTTGCGAGTTCTATCAGGCACGCGAAGAGGGGATTTGAACTGATTTAACTGGCCAATTAGCGACTGCTTTTCCAGCGGTTGCAGAATGGCGAGGTGGGGTGAATTTAAACAGTCCAATAGGCAACTGCTAGAATTCGAATATGTTCTAGAAGGTTTGGGTCACGCGGCGCGGTGGTGCTGGTCGGCTCATGGAACTTCCCATGCCGCGCTTCTGGTGTTGCCGCTTAGGGCGTAGGAAGCGTTTTATATTTATACGTCCCTTTCTGCTTTTTCGTGTGGGCCCGAACACTAATCTTTATTTTAAAATTAATTAAAAATCATATAACAGGAGATTTAGTTAACAAAATCCAAAGAGTGAACGATAAAACAAGGGAAACAAGACAAGCACAACACTTAGTAATTAATTTCAGTAAAACTGCACAAGCAAAAATTAGACTATCTGATAAAGGATTTGATTTATATAATAAATTACCATTAGAAAGAAAAAAATTGTGAACTAATTAAAGAATTTAAAAGAAAAATTATAAAATATATTAATGTAGAAAATTATTTTTAATAGTTAATCGAGTATACCTATAGTTTGTACCATTGTTTATAAAGACAATGTATGTAAATATGTATTTTATATATTTTTTGTTTAAAAATATAAATTTACAATCTGTTCAAAACAAGAACAATAAGTAAATATGATGTTAGAAAATACAACTTGCATGGAAAGCTCACCCACTGGTGATCTTCCTTTATCATATTACACATTACAGTATTATCACTTACATATTACATTACAGTATTATCACTTACATATTAAATATTACAGTATTATCACTATTGTCATTTTAAAATCTATTTGGCAAATCCAATGGTTTTAACTTTTTCAGTCTTTTCACTTCTAAACTATTGTCCAGTAAGTTGATGATTAGTACATTTTTATGTTTTCTAGTTTGCTGACATATTTATGGCTTAAATTTCTAATTTCTTGTTGTACTGTTGGCATGTTAAAATCATTATGTAGCACATCGTTTCGGACGTACCGGGAGCACTAGCAATGTCTCTCAGAACCTTGGATTGGAATCTCTGTATGGTTTGAATATTTGACCTGCAGGTAGAGCCCCAGAGCTGTATGCAGTATGTCCAGATTGGTTTCAAGAATAACTTGTATATTAAAAGTTTATTGTCTGTAGCCAGCACAGATTTTCTTCCTAGCAACCAGTATAGTTGTTTGTATTTTATTTGTAGTTCCTTGCGTTTGTGTAGAATATGTGCTTTCCATGTGAGTTTTCTGTCTAGGTGTACGCCTAGGTATTTGACAGTGGTTTCTTGCGGTAGATCATGATGATTTAGTTGTACAGGAGGACAAGTTCTCTTATTCATAGTGAAAGTGATTTGTTTCGATTTCATTTCATTTACTTTTATTCGCCAAGTATTGAACCATAGTTGTAGTTTGTCCAGATGAGCTTGCAGTAGTAATGATGCTTCTTCTGGTTCGTTGTCAGTTGCCATTATGGAAGTGTCATCGGCGAATGTAGCCGTTACAGTATTCTCAGTGATAGGTAGATCATATGTGTATAGTACATACAGAACTGGACCCAATACACTTCCTTGAGGGACGCCGGATTTTATTGGGTAGTGATGGGAATATTCATTCTTATGTTTCACTTCAAACGATCGATTGCTTAGATAAGACTTAGGAGGACATAATAAGGATATTTAAGCATGTTCTTCAGCTTGTATAGCAATCCTTCATGCCATACCTTGTCGAATGCCTGGCTTATGTCCAGGAAAGCTTTATATAATTAGTAGGCTAAATTAACCAATATCTATCTATCTTTTCCTAGTATCTATTAGTTTTAAAGAAAAACGTCAGGGGTAAGAAGACATCTATAGTATAAACAGCCAGACTTCTCCCGCTTAACGGCGTAGATGGGAGACATCATCGATATTTTCAATCAGAAGTCAAACTTGTATTTCATATTTTGGGACATGAATTGGCAGGTTTTATTTAAAAACATCGATTACTCATAGTTGGCACAATTATATTTAAAAAGGTAGTTTCTTCAACTGGAAATAACTATTCATCATTCTATAACAAAATCTGCGTTAAAACGTCTTTGAAAAATCTTACATTAAGGTAAGGAATTTCAATAAAAAAATGTATAAAAAGTAATAATTAGTTTTCTTTTATGTGGCTAAAAGATACAATCATATCTGAGTTTGTTGATTATGAGTAGGAGCGTGATAGAGAGAGTGTAAAACTATTATCTAACAAACAACACAATATACATGTTTTCTTCCGGGCTTGTGGGCCGTGGTCCAATTGGCGTTGAACTGCCAGACGTTTCGCCCACGACTGCGGCGGGCATCTTCAGTGGCGAGGTATCGGGCGAAGTGTCCGGGACCTCGCCAGTCGCCAGTCAGCCGCCGTCCCGGACACTTCGCCCGAGACCTCGCCACTGAAGATGCCCGCCGCAGTCGTGGGCGAAACGTTTGGCAGTTCAACGCCAATTGGACCACGGCCCACAAGCCCGGAAGAAAACATGTATATTGACTCCGGCCGCGAAAGCCTTCAATGCTTTATAAACAACACAATGGTAATTTAGCTAAGAGTGTTATTCAAAGTTGTATTATACTTGTATTTGACGCCCTTTTAAATATTCGGAAATATTTTGTAAAAAATGCCTAAATGATTAATTGTCGTGTATGGAATTCGGAAATACCTTTTTGTATACCACCATTATAAACGACCCTTTTCGATACCCCGAATCGTGCATAATCCAGTATTTTATCGCACGCTACATGACGTCATCGCCATTATTAAACGCGACATGACGTCATCACACATTCAGCCAATAGTAGCGAGAGAATCGTGGGGAGGTAGAAGAAGACGGAACAGCCGACCACCGTTTTCTCGCACGGATGTCAACAATGCCATCTTGAATTTGATTTCCAGAGGGCGTTGGATGTCAAGCATCCGAGACGTCAGAAGAAAGTTGTTTCGCGAAATTAAGTTTGATTCTCTTGTAAATTTATAATGCTGTTATACAAAAAATAGCGTATGCAACTCGTTTATAATGTTGCTTTATTGCATTCGTACAAATTTGAAAACTCGCTCCTAACGTCGCTCGGTTTCAAAACATGTACTCATGCAATAAAGCTTAACATTATAAACTAATTGCATAAACTACTATTAATACATTTCATCTCTTATTATTTTGTCTATTTATATTATTTGCTGAGCCATTTAATCTACTATAAACAGCTAAATTATTTTGAATATATTAATGAATTATTTATTCTGCTTCGAACACGTGAGGGGAAAAGGAAACTAGTGATGCTACAGTGACACACACTTTCTCCAAATAGTTTCGTAATTTTCTTGGGGCTTGCCTAGCGTTTCGCTTCTGACACAACCACTTCCTAGCTGTTACATACCGGCAACTAAAAAGGATTTTCTCATTTTCCAAATATATGCAGTTGTAAGAAGATGCCAAAAAAACTTGAACGTGTCAATTTTCGAAGATTCAAAGAATTCAACGAAAGTTAGACTTACACCATTTTTATAAGCGATTATTAATGTATTAAAGAAATAAACAAAAATATTTAAAGTCAAGTTTTATAATTTTGAAAATGTTGAGTTTTATTGTATAGTATCCCAAAATCAAAATATGTTTCAAATTCAGGGACACGGGATCGACAGATCGATCGCAGAATATCAATTTTGGCGAAAATCATGCTACGATTTAGCCACTAGCGTTGTTCAGAAATGAAGGACAAACGTAGAGAAACGGACAGACGTTTCCCCGTAAACCAAGCTTTGAATATCAAGGACCCAAAAAAGTAAAGATTCGTGTTGTACCCTTTTTTAAACAAGATTCATTTTTTCGGTATCAGAGTATAAAAGAAAAAGAATATGTCGAAAAACATTTTTTGCCGCAGCGTAAATATTTTTCTATACTACGTTAGTAGTATGTAAAAATAAAAAAATTGTTACAGGATATGAAATTCTTTAATATTAAGTAATATTCTTTTCGTGATTTAAAATAAAATGACCGTTGATGTGATTTTTATTGGATAATATTTTCTATTGTTGCAGTGGGACATGGTGTGCGACAGAGACTTCTACACAACTCTAGCGCTGGTGCTCCTTGGTGTGGGCGGCCTTATTGGAAATCTCGTGTTTGGGTATTTACAAGACAGGTGAGTTGCTTCGGTACACTTTACCTCAATTACTTGTAATCAGGCCATTTTTGTATTACATTCATTTTTTAGTCATTTGAGTTTGTATATTAAAACATGCTGACTTATAGAAGTTCTGTACTTTAGATATTATATATAGTTAAAATGACCTCGATAAAGTGTAAATTAGAAAGTGTCAAACGTGCTTAAATTTGTTTAGTCATTATTTCTGCAGTTTAATATAAAGTTTACTCGTACCTATATTTTTGAGCACGGGTTTCTCTTCAATCAATTCAAATTTTGTGCAGATAAGTAAGATACATAATTATAATTTCTCGAAATAGAATTATTCAAATTTTTAGCCTTGTGTAGAGAGGTAATGACTATAGACAATACTTTCTCTCTGTTAGCTAACTTTTACGACAAGCAAATAAAATCTTAGATTTTTACTTCGATACCAAGCTTGATTATCGAAAACATATCGATATGTCGATAAATTTTAAAGTTACTTAAAGTATATATACAACTTTTAAAATTGTAACCTATGTTCTATTCTAGCCTATGTTTTATTCCTTGCCTTTTCCCGGTTATACGGGGTCGGTGCTAATGCGGGCGGGATTTTTATTAATTATCCGCAGACTCCCTTTTTATACAGAGTTGGAGATGCTTTTAAGGTCTGATGATCATCCTGACACCAACCACAAGGATACACAAGTATATTACACGTAGACAACACATATTATCACGAAACACAAACATCCATGCCCGAGGCGAGATTAAAAACCACGATCCCTCGGTCCGAGATAGCCACAGCACTACTACCTTAGCGATCGGCTTGCCGGATCGCCAATTTACAAAAGCAGTCTAATGCATTTTATATCCGTCATAGCCATTTATAAAACAATTTTAAGGCCCATAATGTTGAAGGACAGTCTAATTTGAATTAATTCTGCCAAAACTAAACTTTTCAAAATTTGTTCTACAAAATAAATTCCTAAGAACAGTTGTTAATGTTCCTTGGTAGTACCCAACTAGTATGTATTTAATTTGGAAATCGTAGATCAATACATTTCATACGTTTCCACCAACATTTACTACAACCTACTTCAAGTTCCAGCCCTATCATATTTCAAACGTGACAAAAACTACCTTTACCAAATAAGAATCCGAAACGAATAGCCATACCGCATACACCTGTAAACAATTGTTGGCTTAGATTCGTGGACAAAATGGATAAGAGCCAAAATTTATTTCCTTTTTATCTTTGAAAACATATTTCATTACATGAGACTTTTTTTCCTTTCAAAATTTAAGTAGTATATGCCAGTGTAGGGATCACAGAATTTTGACAATGTGCACGCAATTCACTTTTCGCCATAGCACGTCATACACAGTTTTAACTGTTTTTTGACGTAAAATAAATAAATAATTAAATTAAAATCCTGAAATGGAATTTCCTCCACCTTTTTAATAGAATGTAAGTTTTACATATGAGATTAGTAAGTCTCTAAGTAAAAGTGAACTAGTATTTTCTTCACAAATAATGAACTAAAGCAAAGACGAAACCACGGTCACTGGTCTTCAAACCCCTTGCCAGAGGCTATTGGCTGCATTTCATACATTGAGTATAGCCTTTGTTGAGGCCGCAGGGACTCTCAAAATCTTGACAAAATTTCAAATTAATTTCAAAATTGTTTATTGTTTTAGTACCTGTAGATGTAGAAAATACTTGTGCAATTGCATAAGTGTAGTGAATGTTAAATTAGTTTTTCAAAAAAGAATACTGTCAGTATTCCCGCAGAAAGGATCGCAAGTACAAAAAAGGGTTAAACATGAATATGGCTTTGCTGTACCTCGAAAACTGAAAATATTTTAACATAAACTTGCAAAAATGTTTTGTAATATATTGCTCAATATATGTATCATTTGTTTTTAACTAAAAAAAATCGGTATATTTTAATTATCCTGAGGTTCGCCGTCGACTCTTCTTAATGATGTGCTCCGAGTATAGGTATGGATCAGTAACGCGACTGTTAAAAGCAAATAACACTTTTTATAATTAACACTTTTTCAATAATTTGGTAAAAACATGTCCAAACACATTTTGGACTAACGATGTAAAATAATAAAATAATAAGAAATAGAACATAAATGCTGTTGTGGAAAATATTGAACAAAATTACAATATTCAACCAAAATATAATTTTGTTTGCGAATGTCAGTTAAATTAATTTCCAGGCTTTTGCCATTCATCGTCTGTATTATAAACGACTTAAAATCACAATCGAATAATTGTCATGAAAGTATAGAAACAGTAAAACACTTTCTTTGGACGCACGGAGAGTATAAACTCGGTCGCTGGTAGTACTTTCCTTTCGTTCGATCTGTCCAAGTTACTGTCTGATTGCAAGTCATTTTTGCAACTATTAGAGTAAACACTGACAGATCGCCCCTCATACTATCTTTGCTGATTAGTTCAGTAAAAATTTTTCATGTTTGGACGATAACAGAATGTTAAACATATAGTTTTACGAAATGTTAATAGTTAAGTGAATGACTCATTCACTCAATATAGAAATAATCAGTAACGAAAGAAACCACTCTAGGTATTTTTCAGTGATAGTTAAGGTAACACGTAGATTATATACATTTTAGACGCCACAATAAATTCGATATTACTCCAATATCACTCATTTGGATGTTATTTCGAGTAGTCCATGCAGTGGGAAATTCGACAGCCCTCAGTATATATCCGAAGTTTGTCTGAGTGACTGAACAGTGTTTGTCGTATTTGACCGAAAAACAGGGATTTCAAACAAAGCATCATGCGCAAAATCTACGTAAAAAATTATGTTTAATTTTTTTAACAATTCCCTGCATGGTTCTGCAGGGAAAATCGTGCAAATAATGAAAATGTGACTCCAGTCATTATAGACAAAAATCAATCCAGGGTTCGGCATGACATGACAGATCATACCATTCCCTAGTGAGACCTGTCCGGCTAGTTGTGTCAAGGATATCACTGATCGATAACATAATCGAGATCAGAACCGTGATCTAGAGGACGAGGGAATGATATAGTAAAGATTCTATTCCAGGAAAATGCGGATAGTTTGGTTGATGATTTTTGAATCTTAACCGCTCGTAGATCGATAATGTGATCGATAATTTTCGTGATTTTTCAGGGCACTTCTCTACGAATTCTGGAGCAGCAGCTTACTCAATGGGTCAGGACTCACGTGGAAGTACTCCTTCATCGAAAACTATTCACATTCCCATCCTTAGAATCTACCGATGCGCTGTCTCTCCTCATGTGACCATCTGCAGTAGTTGAACTAAGAGGATCCCCATCCAGCAACAGAGATACGGATGCTTAATGATCCCCGGAAATAATGTGTTTAACGTTGACTCGCCGAATAAGAGAGGCTATCTATTCACTGAGATTTTCTATAACCTCTGTAACCATATTTCAACCCTTGCTAGTGAAGCTTTTTCCGTACGTACTACATCTGGGTAATTAAATTAGGAAAATAATAGAGAAAATAAAATTAACAAAAAAAAAAAATAAAATATCTCTCTAAACAAGTCTAGGTAGTTGAAATAATATTTTTTACGATTATCTGATTCATTGTTAACAGTATTTTTTCAAAAACATTTTGTTGCTCAAAATCTCGTAGTAAATTAGTATTATTTTATTCTTAATTTTTATTGCAAATAAACGAAAATAATGAACGTATTTGCTTACTGCTAATGTGGAAATAGAATAGATAAAAAAAGCTATGTAAGGCAAACAATACCAATATATTGCAGGTATTTTCATGAACTGAAGTTTATATGTGGTAGGGTTACACCGAATTTTTATGCTTTAACAGCTTCGTGGAAAGATATCATTTCGTAAACTTTAAGGCTAACCCTTGCTTTTTCCACGGTGTTAAAAGGAGTCCAGTTCATGGAAGTGAGGTTAATGAATATCTAATTGCAGTTTGCATCCTTTACCATTCTACTCCTTTGTGAGGCAATTACAGGATGTTCTTTACCTGCACAAAATTTTCTCTCGACCACATTTCTACTACCTTCTTTTTGTGGATTTCATTAAAGAAGAACGACGAAGGAATTTCTTCCTCTATTCCTAACTCGTGTATATGTGGTCTTGGACAACATGAATATCAGCACATGTTAGGAAATTAAACTATCTTCTTATTTCATTATTGATTGCCTGAGATTCTGGGCATGTCAAGTAATGAGGTCATTATTTCCGTAAGTGTAGTGCATGAGAGGTGGCGATGATCTTCCCCCGCTGGATGGCGAGTTCCGGCACCGACCTACCGTCGACTAGGGGATTTTCACAATACTCCCAGCGTATCCAGAGGTATCTCCCACCAGCGGTGCACCGCCCCAACCGGGACAAGCTCAAAGCTCCGACCGGTTCCCCGGCAAGGGCGGTAATGTAGTGCATGTTAGTGTAGGTGTGTAGTAAGGGGGGGGAAAGAGTGCCATCCGCGCGGTACGTGGCCCGTTTGTTAGGGTACTGCTTCGCATTCCCCTGGTATGAACAGAGAAACCTAGGAAAAGTACCTATCAGTGCAGCCGACAGCTACAATTTACCTTCAGACAGCGGTTAAATTCGACCTAGCTGACAAGCTAGTGTCGAAAACACTGCCGCCGTCGGGAATCGAACCTATGACCTCCCGGTCAGAGGCACTGCAGTGATATCAGTTGATGCATTGAGCCCCCTCTCAAGGTTTATTACATTATTAATTTTCAGTGTTTAGGAATGAAATCACAATATTATGAAATAATATTGTGATTTCCTCGCTAGTATAATTTAAATAAACGCCAGTTACATATTTTCAAGTTACTTCGTACTGCAACTACAAAAGTATTTCATATATGCTTTTTCACATACGATACAAACGTTTTCATAAGTAGTTATTTCGTGCACTTCATTTCTCAACGATAACAAATGTCATCCTATCAATGACACACGTGTGTTCTCACATTGCAAATTAATCAATTTTCTTACAAATGAATATTTCAAATACTACAACAAAAAAAGATCAAAATCATTTCAGACCATGGTTTCCTTCACTGCCCTGTTTTACTTTTTTACTTTCTGGTCCTTGATTCGTAATAAGGACGTTGTGATCGTGCCCCGAAAAATTGCGAACTTTCGACAGTAAAACTCTCAATGTGGAGCTCTGATAACCAAAAAGTGGATAAATTTTGTTCAAATGTATAGCAAACTACATCCTGTAACACATAGTTTTGTCAGAATCCATATTATTTAGAATCTTGATATCGAAAAATCAATAGATAGAAAATGTCTGTCAGTGTGTGGTCAACGCAAGTGACTAAATCATACAACGGTTCTCCAAAATTGATAATTCCTGATCGATTTAGATGAACTCGAGGCCCTCGTGAGTTTAAGATAGGAATCCGATTTGGGGGGTACTACGCAGCCTGGACATTTTTAAAAGTCTCTAAAAAACTGCTCCAATTTGTTTATAAAACTTTCTTTTCTGGTAGCGTAAATGACGCTTAAGAGAATGGTGCAGGTCTCATGAATGGATATGAACATAATAAAATTTTTATTTGTATTAATTGCATTTTAATTTATTAATTCATATTATGTCACTGTTTATTTGATTGTAATTGTTATTTAATTTTTGTGATTTTATTGTTATGTTCAAATCCGGTTCCTTGTTTGGTTTTGTCTCATTTCAAAGATATTTTTGTGTTACATTAGCATTAAAAAGGAAGAATAATAAAGTGGCAAATAAATAAATATAGGTAATTAACAGATCAATTTTCATGTAAAACAATTAGAATTAACCAAGAAAGTATATATTCATGTGCAATTAACTATATACTTATACTGGAAGCTAGTTTGTACCTCACATAGTCACAAAATATAATTCTCGTCTCACCCCCCAACATTGTACCAGTGTCAGTCATGGTGTGTATTGGTATGGTGAGGATGTTTGTATGTCCCTCACGTCCTGTGAGTGCTTAATATTGAAGAACATGCAGCACATAATTTAATTGTGTATACACTTTGTTGGTGGTTGAAATGTTTGTAAGTCTTGTAAACAAAATTTGTAAATGTGTTTAACAGAAGCCAGATATTGTAATTGTATCCGACACGTGTTTTTGTACCTCATTCTGTGTTGTTTCCTTCCCATATTCTACAACCTGACGATGGAAATATATTTTCCGAAACGTCGGTAAACAACCATATTGTAGATTCTTTATTTTTATACCGACCAAGCCCCGTTAACCTGCCTTTAATACATCATTAGTGGTCGTTAAGAATTCTTCATGTAACATTTTTTTAAATGTGTTTATCAGAAACAGAAGTCTGCTTCAAGTTTTTGAAAATAGGAAATTGGGGCTTTTTTACATTCTTTAAATCGTTTTTTTAAATGGCTTTTCTTAAAAGTTTCTGATTAAATTTTAAAGAGAAATTTCCGAGGTAACAAGCTCGCCTGGCTGCTCTCCTGATATGAGCGGTAGTTTGGCGCAAGTAAATATGTGTGTAAGAGGAGAGGGTAGAAGAGGAAAGAGAAAGGAAAGAAATTAAGTTGTTAAGTCAAGAAATATTGACTTATCAAAATGAATCGAGGAAATGGAAGATTATGGAAGGTATGTGAGTTGCGTATCAGGTGCAGGTTTTTTATTCACGTTGATATTAATAATTCTGCATTATTTTCTGCAATTCATTACCTCCTGACATTTTGCGGATATATTTGAAACTGGGGGTATTCAATAATTAAAAAGACAAATTGGTCTGGGGAAATAAACGTTTATTTTTACAAAACAGAACTTTTCCTACTTTTCAATACAATTCCTACCAACATTTATGCACTTGTTTCAATGGGTTACCAGCTTTCTTTACACAGACTGCAAAGAACTCTTTATCTTGATGTATCAACCAATCTCCCACAATTTTTTGACATCTTCGTTATCTTAGAACTTCTTCCCGCCTAATATCTCCTTCAGTGAACCAAACAAATAGAAATCAGATGGTTCTGAATCGGGGCTGTATGGTAGATGAGGCAATTCCTGCCAACCCATTTTGTCGATGGTTTCACGGCTTTGTTGAGCAGTGTGAGGACGTGCATTGTCTTGCTGGAGAATCACAACTCTCCTCTGAGATCCACGACGTTTCTCACTTAAGACTGGCTTTACCTTGTACAAAAGCATATCTGTGTAGTATTGATTGTTTATCGTACGCTGTTCATCAAGATCATCACAAAAAACGCACCTACACAGTGCACAAACACCGTCAACATGAATTTTCTTGCTGATGCGGTCAGAACAATGTTCGTCAGTCACTGAGCCTCGACCACTTTTATAAATAATAATAACAATAATAATAATAATAATAAATTATTTAAACTGGGTGTAACCCGGTGGCAGTTAATTACACAAATAAGATAATAGATATCATACAAATAATATAATAATGGTAATGATAATGCTAAAATTAATTGAATTGTTCTAATTAATAAATGAATTGTTCTACTCACGTGTAAAAGTTCCCGCGGTTCATACAACTTTTTCTATATACTTTAGTCATTTTAGAGAATATATTAGCTCTTTTTTCACATTCAGCAAGTAAAAACAGGTAAATCTCGTGATTAGGGTGGCACGGTTCCTTTGATTCACTGATTCGGTTCATTAGAAGAGAATCAACTCCATGAAGTGAATCCTTATTTATACGTAGTAGTCGCATGTAGTTAAGTTCATGATGTTACAGCAATAAATATAATTATTTAAAATAAAGGTAGATCGGGAGAATAGCTACCATCCTGCTCCAAAGCCCCCCTGTACGTATAAATCTCCGTAGCAACGTACTCTCATTAAATGAACTGATAATTCGTATTTTTCACGCTACAAATTTAATTTTATAAACTACACAATTCTTTAACCAACGCATTTTTTTTCACCAAGTGGTCCGCGACGTGCTATCGCACGTCGCCACCCGACGGATCCAACGTGCTACGTTCGCGAGCGCCTTTCGGCCCTCGCTCTCGGGACCTGGTTCGCGCCTCCGCTGTCGCTCCGGCGCTCACGCTGTATTATATTTGTTTCTAATTTGTTTTTACTTTCTCGTCTGCAATTGCTCTATTAATCGTAGCGTATGCGAATCTAATAAAACATTAAGAGCCCTCTATTTTGTATGTTTATGTGAATAAGGTTAGTTAAGTTTAATAAGAATTAGTTCTGGGTCACTTTCCTTTGAATATCGGTATTTATACACTTAAGAACGTAAAAGTGAGAAGTCGAACTTTCATTCATTCACTAATATTACTCGCCGTTTTCTTTTCTCCGTATCCACTTGAAATTTCTCAAATTTAATGAGTTCAAAGGCAATACTGTTCGTAGGTTTTTGCAAATTTATTTTTAAAAACATGGTAATAAGCCTTATGAATAACTTAAAATAAAATGTGCCGCGCGATTCACTCTTTTGTTCAAATCAACTTCTCTTGTTTACTTAAAGATGTCAACAACAGTGTTGCCAACGTCTAGAAAGAAAATTATGGCGTATTGAGCGAAAAATGCCATTGGATACTGGAGTTTAATCAACGCCACCTACATCGATCTATTTAGGTGGTGTTGGTTTAATTCCCGACTTACTCGCGAAGATCGCAGTGCCAAAATACGCAAAAACACTTTTCTGGAAATTTCTTTAAATGTTCTGGCCGGATCTTATAACAAATTATCAGTCCCCCATCAGGAAATTGAGACGCGTCGAATGACATTACATATGTCTCGATTGTTGCTTGGGAAGTGGTATAGCCATGAGTGACGGAAATACGCACAAACGCACATACGCACTTCTGTACATGTGCAAACTGGAGGAGTCACTCAAATCTTGTATGGGGATACATTTTATTAACACTTACATAGATGCGCCGATTGTGAGTTATAAAATGAGAAATGCAAAGCAGCAAAACGAGATAAAAGTCAATAAGAAACTGATAGCTCCCCAGCGTATTTAATAAAAATGTATATATTATGTGTAAACTGTGAACAAACTTGTATTGTGAAACAGTATTACAACCTACTTCGCTATTTTCATTAACCAAGTCTCCTTACTTTCTTTTGGTGGAAGTACTTGTCGGGACATCGCTACAAAGGGACTGATTAAGAAAAAAGATGAAAATGTACAGAATTCTTAATGGTTATGAGAACAGATAGCACACTATATCTTTCTGTTTCCACTTCCTCCTCCTCATCTTATTACTACTTTTCCTTATTTTGTTTCTCCTTTTATTCTTTTGTTCATTAGTTTTTTGTTTCTGTTTCTCATTTTTCCTCTTTTCTTCCTCTCCTCCCCTCCATCTTGAATTACATTGTGATACTGTTTTCCACGCAGCTTGGGCCGCCGGCCTGCCTTCTTCATCTACCTGTCCATCGAGTGCTTCTTCGGCATCGCCACCGCCTTCGCCCCGGACTTCCCCACTGGACCTTCTTCCGCTTCGGCGTGGGCTTCACCGTGCCCGCCATCCTCGGCACGCCCTACGTCCTCGGTGAGTACCTTCCCTTCGCCGAAGGCACTTCTTCTTAGGGCTTCCTCGGCTCTTCAATGGGGAGCTTTTCAACCTCAAGATTAGATACAGATTAACGCAAACTACGAGCCTCAGACGCTGCCTTCGGCTCTCCAATGGGGAGATTTTTGAACGTGAAGATTAACTGAGATTATTACGAACTACGAGAAATATATAGACTAGACCCTAACGCACTTCTGAACTACCCGCACGGACCTGTGTCAGTGAGACTAGGATTTCGAACTAAATGCAATTCGCTGTGAGGCAGGTCGCAGTATGTTTACAGAAACGTTAACAACTGTGCATAGGACCCGGCGGCGCTTAAATAGTCAGTAATTTAATGTGTTCATTAGTACCCGCAAGGTTCTCAAAAGACATTTCATACACGGAACGGTAGCTGTGCTCCTCCGTTAGAGCTGGAACGTGATATTTGATTACACAAGAAAATATTAATAGAAAAGGTGCACTGAATCAAGGCGGCATTCCTACCAGGCGCTGCCGGATGAGGCTGGCTAGATGACCCGAGCGAGAGGAAAGGGCAGAACGGGCGTGCGGAATGAAGCATGTGATTGCTCAATTAATTCCTAATAAGGTATAAGATTTCAGAAAATATTTGCACAAGGTGCACCTTTATGTTATTTATTGTTTCTCCGTGACGGTCTTATGGCAAAAATGCAGTTTCAGTTGTAAAATAGTACGTTAACGTTCCGTTTTTTTCAAGTTAAAAGACTTTTGTCGCAGGCATTCTCTATGTAATAAAACATAAGTGTGTTAATAATACTCTATATAATACTCTATGTAATAAAACATAAACTTGTTAATATACAGAATTAAATTTAATTTTCTTTCAGATTTTTAAAATGGGTAAAACTTTCGACCATTTACAAATTCGATTCTGTTCCAAACCTCCTTTTAATAAGATTTACCTACCTTAAATTGTCGTCCTCCAAGGTGAAAACCTTAAATAATATAATTTGACACACTAATTAGAGAATATTGATTTTCAGTTTTTATTCTGTTACGATTTTTTAAACAACTCATAGCAAGGTTTCTTGACAATTTACTGACGTCAAACGTGGAGTAATTCTCAGTTAAGATAGCCAATTATCGTTAGTCATTGCCTTTTATCCCTTCGGCCAGGAGCACCTCGCCGTTAATTTCCCGGGATTTCCAGACGGTCACCCATCTAGTAACCCGCGGTACTTCGAGTTGTTTAAACTCTGTGACTACAGGAACATAGTAAACCAATTCGATTACTAACGCTGGCCGTTCTGTTTCTCAGGTAAAGGACACTGTGTCACATTTTCCTAATTTTGTAGGAGAAGAGTTTAAAGATGATTTCGTTCTATGAATGAAAGTGGTAATAAATTTGCTTTGTCTCTTTGTAACTTCGTTATTGATGTTATTAGGATATTGTTTGCAATTTCTTGAAGAAAGAAAGAAAAATGAAACAAGTGTCGGAAAGTAGTCTGTCAGACTACGCCTTTAGAATAACGCTTGGTACATGTCGCATTTGCAATCTAGGGTTAAGGTACCTTACATTTATTTCCCTGCCATTATGTTCCCTTTGTGTATCAAATTCAACAGAGAATTTTAAGATTGTCCTATTATCAAAAGCTGATATCCATTTTTCGTGATGAATCAACGCCGCCGCTGTTTGTTAAACGACCAACTTGTAACATCCGCGAGCACTCCATTCCATACACATTCAGAATAATGGTCTTCTGTTCTTGGAACTGGTCTCGTCGACAACACAGCATACTGGTACGTAAACGACCAAAATGAAACGAACATTCTGAACAAAGTATGTAAACGAACATTCAAAATGTTGGCTTTCCCTTTTCGGTACATTAATATCACAGAATAGGTACTACACAGAAAGGACAGCTTCCCACAAACCATGCGCCGATCTGATACTCATGGTCGCCATATTGAAAGTGTGTAAATAGCTGTACGATCCGGCATTTGTTATGTGGTGAAGTTGTGTGGAGATTTCATGAACGAACCCGTAGAGACAGAAACGAGAAGCGTAGCAATAAAAATAACTGGAGAGCAAAGACCGTAATTTAATTAAATTTATCAATGAGCAAAAAAGTCTAATCACAGAAAAACAATATTTTTCAATTGCTTTGCATTGTCATGCTAAAATCATATATGTTACATTTGCGATTTAAACGCAACATGTGCACTGATAGAAAACAAATGTTTTTATTGGAATTCAAAAACGAAAACAAGTCGAGTTATATGATAAAATTCAAATATGCCATTGACGTGCACTGGGCAGTGTATCATTACTTCATTTTTTGCATTAACTGCGATAAACTATAATTTTATAAATACAAAAGTACAAAATATGCGTTACTTTAAAATCATTATAGAAGGTCGCTTAAATAACACTGAGCAACTCGTGTGTTTCCCTTAACATTTACGTTCAGCCCGTCAAGGGTTGCCATTAATAAAGTCACGAAAAGCAAAAGGTAATCGAATTTCATTTATCACTAATAGCTCACTTCGTACAAAATGGTGACAATTGTTCCATCGCAGATTAGGGTCCCTCGCTGAATATCGTACAATAGGCTTACAATGAGGACAGCGTCGTTGCTCCTTCGTCAGTTAGGGGGCGTGGTCGGGAGAGGAGCATGTGCGAGGGGAAAGGGAAGGAAAGAGGTGGAAGTAAGAGAGGTGATGGAGGCAGAGAGACTGATTGAAAATATATAAACATTATAAAATAATATATACTATCATAAAAACATTTTTACTTTCTCGGCACCCCTTATGCAGTAGAGAGAAAGTTATGTAATTCTACGCAAAGAAACGGCAAATTTTCGGCCGAAAAGCTCTTAATGCAGGGCCCTTATAACAAAAAAGTACATATATACAATTGTTAAATTGGGGAAGAAAATCCTCTAACATGTGTGGTATAGCCAGAATCCATGTTTTGTGAGTCCTTGATCCGGAGAAATCGATTGACGGCCAAACGTCCATATTTCCTTCCGTCTGGTGTATGTGAACACTATATTTGGAGTTATTCATCGCCGCTTATGAAGTAAATCAGCTGCTACGGTGTCATCCTATCGTAAAGTTGAACGCCGCCATAATGACGTCACTGTAGTGATGTGTAAGGTCCCGACTGGATGGCACCATAATACCTGATGTCACAGGCACATGTCAGTCACAGGCAACTATGGGAAAATCGCAGTACAGTTCCTAAACCATTCGTAAGGATTTTCCAAAAATTAAATAAACCTCTGTCGATTTGGTTTGAGTCAAAGCTCTGCGATTTTGAAAAAAGTTCGTTAATTTTTGGGGATCCTTCTTCATGAAGGCCCAGGGACATTTACAAAATGTTCTCAAAACATTTCGGCGACTTCCTACAACTACAAAACTTAAGATGGAGATTTTTTATTCAAATTATTTTTTTTTAAATTGGTTGTTTAAGGTCGCATCAACATCTTAGGTCATTAGCGACCACTATTGCTGTTAACGGTAACTATGAGGATGAAACGATATGGTGATGACAAGGGGTGAAAGGACGAACACAAATACAACTCTGCCCGAGGTGGGACTCGAACCCGCGACCCTTCGGTCCGAGATCACTACGACCCTACTGCCTTAGCGATCTCGGCCACCGGGCCGACTCAAACGAAATTTGTTGTCCTTAATTACGTCTTTATTTAAGACCGTATACATTTTTTAAAAAACTTTCAGTAATTTTGGCGCAATATTGTGTGCAATTTTGAGAAATAATAAAAACAATATTTTCTCAAAAACGACTCCAATTTTTTTTATTTTTTAGTGATAGTTCTACAAGTACTCTATGAGATGATAAATGCCATAATGCTGTATTTTTTTTTATTAAAAAATTAATTTTTTTACTTTTTTCTCACGTCGATAATACTTACATTAGTGCGATTTGTTGGCATTTTTACATTTAAGAGTAAGTTTAAGTCAGGGAGGTATGCTTCAAATGATGTCAACGTCTCTGGCAGAGACAAACAACATAGTTAAAGGTAATAGTTTTCTAAAAAGCTGTTGCACAAATCACCTGCGGAGCAAAATGTGACCGCGATGTACGTTAATTGATTACTTACTACTAACGTTAATGTACGTTACGTTGATTCATTAACATACATTTTCGGGTATGTCAACTGTAATACGGTCGGGAGAAGCTCTAAGCTGGCCTTTTTACATGTGTGGTGGTGTTGTGCAATTAAGAGTAAGTGTGTGTGTGTGTGTGTGTGTGTTTGTGTGTATGTAAGTGTATAAGTGTGTGCAAGTGTAAGGTGAGAGGATCGGACAAGGAAGAGGCAGAAAAGAGCGCGACTGTCCATGGCCTGTTTGTTAGGGTACTGCTTCAGTATTTGCTTGGTGTTGATACTCAAAACCACGGAACACTACTGTCAGAGAAGACGGCTTTTATATTTATCCTCCATTAATCAGCTAGTGTCCAAAATTCACAACCTTAGGGATTCGAATCCTAGGTCCTCCCAGACAGAGTCGCTGCAGAGACAGCGGTAATTCTCGCTCTGAGCCGAATACTGCTGGCCCTGCATGCAGATGTCAGTCTCACCATCAAATGAGTATGATTAACATTATTTATCTCTCCACCAGAAGAAGCACATTCAACTTAACGTCCTTGTGTGTACAATAATGGGCATTCTATTGTCGGAACCTGAAGGGATATGTCTCGCCAAGAACTCGCCAATCCAATCCGGTGGCTGAGATCGTTACGGCAGTAGTGTCGTAGCGTTCACTGATTGAAGAGTTGCGGGTTCGAGTCCCTCCTCGGGCATGGTTGTATTTGTGTTCGTCCTTTCACCCCTTATCATCACCATACCGTTTCATCTTCACAGTTACCTTAACGTTAACACCAATAGTGGTCGCTACTGACCTGGATGTAGATGGGAGGGGGTTGAGGGTGCGGTGACGGGTGCGAGGGAATGGCCAGGGGTGGGATGGGTTGAGGGAGTGGTGAAGGTTGTGAGGAAGTGGCTAGGGGTGTGAAAGAGTGGTGTGAGGACGGGATGAGGATGCGAGGGAGTGCGAATAGTGAGGGGTTGGTGGAGATGGGTCGATGAGGGATGGTGAAGGGTAGTAAATATAAGGCGTGATGGACGTGAGGGAACGAGACGGGCCGTGAGGCGTGCTGACGAGTGGCGAGCGGGGAGAAGGGGGCGGGGTGGTTAGAGAGGCTGGCAGCCGGCGTGGACGCCTCGGCGCAGACGCCGGCTGGGCGTCTCACCGCAGTGGAGTTTTCCCGCGCGGCGTCTTAGTAATTCATGAAGTCGACGGCGCCCAAGTTAATTGCTCGTTAATAATGCAGCGCCTCGGAGCGCGGCGGACAGCGGCTCGCGAAGGGCGCGGGCGAGAATGAAGGGGCGGAGGCAGGTCTTTGCAGGAACTTTCACTCTTGCCGCACGCGCCTTCATCGCTGGGGAGCTTTTTTTAACCGTCCATCTTCGGGCAGAGTTGTTGAGAGTCCCTACATTGCACTGTGTGTTTACATTCACAAGATAATGATTATCAGAAATGTGTTGACTCTACAACTACCAAGGAGAACGCAGGTATCGTATTGGCAATCATTTAATTGTTAGCTTTATTATTACATCTTCTAAATTTTCAATAAAATTGTAAGCAACTGGAAAAGTATGACTTATTTACTCAAAATACATATGACGTTTGTCTCAGAAACCTACTGTTTGATCTTTTGTATGAGAAACTGAGTAACGATTGATAGTCATACTTATTTACAAAATATTTATGTATTTATGAAATGGGTTAGATGTAAAACGTCTTGCCTTGAAGAGTTGTGTTGTGAAACGGATTTGCCAGAGGAATCATTTTGCCCTTTTTGATTTTTAGACAAAAAAATCGGTGATACAGCGTTTTGCAAAAATATTTTGCACTCTCCTACTCCGTTTTCTCAAATAAATCTTCGCTTTTATTGATAATAAATTTTTGATTAGACACATTTCTTTCCGTCCGTTAATGATATTTTTTAAACGCATGGTGACTTTTTGTTGGTGATATTTCTGGAAATTGTTTATAAAGCGTTTTTCATGCTAAGTGTTTCGTCATCGCTTCTGAGAAGTAATTCCATGCAGCCGAATCCCGCAGGTATCATAGAAATACATTTTGGGAACGGTGGAAAAATTGACCATAATGTATGGTAAAAATATAAAAAAGATATCTACGTATTTTCATTATTAAAAATTGATGAAAATGATTACTTTTGATTTATTACTTGAAATTGCCCTGAGAAAGGTCGCAGCACGGCGGCAGAAATGTTGACTGCTGTGCTTAGAACGCTGCATCTTTCGAACAGACAAGTAGTTAGGGAGGCGTTAATCATCTTTTTTTTCACTATCAAGGACTTGCAAACTACGCAACGTGTTAGAGGAAGTCATTTACTACAGAAAGAAACCATTTTTATTCTCTTTTTCTTTACTAAAGCCAGATCATAAGAGTTTTCTGTCGTAAATTCGCCGATTTCCTCAGCACTATTACAAAACATTCTCTTTACAACGAAAGTATTAAGGTGCAAAAGTAAAAATTGAATTCCTGCATGCGCAACGAACTCACTGATGCTGAACACAAGTGCAAATTTCTGGCATTTCACCTTGTTTGAAACCATTCCTACCATAACTGGATGCTTTTGGCCAGAGTTTCGAACCACATGGCGGCCAGAGTTTCGAACATCCTTAGAAAGTGTCGAAGATGGCGAGCAGAGGGGAGGGTATCCGGTCGACTTGTGCAAAGACTGTTAGTAGCTTCAGACAACTGAAAAGGGAGCCATTAACACTCCGGGACGCAAGTCGGCCGGGCAGACGGTCCTGCCCCCCCCCCACCGGAGGACAGGGGAGGTTGGCTGGTCATGTGGTCCCAGAGCCACCCGCACGTTCAGTGTAGCTAGGGGGTGGGGGGGACATGATCGCCAAGATGCTAGCTGGCCGGAAGGGGGAGTTCGTTTAGAGATCGCCTTGCGTGCGGACGCAACTGCGGCCCGTTGGCAGCAGTGCATTCCTTGGACACTGCGAGTACGAGTGTCAGGACACCGGCGCGGTAAAGCGTCTGGGTGAAGGATGTACTAGCCGGCAGGTGGGAAGCAGTGTGCGTGGAGTCGCGGAGGTAGATTGCGAACGCAACCCCAGAGCTGTAAATACTTGTATATTCTGTAAATAAATATCATTGTAACTAGAGCTCGTGTCTGTGCAGTCATTTCGCTACCACGACGCCACACTACCCAACACCGGTACGATATACTGCAACGCTTTGCCTTTACGCTCATCACTGATATTGGCCGCGCTCTCTACAAACTCTTCAATAACGAGGATTCGACAAAGAATCAAAATGATCTTCGATCCCTGGAAATCAACACGAGCGCTCCCATCAGCGACGGCAAACAACAACAACAACAACACTTCCCCTCTGACTCAAAACTAGATGGTCATATCACTTCCTTCCTGGGAGTTGCATAACCTGAAAAAGCGCTACACGATAATTTAAAGCAAGTATCTCGCGTGAATGAAGGACATCTATCATGTAAATCCCTGATAACAGTTAAATTACAATGTAATATTTAAAGCACATCCGTCAATATTTGGAAACAACCATATTTTGCCTGCAAAAAATATTTCTATTTTTTATTATTTGACCATAAGTGCCTATCTTGGTAGCCGCAATCGCAAAGGCAGTAGTGCCGTGGCGATCTTGGACTGAAGGATTGCGGGATCCAGTCCCGCCTCGGGCATGGTTTTGCTTGTGTGTGTTGTGTTATTGTTGTGATTCTCCGTTTCATTGTTCCCATCATATCCATACTTCATCCCCCAGGGTTAAGAACCCTGAGGTGAAAAAATGGACTCAGCATAGAAATGCTGATTCCTCCAATAAAGTCACGTGTATACTGCCACAAAAAATATGCCTGGGCTTGGTGGGTACAATTGCACGTTCGCGTGGTCCGTAGTTGGCCAATTCGTGACCCAAAACAGAAATACTTATATGCCCATATGTATGAAGAGCTTAGAAATACTGCAGCTCTTAGTGATGATGTACTTAGTGGGACCACGTAAGACGCAACCCTATACAATTTTTCACATAGACTTGTGTTAAAGTGATTCATTTAAGTTCCCTGTAGGGTATTGATAAAATCCCTAGAGGCAAAAGAGAAAATGTTTTTAGGAGAACTGTGCTAATACTAACCTATTTTCGGCACTCGTGATTGCTATATAGAGGCAGTGAGGGTAACTTTGGAATTTGAAATGAGTTTTTGTGTGTTATTAACTAAAATAATTTAAATTCTTTATTTTTAGTATGAATTACCACAAGACTTCAGCTGAAGGTATTAAAATAACTTTTAAATTTTAAATTTAGTTAACTATTTTCATTTCTGCATATGATACTTTCACTCGTGTTAAGTTAACTATTCTTGTAGTCATCCAAAATGAAAGCTATTTTATTTATGATAACAAAATAAGTAATACCTTCAGTTATTATTTATCTAATAAACAATTCAGTTCTTCCAAATTGTTAAAACTTGGACATCACATGCAATTATCGAAATACTTAGTATGATACATCTGTAAAACACGAGTTAATCCGTAAGAGAAACAGGAATCTTGGAATCTTGCTCTCCTGTGACGAAGAGGGAAGAGGACAGTGAAAGGAGACAGGGAGACTTCACGACGAAGACGAATTGCCGACCCTGTCATGGGGTGAGTTGTATGTGTCGACAGCTGACTTCTCTAACCACAGACTCGCATTATCTTGTCAGTTTCCCATTTGTCATCGTCACGTGCAAGGTACTACGGCTTGGAAATGATTACTTGGTTGCGATGCTTTCGCCACTTACCATCATTAACGACTGATGATACAAATATTTTCAGAAGAATGAATGATCTCTGTACATTATATTTACTCGTTTCTGGAAACCGGAAGAATAATTTTACTGTTCAAGTACTTCCATCACAATTTGATGTTTAATCTTCGCACAGGAAATTATGTGAGATTTAATCATAATATCAACTATGTCGTATACTCGTATTTTTAATACAATTGTTGATGTAAAGGGGAAAAAATTATACTCGCCTTTTCATTAGCGAGATAAGTATTATGATAAAGAGTATCGTAATTTAAATTATTGCAATACGATTTGAAATGAAGGCGAATGTCAACAATATTAATAAATTAATACGAATTGAAATTGATGTGAGTGATAATAATTACTATTCATTAATAGTTGCATTTTCTGGCATATGGTGTCAAGGCTAATGCAATCTGCGAAATGAAGCTTTTCTTTTTAAATGTTCCAGCTGATGACGCATGGTGAATCCAACTCGTGCTGCATTACTAACTCTAGAAATTGAGAAATGTTGCGTCACCATCAAAGTGTGAGGACAATCCGATGAATTCCTCTCCTACATTTCATAGAATTTCCAAGATATTATTAGTGAAATACTGCCGAAATATGACGATACGTGAGAAGAAATACACAGAAGTGTTTGTTTTGGAAGCCCAAGAATTTATCATTATATTATTATATTTATTAATATAGATTACACGTCATCCAATCTCTTTTGCTTTTGTCTCAAACAGAATTAACTGATATTTCATGGTATTTTAAAATACTTTTGAATTCAATACATTTCTTTAAACTAAATCCAGAGTTTATTTTGGTTGATTAGTGATTCCTAGCGCGTCAACTACTAGGGTCATTAGTGCCGTAAGTGTAGTTCATGTTTCCTTTCGGGAAGTAGTGATGATCTTCCTGTGAATGGTGAGATCCGCCACCAACATACCGACTAACAGGATTTTCCTCAACCATGAAACACTCATCAGCGGGTCACCGGCCCAACCGGGACAAGTACTAAGCTGCTGACTGCTGATGTGTGGTAGTGTAGTACATGTATGTGAGGGGGGGATAGGATAAGGAAGAGGAAGGAAAGATCGCGTGCGGTCCGTGGCCAGCTTGTTATGGTACTTCTTCGGCTTTCACCTAATGTTGATCGAAGAAACTGCGGAAGTATATCGATTAGAGCATCCGGCTGCTAGAATTCTCCTCCATCCAGAAAACAGCTAAAATCGACCTGACTGTCAAGGTAGTGTCGAAAATTCTGACACCGTCGAGACTCGAAACTAGGACCTCCCGGCCAGGGAGATCAGAGAGTTCTGTACATTTTCAATGTTCATCAAGCAATGTCTCAGAAGCTATGTTTTTAGTGAATGAGCTTCAGTTAGATGAACTGGTAAGCGGGTCACGCACCGCGATTATTCATTCATATTGTAGGTGAAAAGTTCCCACAAAACTTCACATGGACGCAGAATTCTGGTATTTAGAAAAGTAGAGATCACGTATATCATTGTGAAGAAGATATCTGTTTTATGATCTAATGTGTACGTTTGCACATTCATAGCATTAAATATTCAAACACACCACAGACGTGTCTGAGCCATGAAAACTGATAGGTTGGAAACTGATAGGTTCCAACTTGCAAAAATAAATAAATAAATAAAAACACATGGCAACAGAGAAACCTTCATTTCATTAATTTTACGATGTTATAAAATGTAGTGTTTATACTCACAATAGTAAACTATTATCTGTGTAAAAATCTGTGACGAACTACCTTTCATTTAATATCTTTAATTTAATATCAGCGATTTCAATTAATATTCAGCGAATATCACGAAATTTGTTGTAGTAGAAAGCTAAAATTACTTTTTAAATCAAATCCCAGGTATTTTAAAAATAAAATTAATAATATAAAGTACAAATATGTTTTATTCTAAATTTTAAAATGAAAATTACAGTTTTCTTAAATTAACAGATGATATTATAAATTTATAACTGATTTGCCAATAATTTATATATCACATTGTTTGATTTGTATTTCGTAATGTAAGTTTAACTAAAATTTTTTTGTTTTAAAAAATTTAACTCTTATCTAAATATTTTAAATTTTTTTTTTCCTTTTGGAAATTTCCTTTTTATTTAATTTATATTATATCGCTCTGCAACTATATGGCCACAAGCGCTCAAAAAATGTTTTACAAATTACATTATATGAATATATACACATTTAATTATTTAATAATATTTCATAACATTGTCTTTTAACAATTTCCCTCCTTGTCCTCCCTCCAAGGATTGAATTGTTAATCTGTATTTCTAATTGGTAGGTATATTTTTGTTGCTCTTACTATACATTAGGCAATGAAATTGATCTGGGGATTATTTTATTTCTTGCCTTAGTGTGGCATCATTTGGACTAAGATTTTTGTTGAGGAAACATTTAAGCAGTGGTGCGCTTTATTAGTTTGAATCAGATTTACAAACGATTGAAAATTTCGTAGGATCATTTACGTTTCCTGTAGATAAACGAAAGTCATAATGAGTTTAAATGGCTGGTGTATAGAACATCGCACTAAAAAATACATTTTTTCTACTCTCTTTTCGAGATAAATTCCAGCACTTTTCGGAAAGACGGTGTAAATTTCTAGACCCCAACATTTAGTTCACTTCATATTTGTATTCAAGCAGAGTTTTTATTACCTCCATCGAACATGTTTATCTTATAAGATACTCACCAGAAGTGGAAAGTAGAGATGGATTTTAAAAAGATGTTATCACATTGTGTCAGTTTTTTGGCATCTGAAACTATTCGGAAGCATCCGAAAATAAGATCGGTAATAGTTCTACAAAACCAATTAATGCTCTTGCGTAACTATATTTCCTTTTAAACTAATGCCTTTGAGAAAAGCTGTCAAACTTTGTGCTTTCACGCAACATTTAAAACATTTTCCGCTACAAAACTTTGATTTTGAAACTTTAACCTTTTTCTTGTTGAGAAATTGAAAAACAGTACAATGGTATTATGCAACTTAAATAAAAATTTATCATATTAAATGAGATTGTGAATACGCTGGACTAATATTATGATCGCTATATTTATATATTCCTCGTATTTTCATTTCATTTCCCGTAAGTAGAAGACTAGCATTATTTAAAATTTAAATTTTAAATTATATTTAAAATTTTCTTTTGAGAAAAATTATTGTACATAATTTTAAACACATGTACTCGTAAATGTAATCGCCCCTAATGTGAATATTAACGACGCGAGTGACAACTCAAAATTAATATTTTTGTAATTTTTTGAAAAACAAAAGAATTGAGTACCATGACGTTCATGTCATAGTTTACATTTAGCACTAGTTTAAAGAAAAGTTTAAAGAAAAAAATTGGAGCCGTTTTTGAGAAATTGTTTTTGTTATTTTTTAATATTGCACGCAATATTGTGCCAAAAATATTAAATTTTTTAAACAAATGTACCTGTCTTTAAAGAAAGAATTAAATCTATAGAACAAAGTTTATTTGAAGCAAGAATCTCTATCTTCATCCTTGTAGTTGTAGGAAGTCGCCGGCAAAAAATGTTTTCCAATCTTCAAAATTCTGAGTTGTAAGTGAAAATCGTACCTATGTCACCTTTATTAGTGTATTTTAGTCGATTCTTTTTCAAGATATTTAGAGAATAAATTTGTAATCATTTTTGAGAAATTTTTGAAACTGTATCAGGGGTTTAATGTTAAGTACACCCATAAATTAATGAATGTTTTTCAAAATGGCAGAGCTTTGAGTGATGCCTGATCGATTTCAGGCTTTATCAGTTTGGAAAAAATTCTACGTATAATTTAGACAGACAGGCCAACGAACGAGTGGACGGATGGACGAACAGATGGACGTTTTGAAAAAGAAACTTTTTCGGGTTCAAGGACCACAATTTCTAAAATCTGACTACATAACGTGTTAGGGGGAGTAATTTACTAGTGTTAGAGTGAGTAATTTTAGAAGAGGATTTATCCATTATTTCTAAATCAGGGCCTCACAATACGAGTTTTTCTGTCGAAAAATCCCCGTGTTTAGTGCAGCGTTACATAACTTTCTCTATGCTACGTATTACCGCAAATATACGTGCGTTTAAGAGAAAGTGAAAATGTTGGTTTACATAGGTGATTTACATCACTATTGAAATCACCACCGCCCTAGTTCTGTTGTATATTTCTTTGAATGGATATCAACAAAACCATAGTTACTTTAGTTAAAATTAAGTATTATCATATGGAATTTTATACATAATATACCATTTCTAATTCACACATATTAAAATATACTTTTTTCTTCTACGTAAATGTGATTCAACTTTCAACTCAGTAATTACGATTTAAGCACAGAATATTGCTTTAGTCTAACACAATGCTCTATTTGCTCCATACATGGAAACAAAATAATAAATGATAACCCTTCCTCTTCATTATGTTCCCTGATACACGTAGAGAACAATAAATTTATTTTTAGATTTGTAAAAGCTCTATAAAAAATTTAATATTATATAACAGTAATGTAGTCATGTAATAAAAATAAACCAAAATTTTAAGACGTATTTATGGTTTGATAATTCATATAAATAAGGAATTTATGTAGCCGCATATAGTGAATGCACTAGGCCTTCTAGCTGCATCAATCCGCAAGTGATGCTGACGCTAGAAGTACTAATGGCATCAATCCGCAAATGAGGTCTACGTAAGATTTTAATTTGTTATAAACAATTATATATATATATATATATATCAAGAAAAAAATATGACAGCACCGATCGGATTATGAAATTTTGCATAGCATTTAAACGCCATTAGGTTAGCCAATAAAAAAATTTGCAACAATTGCAAATTTATAAACAATTTCCTAATTTTGCAAATCTAAAGGGGGAGAGTCTCCCGATGTCTCAGAACCGGAAACCGCGAATTTTGCAGCAATTTATAGTTTTATAAACAAATTCGAAATATGCGTTAGAACGGCCAGGAAGGCTCCGCAAATTGTGCCTGAAATGAACATCTCAAAATAGCAGTTTGACAGGAGTCAAATCGATTACTAAAAGTTAGAATAATTGTTGCTAAAATGATAAATATTTACTGGTCTATGGACACTAATTCTGGACGGAAAACCCCACTTAGAAATATTTTTTCATGGCGTACGCGCAGGCAAAATCTCTCCTTCAGCAGGGAAATATGACGATATTGATGCACCAATCGCAGACAACTGTGGTTCAACCTTCTAGCGATTGGTCAACGCGTCCCTCCCCCTGGCCGCGGGGTGTCCAAGTTTGCCGGCGCGGTTAGCATATAGAATTTTGCCGGCCAATTTTTGTGAGGGAAAATATACATATTGCAAAATAATGTATAGCAATTTTCACGTATAATTTAATCAATAATTGTCAAATTATAGAATCACTAATGACCAGATCTGTCAATGTGACTAATGTGATGTGATTGTTACAAACAATGAAAATGATCATTTTAATGTTCATAGTATAATGTTCATCAGAGATTATGTCGATTATGCTCTCTTCCTTCCAATATAAAGTCATGAGTCAAATCTAGCATATGTTTCCTGCAAGCGTCCTACACTTCAACGTGCAATTCGAATCATGTCTATTCCATAATACACTTCCGTAGATGGTGCCATCACATACACACATGTCCTGATTTAATTTCTGTAGGATAATTCTTCGATGTGTAACTAGGTTTCTGAAGTTGAATGATTTTTTTGGTAATAGTATTCAACAACGGATATATTGATGTTTCTGTTTTCACTTACTGAAACTTTAGTTAATACAGGAATGTTCTTACAATATAATAATGAGTATATACAAATCCTTTTTTTGCAAGAAAATAGGAATAGTGGAGTGAAAAGTGCATTTCTTGAGTTTTCTATGTGACATTGATTCAGTGATGCATCCCTCGTTGGTATATTCACTGCTCTAAGAGAGTTATTGCATTGAGATAAGAATGCTCTTTTCGTAAAAGTAAGATACATGGCAAGAACGGAGTGCACATTTGTTCTAGTTCATCCATAATCAGAGGTTATTTGTGGGTGCTGCTACGGTCCTGCCTGAAAATCTGTCCTAACTCTTGTTTCACATGTGTGACATTATATAGCTGTTGATATTACTTTCGGGGTATTTCTTCGTTTAAACTGCGTGTAAACTGTTATAATGCATCCCAAAGGAGAGGCGCTTTCCTTATTCTCTGAGGAAATGAATAAATTTGAATTATGAATAAATTTAAACGCTGGAAAGTTTTATCCTTTTCCCGTTTACATGAAGAGAAGCTCATGGTTTATCTTCCCAGAGAACTTTACGATGATAACGTTTTTGAATGTTTTCAACAATTTATCTGCGTTTATGCGACAACAAAATACTCAGTCGAAAACATCAACCAAGAAAATCCTCATATAATTCAATGTTGTCAAAATTGTTCTAAAGTTCCTGGCCGACTTTAGTCAAATTTAAAATCGTCTATTTGAAATGTTTGGCACAAGAGTTAGTTGTGCCACATTTTTTAAATTTCGAAATGTTTTAATAGCTTGAATTATCACATATCATCATCCTTTTGTTAGCATTCATTTTTTACAATAAAATGTAACTTATTTGATTTAATAAACAAACCTTAAAATAATATATTTTATCATATTAGTTTTTCAATGATCCATTCATTATGCAATTAATAACGTTTCCTGCATTATAGAACTTCTGTTTATAAATTATTCAATAAATATTTTCATTTATTTAAATAATTTCATTAGCTCTATCACGAGAGAGAACACGTCAGTTTCGCGAATCCCATACGATGGAACGGCTGCGTGTTGGCACGCAGCTAGCACGTGTCACTACGCAAACGTTGCACCGTTGTTTATTGAGCTCTAACGAGCAGCCATTTTGTGCTGTCAAACTGCAGTCACGCGAGGGAAATGAATTCGCCCATTAATTATTCACGTTCAGGAGCATAGTGCAACGCTCGCTTCTCACCAAGCCTATGGATTGCGCTCATTAAAGGAGGGGATGCGACAAGATGCGTGGGAAGTATAGCGCTGGATTTTGTAACTTCGATATTAAGAAAAAAAATTAAAAAGACTTAGAACACTTAGTTTACGAACTTGTTTAAATGAAAACTTTATTTATTGTCCTATTTATTTAATTTATAAGTGTAAACTTTATTAAATTATTTTTTCAATCATTTTCACATAACTTTTAAATTTTCTAGAAAAAGTCAAAGCTTAATTGAAAGTGTGGAATATTTAATGTATCTCTTAATTTTTTTAAAACTAGCCGTCGATCCCTTTCTTTTTGGCACACGAACACTTTCAAATATGCTAAGAAGTTTTCAGAACTTAGAAAATTTCAAAATGCAAAAAATAAAATATTAGTTACAAGAAGATTAGTTAAAAGAGAAACAAAATATTAGTTAAAGGAATTATATCCCTTTTCAAATATTTTTAAAGGAATGTTTCTCCAATTTTTCTCCAAAATGGCCCACAAATTGCCATGAGGTCGCACAGGGTTCTATTTTAAGCTCTTTCTAATAAACGTAAACAATAGGCACTCGTCTATTTGAAACGAAATAACAAAAACAAATAACAAATTTATTCCAATTCTTCCCAATAAATAAACAATAAATAGTACAATATCTGACTTCCAAATTTTTTTCGTAATTACAAATTAAAATTAAACCAAAGGAAAAAGGTTTCAATCCAGTTTTCCATTTCAAATAAACAATTTCACATTGAGTTGAAAATAAATTGTTGTCTGGTGTTAAAGAGAAAAACATTTTAGATCTCTCAATTCATTTTAATCTTTAATGGGACATCCATTTAAATGAATTGAACCCCAAATTGAATTAATTATGTTACGCTTTTATAATTCGTTCAATTTCTGTTACCCTTCATACTACTAACTGTGAATATTTTGCGAATGTTCTTTTCCGCCTGGAATACGGCATAACATTATGGGGAAATACATGCCTATAATTCCCAGATTGTTATATTATATTGCCGAACAGAATCGTATGAATCCACGTGACTCATGTAAGCTTCTTTTTAGGAGGATTTAAAAAGCTTTTCTTTAGCTAGGAATCATTTCCTTCCCTTTGTTTTAGAATAATGATTTTTATCATTCACTGAAGTAGGATTAGCTTATTTTCAGTGAATACAAAATGTCTATAACTATAAATCTCTACGTTGTAATCATATTCATCAGGCTCGCAGCTTCATCTGCTCGCAACAATTATTCACATGAAATACATGTAGTACATTATTCTACAATCCTTTGCCAGATGGCATTCAACGATAAAAATAAATTCAAGTGTCAAGTACAATCTTTCCTGCTGCATAACTGTTTCCAGTATTAAAGAGAAAGATAATTTTGATTTAAACAATAATATTCATGCATTAGTTTGAACTGTATAATTCAAAGAGACTAAATAAGTCAGAAACAAATATTGCTTTATAGCTTCTGAATCAATGACTCTTATCTCAATCAGGTTTTTCGTCCAGTTTTCCTGATTGTTGAAAAACTTCTGAGATGATTTGCTTCTGGGCCTAAATATATTATTCTTCACTACCTGTGCACATTTTCTGCTGCTAGGTGGGGAATAATATTTTACAAATTATTGTTCTCCGTGTCTTATAGCCAAAATATATGACTGTTGTGCCTTACAAATAGTTTTTGTTACATTGTGTGAATATTTTTTTATCAATTCTCACCAAATACGCTTGTGCCCATTCATAATCATATACTCCATTTTATACTCCATTCATAATTAGACTTCTGTGTGAGTTTTTAAGATAGGGATCTCAGAACTCATGAAAAGCACATAACACACTCTTTCGCACAGTATGGCTCACACAGTTTTTAACAATTTTTTGTCTTTCAATAAATACTTAAATTACTTCGTTAAAATTATAGAGTTGCAAAACAGGTATCCATGTCTATGAGTAATGTTATTTTATACTAATACATCCCAACGTTGGAGTAAAGGCCTAACAAATAACTAGAAGTAGGCAATTGGTCTCAGACTTCACTCACAAACGTCTGACAACCTCGGAAGGAAGTGTGATCTATTCCTGTGGTCACAGGCGTGCGTAACTTAATACAGAGGGGGCATCTACATTTCTGGACCCCTTTTGCATTAAATATTTTAACTTACGTATGACAAACTTTATTAGTAAGTAAATAAAATATACTTCTGGAGAATGAATTTATAACTTTAATTACAATTAATAAATATAATTTATTTTATGTTGAACAATTTTTGATATGCTGGATATCTGGAGAGTCTCTTTCCCAAATGATGTATAACAATTTCCAAATTTGTCAGGTAAAAATATGAAAATCAGGCATTGAACATATTTACGGCAATAGAATGTAACATTTGGTAAACACGTGGCCCCTTCAAAAAGTCTCAGCATGCCATGTTCTCGCTGGCTCTCTGTCTGCGTGTGCTTATGCATGTGGCTGTTATATCTGGAACAGTCTTCGTAAAATCAATTTTTTCACAAAGTATTGGAGGCTATTATTAATATACCTTCCAAGTGTGTTGGCTGTCACTAATAGCCTTTAAAGGGTCCTTCAGGAGCCCTTAAATATTAAAATCGTTTGATTGTTCGACAGCTGCGAAAGATTAATAAACATTAATTGCACTAACTTATTAAATTTTGAGATAAAATGCATAGAGTTGAAAGCAATAGACAAATGTAAAAAACAATCAATGAAGTTATGAATTAACAGAGTAATGAGAGAAATAAATTAAATGTAAAAAATAATCTCAAGTCACCCATTAATGGTATAATGCAAATGAAGTATTAAATAGAATTTAGGCATTATAATATTGTTAACTGTCAGTAAATCATAGAAATAGTGTTAAAATATTTGGCTGCTATTGAGAGAAAAATAACTGATATTTTGAGGGATAATTTTATTTTCGACTTAACATCTGTTAAAGATTTTTTTAGGTTAGGTAAATATCCAAGGTATGATATGGCTCGTCTAACTTGTTTGCTGATTATCGTACAGTTTTAAGTTCATGAAAGTTGTAGAGATCCTGTCAAAATGATTAATGATAATACTTTTCTAGAGAAAAAACATAATTTGCGAGAGTCACTGAATATCATCAACAAATATATCAATAACTGTATCAATAACTATCAGATACTACGTTAAGGTTCAACCAACGTTTATAAATATTGATTAAATTCCATGCGACCTAAGTAAAAAATTTTTAAAAGGAAAAAAATTTAATTTTAATTTTAACTAGAAAGGAATTGTATCTAGAAGTGTTATGTGGCAAACTCAAATTCATTGGTTTCTTTATTTTTAGAAGTGATATAAACACCTAAAACAGTTAGTTTAGCAGAGGCGGTGGTGTGCTTATTACGGTAAGAAACCTGTGGGAGAGTTATTAACTGGACTCATCCAAAGATGTTGAACATGTATGTGTTTGTGTTTATGACAAAAATATGGTCGTTTGCGCGCCGTTTTTCTCGCCCTCAGACCCAGGTTAATATAATTGAACCTCACTGTGAAGCTTTGGAAGGGATAGATGTCTTATGATGACATAATGATTCCGGATCAGGACTTCCGGTAGCGGTAGCTCAGTGCATCAACTGATGTCACTTCAGCGCTTCTGTCCGGGAGGTTCTAGGTTCGAGTCCTGATGGCGGCAGGATTTTAGACACTAGCTTTTCACATAGGTCGAATTCAGTTGCTGTCTGGAGAAGAGGTCTAGCGGCCAGCTGCTCTGATCAACACCAAGCGAAGGCCGGAGACCCTATCAAACGGACCACGCGCAATCTGTCCTCCCTCTTCCTTGTCCTATCCTCTCCTCTTACACACACACACACACACACACTAACATGCACCACACTACCACATTCCGGGAGACCTGTCGGGAGCTTAGAGCATGTCCCGACTGGGGCGGTACCCCGCTGGTGGGAGAGTCCTGGTTAGGGGGAAACCCCACTAGCCGACGGTAGGTCGGTGCCGGATCTCGCCATCCAGCGGGGGAAGATCACCGCCATCTGCCGAGAAAAAAACATGCACTACACTAACGGGACTAATGTCCGAAGCAGTTGACGCGCCCGGAAACACGAAAAATCAATCAATCAACCAGACAGAACTCATTGTAACATATGTGCAGATGATTTCTCTTTCTGATGTCCATAACAAAATTGAAATGCTAGATACTTATCAAATACCTCCGGAAGCTGATGGAAAACCTTCGCTTTACTGAACAAATATAATGGTGTAATGCCGCAGATTCTTGGGTATATATTTCGTAAATATTCTGAATAAGGAATTCTTCCATGGAGTGGAAATCATCATTTACAACTTTGCATTCATAAAGCTATTGAGAAAGCCAGTATTTCCGATTACAGGTCATTGTCATTATTGAGTATAGAGGTGAAGGTATTTGAGTCGATTATACATGATAAAATTAATTTGAGGTGTGGTGTCCTTTTTATTGTATAGACATTTGGTTTTGTCCGATTATCTATTATTCGTCAGTGATAGACAGGAATATCAAATCAAATAATATTGATCACCACGAGTCAATGTGAATTGCAACAGGATTGAGTCAATTCAATCAATTTGTTTAAAAATTATCCTATCTCTGTAGTACCATGAATACTGTCATATACCGTCACTAATAAGTATACCATCACTTAGATAGTGAAGATTGGCGATTCAATTTTCCTTCTCAATCTAGTTACTAATTGAATGAGTCCATTGATTCTCTATAAGGTTAAATTAAGAGTTTTGCCATTTGATACAAGAAGTAAGGTTACCGTCGAAGATAAAAATTACAGTTAAGAATATTTATCAAACAATCCTCTAACCAGAATGTAAGTCTTTATAAAGAACTCTCAATTAAATAGTTCAATTGAGTATACCGAAATGATCACATGTCCGGTAGGGAAATAGGCAAATCGGGCCACCGGGGATGAAAAAAATGTATATTAATATTAAAAATACTAATTGAAGAGTAAAAAGAAACTTTTCCGCCCGATTTAAATCTACTGAGTACTTCCTACAAACAAACAAAATCATATTATTTTAGCTTCTAATATAATTTAAATTTTTTAACCACATTACGCCTATGAATATTAACTTTTATAATTTTTGCAACTTTGTATAGATGACAAAATGTTTCAAGAATTTTTTCAGGAGTTTGTATTCGATTTCAAACTTACAAGCAACAAAAAAGAAGGGCAAAATAAAAAAAAAATTTCCCTTTATTTTTTAAGAATATATTATGTTCTGACACACCATAAAAAGGGCTAAATACAAATTATAGTCCTGTACATTTTCTACAATTTCCCCAAATTTCAACCTTTTGCCTTATAATTCGCACCCGACAGCGCCATGTCAATAAAACATAATTTATGAATTTCTTATTTATTTTCTTAAAATTATGTTTGGTTTTTATTAAGTTTCGTAGTTTTTCCGTTTTATGTTTATTAGAAAAAATAAATAATAAAAAAATGGAAAGAAAAATATTGTAATTTGAATATTGGGTGATTTAAGATTTTAACTAAAAATTATTTGAGTTCATAAATAATGAGTTCATAAAGCAATGTTGCAAATTATGTTAAATATTATTAAACTTGACGTTAAGTTTTCACTAAATGATGCACTCACTTATGTTTTTGATTTAGGCAGGAGATTTTGGAAACAAGCCATTTGGTTCTAAATCGCATTGTACAGATTTACCATATACCTGTAATGTGCAATATTTGATACTGGCATCATCTGCTTCAGTGTCACCAGATGCAAAACGTCTGCCATCCACACCTTCGACATAACGTCATACGTCACACCTACATTATATTCATTGAAGGGTGAAGATTGTTTGTCATCTATTTCCGTATAGCAAGATTCAGAAAGCTGTAGGAAGCAGAAATGGCTGCCTGAAATGTTAGAATATCAATCGATATCAGAACCATCATCTCAATCAAGTTGCGATGATCTATCATACACAGTGCAAGCCAAAGAGTTGTCGAAATAGAATTAATGGAAATACCTTTTCAGAAAACGATTGCTACATGAAAATATTGTTTCTTATCTTTTTCAAACACTAAACTAATTAATGTTTCTTTCAATACTCGTATTCGTTTTTGCATCGACGCGCATATTTATACCGTAAAGAAGCCGCAGTTACGGTACGCATTTAATTCGAAAACTGTTGTTTATTGGACATTTGCGTAATTTCAAAGCATTTTCATACGCGTGTCAAGTGAAGAAACCAGAGTTACCGTTATTATTAAGTAATCTTTGAAATCAAAGTAACTAATGTATTCTGATAAGGTGGATAAAGTACAAAAATGCATAAAACCTTAAATCGTTCAATATTCAAATTAAAAGACATGATTATACAATTTTGTTTTTTATTATTCATAATTTAAACGTAAAACCAAACAACATGAAAATTAACAAATCTAATTTCAAGAAAATAAACAAAAAGCTATTAAATTTGTTTATGCATTGAGCTATTGGGGGCAAATTATACGACAATAGGTTGAAATTTGGAAACTGTAGAGAATTTACTGGACTACAATTTGTATTTGACTGTAAAAATCTCTTTATTGCTGCAAGAGATCATAAGATGTTTTTAAAAAACAATTTTAAACATACATTTTTATCTCCTATGGTAGATAGGACTATTTTATTCTGCTCTCCCCTTTATTGCTGAAATTTTAATGAAAGTGGAATTACTGTAATATAATTTTCCCTTATTTTTTATTTATTATATTTGAAGTTTAATGTATGAACATTTTGTATTGGAATTGTGTAATGTAGATTTAAAAAAAATTGTAAATAATCTATTTGATAATTGTTTTCCCTTTTAATTTGTTAAAATTTAAATATAATCTAAAATAATAATGAATAAATAATTTGGAACATTTTTATAATTAATAACTCAGTAAAAATAAATATTTTTAATCTGAATATATTTGTGGTAGATTTAAAGGAACGTGCTTGCAAAAAATTCGATATTTACCAGGATTTTTTTTTCAAATGAAAGAAAAAACCTTGGTTTTTTCATTACATCCTTTTACTAAATTAATTACAATAAATATAATAGTCACAAAACTTTTAATAAATATTTTAATTTAAAATACGTTTGCGTACTTATCTGGAAAGAATGTTAATGTCAAAATCATAATTGAAGTCCGACGTTACTTAAACTTCTCGGCACTAATTCAACATATTGGGCAACGGAAGTAGTATTAATAGCTGCCGTAAAAATAGCTGCCGTTTAGTAAATGTAAACTTGTGCAAATCAGGGACAGATGTTCGTTAGCGTAATAATTCTTGGGTGTAAACGTAATAATTCCACAGAGACGTCTTGAACCCTTCGTCACTTTTAAAACAAAAATATTTCAAAATAATTTTCAAAAAAAAGTGTTACAATTTTGTAAAACTATAGATATTTTTTCAATATTGTAATTGTATTACTGTACTAGTCGCTCATGACCTAGTTGTTTATGCGACTTAAAAAAAAAATTATACAAAAAAATATTACATTCATGAAATGCCGAATTTTAATAAAATGATGTTACCTTCTTCAAATTAGTTAAAAATGCTAATTGAAACAAATATTCTTATATAATTTTTTTTTTAAAAGGAAGGACATGTATGATTTAAAAACACTCGTTTTGGATAACATGTCATTTTATATTAAAAATTAATGTCCACTAATGGTCAAAAACTTTCAATTTCAGTAAAGAACAACATTACAATCCATGATGTTATATTGACTGTTAAGCTAAATTTTGTAACTTGTTTCTATAAAGCAATTTATGGTTTCTCTGCAATGTGTAAATGTATTAAATCAAACTGAACTCTTATTTGAGATTCGTGGATTTGTCAGTATGATGGAAAATCTTTCTTTCAATATTAAGTGCACTTAAGTGCAATTTAATGTGTTTCTAATATTTATCTTCAATTCTTATAACAAGATTTTCCAGATTTATCAACATTCTTAGTATATGATATTTTCAGTAATATTTTTAAATTGGGTATAAAATGGCGCTAATATCAGCTTATATGGTTGTGTACTCCTACATCATTTAGTAATTATCCGTATAAGAATTGATTCTCCTTATCTATAAAACATACATTTCAGATCACACGCGTTACTTGGTAAATTAGTTAGTACTGTGTGGCTAATTAACGTCAAACTACTTAAGCACATATCATTATTTACATTAATATATTGGAGCGCAACCTGAAGCTGCTCGTCCTTCAAGTTGCTCACTCATGAGGCACGTAAAATATTTTTAATTTTTCGGGCTCACTTTTTACCACTTCAACATCACGATTATCTCCCCTCCGCCTTTCTTTACCACGATCCTTCACTTTCTTTCCCTCACTTTCTATCCGCCTTTGTGAGTCCCCATGGGACATATCACTTTGTTCACCCACCGTCTCTGTACTGTTGCTGCTCGGGTCATTTCTGTCAAGGCCAACATCACGTCCCTGTTCTTTTTCAGCACCTTTTGTTCCTTTGTTCTTTTCTCCTCTTCTTTTTTCTTTGCTTCCATCGTTCAAGGCTTGAAGCTCTTCCATCGATTTTACAAAAGTAGTTACAAATTCATCTTCTATCACAAGTCCATTAAAACTCAGATTATCTTCTACTATCGTTTCCCCGTTTTCATCTGCCAGAGATATTACGTTTGTGTCTTTTCTGAACTTTTCTACGTCTGTATTAGCGTTTGTCTGAGTTTCGATGGCGTAGATGAGACTCTGTATTTGAAACATAACCTGCAAATGAAAAAAAAGTATTTAAAAATGTAGTACAATGCTTTACATAATTCCGTGAATTCGTTCGGTAATTGAATAATTCTTTATTCGTAAATAAATATTAGAAATGAATGCTGGGTCAAGAAGTAAAAACAACAACAATATTCTTTGCCGTTTTGGATTTAAAAAATGAAATATCTAACACTGAATAATTACTACATCGTCAAATTTTAAGGCAAAAATATTCCCAATAATTTTAAATTGATAATAAATGAGCTTTTTCTCTAAGTTTTTTAACGTTATTTGAAAATTTCATTTTAAAATATATTCTTAAAAATATATACATTTACAAAAAGTTTAGTATTATAATGGTTTACCCTTTTTTTTTTTCATAATTTATAGAATTTTTACATCAAAATAATTTCCATCTTTTGTATCAATCTTGTGAATAGGAAGAAAATTTTTTTTAAAATATATATTTATTTAAATAGTTGCGAAGAATCAAATGTGACTACGTACCAAAACAAACCAATAATTCAACAATACTATCTGAAACTCTGATGCGCACAGTTGAAGAAAAGCGAATAGTTTTGGATACAAAGAATGTGCCTCAAATAAGAGTGCAATATGAACAGTATTAAAGAGTTTTAGACAAATGACTTTAGATAACTTAGAAAAGTAATTTCTTACCAGAATGACGATTATTCCGAGAAAGCGAAACATTGTAGATCGTTCTATAACCACTAATTTAGAAATGTAACTCTGAATTCATTCCTGAATGTTCATTCCATGTTGTGCACAGGATGTTGGAATTGCTAAACGGGATATTTAAAAAATGGTGTTGCAGTGTTTCCTGGATCCCGACAATGCAGGCATACAGTGAAGAGCTTTGGTATGTTGAAATCAGGCAGTTTTTTGGCATTTATGACGCGTTTAATTCCTCTTTCCCCCAAACAGGAAACAGTTATTTCAGAATTTGTGACCTGGGTAAAAACGTTCCGTCGATCTAACAAACAAAATTGTTTTTATTTTAGAAAATTAAAATGGTTAAGATTTGGAGGATAACATTAGTTTTTTCATGAACTTATACACATTTGCATGTATTATGTATAAAAAGATATATAATGTTCTATGGCTGAAATAAACAAAGTTAGTTTTGTCATCAACATATGTTCTTCGTATAATTTTAAATTGATTAAAAATTATACAAATTAGAAAGTTTCTTTGTTTAAATTTTGCTTACTCTACTCATTGTTGTTCCCCAAATCCCACCGTTAATTATATCTGTAACCTTTCCAAGTCCTTGCAATATGCAAATGATCCTAACTACCTTAACTCGCTGAGTGTTAGACTTGCTAAGTGCCGGATGAATTTGGCATTTAGTCTCATGATATCATGAAGAGGAAACTCAACCCTCTTCCCCTTTGAGATAATTTATCCCTGTCAATCGATACAGAAGCTACTAAATTTACAAATCTTGATATCCAAAAACCTATCCTTAAGCAACTAATAGTGGGGCTTCAGTACAAATATGTAAACCATAGCCAATTTTTCACGAACGGAGCCAAGCAACAATCAAGATCGAGTGGAGCTGTTTTTTCCATTAACTCACCTCTTAAGTATTTCTATCACCTCCGGGGTATCTAATGTATATTCTCATGTGAAGCTTGAGCTATTATCAAAGCTATTGATATAGCATCCTAAAACCATCCCACTCAGATATTGTTATTTGTTTCTCATTCACTATCTGTTCTATCCTCCGTCCGTAACCGACATGTCTTAAATCCTCTGATCTAAGAAGTCCATGAAAAGCTTTATCACACCTTTTTAAAGGATACTGCATAACAATAGTTTGCTTCCTTCTCACGTAGGCGCCAGGGTAATGAAGAAGCGGATGTAGCAGCGAATGCCGCAATCCCTCTTCTTGAAATTGAAACTGAAGCTGGCGGCTCACTTCCTGGCCTTAAAAACTGCCTCTTACTTGCGGATAAGAAGCTTTGGGTTCTGAACTGGAAAATGTTGCCTTCTAAATTACATGCAGTCAGGAAGAATATCGAGGAATCTCGCATCACGTCCATTTGTCTTAGCAGAAGACATCAAGTGGTTATACCCAGACTACGCATAGGTCATTTTAACCCTAGTCATAGCTCATGAGGTATGAAAAAGTCTATTTCTGACCCTTGCCCAAATTGCGGTTTTCTAGCATCTACTAAGCACCTTATTGTTGATTGCCATGTGTTGACTGACAGAGTAAATCTTAATATTAATAGTGATCTTCATTGTATATTCAACTTTTATTCAGAACACATGAAGTTATTCAATTTCTTACCAAATTTAATCTGTAAATTGTATTTAGTAACTAATTATATATTATCGATCTCATGTACAATTACTATATTAATAATATATCTCTAATGTAAGTGTATTTCATGCAATTTTGTAACCATTGTCTGTTTGTAAGTATTGTATTCTTATAACTGTAGTCGCCAATGACCTAGTTGTTTCTAAGGTAATCTTAAATAAATCACTTTTAATAAGTGGAAAATTTACAAAAGAATGATTTCTCTGGACATATTCAAGTCGCTGCTCGTAGAATGTTCGGGCGCCGATAGGTCCCCTTAATTTGTGATGCTCGGCAAATCTACCGGCAAGCAATTTTCACTTACATATGCTTATATACCCAACTTTTCCGTTCGCTGATAATTTTTGAAGGTTTCTGTACAAATGATGTACCTCAATCGCCAGTAGACTTTGTTTGCTACTATTTAATTGGAAATTAATGGATTTGGGAATACAATAATGTGCATGACCCTCTACAGTGAAATCTAAGGAGCGCAGTTCAATAATACCACACCAAAGCCCATTATTGGGAATAAAAAGTAATGCTTTCTTCATTCTTGCAATATACAGTAATGAAATGTCATGTGTAATCATCTAAAAATAACACAATTTGTAAAATTTAATTAAAATAAACATGTTAGACTTTTTATTCTGCTAAATTTTTTGTTGTGGGAATTCTGATTGGATGTTGTTGACGTTCTTATAAGAAGAAATAAAAGAAGTCATCTTCGTCAACATATCAGCTTTATTAAGATAGCCGGCTTTCGACGGCTTTGCCGTCATCGTCAGTCTCGCTGCTGTCGGCAAAAGTCGAGCGACTGTGCAGCACTGTCTCAACTTTTTGCTTCCCTAGTAGTACAACCGAAATAATACTTCAAGAATATTAAAGAAGAGTAAAAACTCGTTCTAAATAGAAATTTTCATTGAAAAATTTGAAGTTTATAAGAACATGACGATTAATCATTCCAGTAAATGCGAAATTTTATGCTCATTTTCACACAATTGTAGTAATGCATACAAATCGATGACAATGTCCATAATAACGGAGTGAGAGGTATTTAAAAAAATTACATTTGTGTAATTTACAAAAAAACAAATCAATACATCAAAATGAACTTTACGTCATATGAAAAGCACATATAGCATTAGAAAAATGCAAGAAAAAATTGGAGCCAGTTTGAGAACGTTTCTGAAATGGAGAATTTTGAGCTCATTTGTACTTGAGAAACTTTATTTGACACTATTTAAAGCACATGTACTCATAAATATAATAATCTGAAGAAGTTGTCTTTAATGTAAATATTACAACGTGAGAGACAAGTCAACAAATTTCATATTTCAAAATTTTGTTTTTGAAAAACAAAAGATAAAGCAATATGGCGTTTATGTCATGGTATAGGGTTTGTTTGGCACTAACCCTACCAAAAATTTAAAGAAAAAGTTTGAAGCCATTTTTGATAAAATCTTCTTTTCATAATTGTTTAAGATGGCAAATATTGCATGCACGAAAACTACTAAAATTTCCGAAACAATGTGCATGACTTATTGAAAGAACTATTTATTCACAACAAATTTTATTTCAGAAAAATCTCTGCGTCCAATTTTGTAGTTGCAAGAAGACGCCGAAAAAATTGAATTTGCAAATTTCGAAAATGTTGGTAACAGAGGTAACAGTGAAAATCGGACCTATGCCACCTATAAATGTCTCTATGCTTACAAGAAATTTGAAGAAAAAATTATATCTGTTTTTGAGAAAATTTTGAAAATGTCCAGGGGGCTTCATGTAAAGTACCTCAAAATTTAAAAGAATGTTTCTCAAAATTTCAAAGCTTCAGTTAGAGCCAGATTGACTGGGGATTCTCCGATTTGGAAAATATCGTACGAGTGGTTTAGGCGCTAGTAGTGTTCACAGACGGACGGACGTTTTACTTCCAATTGTTTTTTGGCATCAAGGACACACAAAACAGGGATTCTAGCTACACCACGTGTTAGAGAACTTTCTTCTCTTAATTGATCAACTGGTTTTATGCACTTCTTTTGCCACCAGAACCCGGCAATGAATTGTTTTGTGTCGAAAAATCCGCCTTTTTTTCGCACAGCATTACATAACTTTCTCTATACTACGTATATTACGTATACTACGTATTATATATTAGTATACTATGTATTACGTATACTATGTATATTACTTCGTTTACGAGAAAGTAAAACCGATCTTTCTCCTACGATTATTATATAGAAATTTTTATTAAGACATTATGTCCGGAAGGGCAATTGGGAGGGCAGTTGGGAGGGCAATTGGAAGGGATTAACCTTCATATCTTCACGTAGTTAACAAATTCGGCTGGCGACGCCGATTTTGCGGGCTTGGACTTTCAGTATTCAAATTCAGTATTTTCTAAAGACCAATTCTGATGCTATACCGAAAATAGATGTTGTACTCAATGGAGTTTTCTTTGTTCCTTTAAAATCAAATTTAAGTAGTATAGACTTAGTGAGGGCTACAGAGATTTAAAACACATCACTTTCCATAGCACGTCATACGCAGTTTTTAACTGTTTTTTGACGTAAAATAAATAAATAAATAAAAGTAGCACTATCCCACTATTCGTCTGGAAGACCGATCCAGCATTCTCGGGGATGGCCGAGGGAAACCACGAAAACTGGTCAGGACGTCCGGCACACAATTGAATCCGGACCTCCGGAATGCGAAATCAGCCTCTTTCCATTTAGAATATATAACCCTTTAAATACATCCCCAAATCTTACGACCTGTGGGGAAAAGTTTAGGCAGGGGCTACGAATCAATAAGTTAAGAAATAGGTCTCTTAAAATTTTTCAACGGCAGAAATATTCTAATGATTTTACTTCATAACAAGACATAGAATTAAGATTAATTTTTGACTTATTATAAAATAAAAATCTCCCGTTTAAAATTTTTAAAGGGACCTGTTTCTTAAGAAACAAACAAGAAGACAGAATACAATAGTATAAATCAAAAGGATTGATACAGGGATTTTTCAAATTTGAAATATTTTCTTTTTTGTTTTTAAGACAGATTTAATAAAAATAGCAGAGAAAATGAAAAAATACTGAAGTTCCCTTTTTAAAATTCTCATTCTCAAAAAATCAATTCCAATTTCGTAAAAATTATGCCTGTTGTTTTCAATTTAAATTTCAAGTCGTTACTTTTCTACAATTTATATCAGAATTATTTTTCAATATCTTATTTTCTACCTCATAACAAAATTTGTAAAACAATTAATATTATGTGAATTTTATAATAATATTATGGAAGTTTTTTTAAATTATTTATTTAAGGTCCCTTATAAACAGCTAGTCATTGGGACACAGTTACAAAAATACAGTATTTACAAATTCACATACTAGTTACAAATTTTCATGGGATAAACATACACAAATCCTAAATCTAGATGTTATACCTAGGGCAGACAATGTATAGTCACTAGCTAAATACTATTTAGCATATTAAATTTGGTGAGGAGTTCTATAATTTTCTTTTGACTGGGATAAGAATTGAATATACAGTAGAAATTATCATTGATGTTAAGGTTTGTTCTCAGTCGCCATCACGTGGCAATCAACTATAATATGCTTCGTGGAAACTGGGAGTCCGCAATTTGGGCAAGGATCAGGAGTAGCATTTTTAATTAGGTAGCTGTGACTGAGTTTAAAATGTCCTATACGAGTCTGGTTATAACCACTTGATGTCTTCTGCTAAGTCTAATGGAAGTGATGGGAGATTCCTCGATATTCTTCCTAACTGCTTGTAATTTGGAAGGCAACATTTTCCAGTTCCGGTCCCAAAGCTTCTTAACTGCAAGTAAGAGGTAGTTTTTAAAGTCGGGGAGTGTGCCGCCAGCTTCAGTATCAATTTCGGGGAGAGATTGCTGCCTTCGCAGCTGCATTCGCTTCTTCATTTCCCTGGATGCCTATATGAGAAGGAAGCCAAGCTATTGAACGGATATCCTTTAAGGAAGGAGTGATAAAGCTTTTCTTGGATTTCTTGGACCAGTGGATTTATGGAATGTCGGTTTCGAATGGAGGATAGAACTGCTAGTGAGTCAGAAAAAATAACAATATCTGGGTTACATGTTCTTAGGATGCTAATATCAATAGCTTTGATAATAGCCCATGCTTCACATGAGAATATGGAATAGAAATCCGGGAGGCGATAAAGATTCGTAAGGGGTGGGATAATGGAAAAACAGCTGCACTAGATCATGATTGTTGCTTGGATCCATCCTTAAAAATTGGCTATGATTAACAAATTTGTGCTGGAACTCCAAGATTAGTTGCTTAATAATATGTTTTGGGATATCAGAATTTATAAATTTGGTAGCTTCCGTATCGATTAACAAAGAGAAATGTTCCAAAGGGGGAAGAGGTTTGTCTTCATGATATCATGAGACTCAATGCCAAGTTAATCCCGGTACTTAGCAAGTCTAATACTTAGAGGTTTAGGATAGTTATGATGATTTTCATAGTGGAGGGACTTGGAGAGGTTACAGATATAATTAAGTGTGGGATTAGGGGGACAAAAATGAGTCGAATAAGCAAATTTTAAGCACAGGAACTTTCTACGGAGGTCTAAAGGAAGGAGGCCCGCTTCAGCTAGTAGGCTAGTACATGGGCTGGTCCTGAAGGCATCCAAACTTAGGCGGCATGCAGAGTTGATTATTTGGTCCAAAGTTTTTAGTAAGTGGTTGCTGGCTGAACTATAAGCTACTACTCCATAATCTAACTTTGGTTGTATTAACGACTTGTTTAGGGAAATAGTGTCTGATCCCCACTTGTGTGAAGATAACATTTTGATTATGCTGAGTCTAACAGAGCAATCAGCTTTGAGGGTAGAAATGTGTAATTTCCATGAATGCTTATGGTCGAATGTTAAACCCAAATTTTGCTGGTATTTGTTCTTCTTAGATTATGGTCTCCAATTTTCAAGACTACTGAAGACGAGTTCAAAACTTTCCGAAGTCCTTATGGAAGTTTAATGAATCAGTTTAGTGGAACAAGAAAGGAGGGAAGGGTAAGATTATTTCTCAAAAAATAATATCAATGAAAATGAGTATCATTACACTATATTTTATCAAATGAAATTTGATTTACATGCCATTATTAATAAATTAAAAAATATATATCACAGAAACGCTCTATTTGCCTTAACGATGAAAGATTAAAAAACTTTCTTTTTAATTTAATCTTTAAACCTAGTACAGTTATTTTTTACTGTTGTTAAAATCACCCTTTTCCGTGAATAGGATCGCCGTCGCATTCAATATTGAATCCTAGAAAAACGCTTTGGTGAAAAATAAGTTTGCTATTTTATTAGTATAAGTTAAGTATTAGTAGTGGTTTAAGTATTAGTATTGTATTAAGTTAGGTATTAGTAGTGTTGCACATAGACATTCATAATATTTCTCAGAACTTAACAAACGGCTTTGGAAAGGGAGCGTAGGTCACACAAATCAGAAAAATGTTACTCATTTTCTTTTTATCGTTAGTTCTTTGGTTTAGGTCCCCTCAAAAGGAAAAAATGCCACGATGGTGGTTGGCAAATGAAACCTTTGGTGGCCGAAGCAGAAGAGTGTATCTGAGTCCTCACACGGAGACGTTCTCAGCCCCCGACACGTCACTCATCAACCAGCTGACGAGCGCCGCAGACTCGGTGGTGGCGGACGAACCCTTTGCCTTCTTCCTCTTGCTCTTGCCTTCTCTTTGCCGCTGCATCGACTCGGCCTCAGAGTCGGTGCCAGTGGTATCACCGCCGCTGCCGCCGCTACCGCCTTTGTTTCCTGTACAGCGGATTTTCTAAATCATCATTTCGTGTCGATTACTTATTTCAGAACAATTCAATGATGCCTTATTTTACGTGGCAACGCTCGGGTTGTGGGGCCTGCCCTTTTGCCTGACTAAGCAAATTTCGCTCCGCCCTTAACAGCGGAAGAACGTATTTCTTGGACGAAGAAATAGCCCAGTTAAATCAGACAAATCGAGTGAAAAAAACTAGTTTTGAAATTTAGTGTGTTTGTTCGTTTGTATCTACCGGTCATCGCATAAATATCCGAAAATGTGGGGTGAGAAGAGGGCGGAGATGCTCGCTAAGGCAGGTTTTACTATGTTTTTTGCGTATATAGCCATAACTGTCAATTCTACCGAAAAATATGCTCTATACGAAATAAAAGAAGACTGAAGTACCCCATAACGAGTTTTTCTCTCGAAAATTGCCTCATTTCTACCGCAGCAATACAATATTTTCTCTTTACTTCGTAGGTACGTAGTAAAAACACACGTTTGGATGAAGAAATAAAGGAAGTCATCTTCGTCAACTTAATATATTTATTTAGATAGCCGGCTTTCGACCGCTTTGCATCAGTCTACCTGTTTTCGGCTAAAATCGGAAGACAAGCACAGTCTTACGACTTTCGCCGAAAGCAGCGAGACTGATGATGACGGCAAAGCTGTCGAAAGCCGGCTATCTCAATAAATATACTAAATTGACGAGATGACTTCCTTTATTTCTTCACGTAATAACGTCAACAACACCGCATCAGAATTTTCCACGGAACGTGCAGAAGCTAAAGCCAGGCTGACCTCTGCAGGGCTTCTTCTTGGCGAGCGGGCTCTGGCCGCCGTCCTCCGCCTGCAGCGCCGCGCCGTCGGCCGACGCCTCGCCCTCGGCGTAAGCCGCGCCCTCCTCCTCGGCGGACAGCGACCGGCGCGCACGCACCTTTTGCAACACCATGGGGAGAAGGCCTCATGAGTAGAGATCGGAAAAATATGTACTATGGAACGTAAAAATATGTTCATAAATATGTAATGAAAACAGTAAGAATATGTAATAAATATGTGAAATCGGATATAAAACTAATTATAAAACACATTTACATCATTCGAAATTACATTTATGAAAATTTCTAAATAAACTTTAAAAAATCGTACAAACGTTATAAAAATCATTTGTAAAGCACAAGTTGATGCACACCTTGCACCATACAACTTCCCAGTTAGAAGTAAAAGCTTGATCTGATGCTATGCCCGACGGAAGTTTCGAACGAACTATAACTACGACCAGGAAACAATCACTACATCTTACAGCACACTCATCAAATTCGTATACATCTGCGATCGCCAAAGTTTCGTGGAAATCAAGATTAAAGGTCCGGAAACGCGGCGTCAGTGATACATTTCACACCAAGAGGCGAAAATGATTGCGGTCGCTGAAGCGCACTTTTCGGCACTGAGAGCACTCAAGCTGGCGCGCTGGACTGTGAAAACATAATGCATCATTCACCTAGGGTACCTGGAGTAGTTAGCACGCAGTAATAATGTAGGGAAAATGCTGATTTTTTTAGAAAAACTTTTCAAAAAAATATGCAATAAAATTGAACAAAAGTGATTAAATTTTTAAAAAAAATTTTGTTAAAATAGCAAAATATGTAAAATATGTAATTAGTAATAAATATCTAAAAATATGCAACGAAACACTTCAATATCGTATTAGGACCATGACAATTCGCCGAGATTACAAACTTGAGTACGCGACGTAGAAAGACAAAAAAAATGTAATTAAATCAAAATCCGGTCTATACTCATAAGTACCAACTTTGTATTTGTTTAGTGTAATAAGAATATAATGCAACAGACAACACAGGCTACATAAAATATATGAGATAACTTCTGGAGGAATCCTGTAATGTATTTTATTTTTTCTATTCCCATTATATAATGCTGTCATTTGATGGCTGCAACCAGTTGCATATTGATACGCATTACAAGAAAAAGTACTGTATGAAACTCGATGTAAAGGGTACACTCGTGTGAAGTTTACGATACTCTTGTATTAATGCTCATCATTACATTATCGTTTCATAAAGTACTATTTTACTGATATATTATTGATTGCTATTGCCTTCGAAAAGAAACTTGATATACTACACTACATAACTTTTCTGGTTCGAGAGGATGTGGTTAAGAGCGAAATATAAAATCTGTTGAATGATACTGTCTGATAGAGGGAATTATGAGAGGAAAATATGAAATAACAAATCGAATGACGCTAACATCTAGTTAATTAGTACATAAATCAGACTTATTAGTTAGTTTAAATCTGAATCACCAAATTTATGTAAAAAATAAAACCCAATATATACCACGGGTGTTAACTGGTTCTAATGATTTTGGGTAACAAAGAGCCGTCAATCAGCCGAGAACTTGAGAATTTTTGCCACCGCTCGATCATTAGAGCCTTCATAAGGCCCTCGGTTTATAATTAACTATAAAATGTTGAAGTCGTTAAATATGTTTTAAGTTGTATATTGATGGAAGTGTTTTAATTTGAAGAAACAAATAATAGACGATAGAGTAGATTATTTCAACTACAGATTTGGTTGACGAAAGGATGAAAAAGCTTAACTTGCATAATAGAGGTGTTCTTAATAAATGTTACAAAATTCTGGAGCGCGTAAGGAGGTCGAAAATGATCAAATTTTTTAAGTAAAAATAAGTGTAAGGAGGTCAATTTTTTTTTCATATGTTCACTTCTGATCAACCTTGATGCTCTTAATAAATGTTGGAGGACTTTATTGTGAATAATTTCTATCTTGCGGACAGTTGAAGAGAGATGGTGAACCACCAACATTAGCCAAGTATAAAGTATTGATTTTTGATTGGTTGACTATTTCGAGTGAATAAACTACTATGGTCGTTAGTCCCGCGAGTGTAGTGCATGTTTTTATTACGGGAGAAGGTGCTGTTTTTCTTCTGCTGTATGGTGACATCCAGCGCCGACCTACATGTCGACTTGCTGTGTTTTTTTTTTTTTCCTAACCGAGAATCTCCAAAGACTAACGGGGTGCTGACCCAATCGGGACAAGTTCTGGCCTCTCACCATTCGTAGTTACGTAGCACATGTAAGTGTAAACCTGTGTGTAAGTAAAGAGTGATGATAGGACAAATATAAAGAAGGCAAGATCGCACGCGGCCCTTGTTAGGCATTTGCGTGGAGTTGACGGGAGAATTTGAAGGGAGCCGCACCTGCTCCTCCAGCACCAGCGCCGCCTCCGCGTCCTCCTCCGCCAGCGCGTCGGCGAAGGGCGCCTCGAAGGAGCTCACGCCCTCGTCCTCCGCCGACCGCCGCCCCTTGCCCTTGCCGCCCTTGCCGTCGCCGCCCTTGTTGGCCGGCGCCGCCCGCGCCGCGTGCAGCGCCACGAGCAGCGCCATCTGCGAACCACACGCCAATCACCACTCATCATCATTTAGCATCAACTTCACCTTTGACTCATCCTGCCCTCAATGAATACTGCCGTTTTACCCTTGGTATGCCTTGTCTCTAGCCTCCACGTCGTAAATTCCCATTGGAAACAAGCGGGGTATTGATACATGATGAGGTTAGCCTCGACTGATGAGAATTTGGATATACGGATGCTTCCAGAATAATTTCAATAATACTTCGTTGTTGAAATGCAATAGTACTTGTTACGAAGCAGATTGTAATGTTTTAAAGTTGGCCATGAAATATAACATCTATGTTCTTATCACGTGGACTGTGTGTTCGTGTAAGGCTATTTCCACTTCCAAAGAAATTAGTGGAGCTAAAACAGCACGCACTTTATCGCCCGTATTTTCACGAAAAATTACACGAAAAGTACTCAAGTTTTCTAAAAATTGTACATGACCTTATTTGAAAATCTATCTTTAAGGAACAGATTTCTTTTAGGGAAAAAGTATCTATCTCTAAATACAATTTCGTTTGTGAAAGTGAACAAATAAATGTCTTGTGAAGACAATGAGTAAGCCTACATTCAAATTTTGGTCTTCGTTATGTACTATCATAAACTCTCTTCGTCGAGCCCCCACGTTGGGCTGCCAATATAATATAATCGTCTATTCATGCCCCCACGTTGGGCTCCGATATAATAAACTCGGATACTCCGTCTATTTTATACATTAATATGCCCGTTTACTAGCTGACTTTTCAAAATTCTATCAATTTATGCGGGCGTGAACTTGTGATGGCCCTCGTACAGGGACCGAAACGTGGTACTCGTGCAACGCGCGTGTGGATCAGCATCTAACTACCTTAATCACAACACATTCTATAATGGGTATTGATGAACCCGAATACATTCATCTCAATTTATTGGCTACTTTTATGGACTGTTTCTTTTCCTCTGATGTCCCAAAATGACAAACATATGTACAATGATAGTGCCCTCTGACGGCACACAAAACAAAATATAGCAAACAAACAATACCCTTAATAGTAAAACACAAAAAAAGAATAAATAATGACCATTTACTCTGAAAATTACATAGTATAAAATTGCATACGAAAATACATTCATCCACACCGAATGCGCATTCTGTCGCTTCTTGCATCACTTCCATGATACCGGATGAACACTGCATAATGTGGCCATATCACGCGTCGCCGTCGGCAATGGTACCGCCTCAGCTTCCACCAGTTCCCAGAACCACATATACCACGAACTCACATAGTTAAGAAAACCACTACAAAACGTTTTGCGATGAAACGCAAAGTTTCCACTACATTTAAAGTTCCCGCGGCGAAGAGAGGCTGTTTCGTTACGCGAACCAAAATAAAATAATCTGTTCATATTAGCTTTTATTGTCCGGAGCACGCTAAATCTTGTGTTGTAAACACTGCTACAAAATGTCCGCGACCATCGTCCAAAAGTGCCACCGCGTAAAATTTAATGTTCGCGTTGCTTTTGCCCGTAAATTATTCGCCCTTACTTACGAATTCATTCACCCGTTTGTTATAACCTTTTCGTCCGCATCAAAATATCTAAAATGTTTTCAAAGTCCACTTCCGAACAATAATTTTTAAAAATATTACATTACGCTAACACGGAGCTAGCGTCTTCACCACTGCAACACTGCACTTTTTCCTCGTATCTTTACACTGGCATTGTTGTCCAATGTCTTATATAGATTTTTTCTTGAACAAGCGCCAATCGCTCGCCCGTGACCACCAACAAGATTACAGAATGTTTCTTAATTTTCTGGTTTTAAACGTTCTTAGGCCTTGTCACCGGTTCTCAATACTGTCTATAATCTCTCTGATAATTACTGTACTATCTATTTCTCCTTTCATTGTCTTATTTCATTAAATACAACCATTCTTAGTTCGATATGGCGTCGTGACGTCACTACATCCCCTCTTGTTTTAATATGTATTTTGATTATACTTTTCTACATTTAATTTTAATTAGTTTCTAGATGTTTCCCAAAATTGTGATTAGTCTTGAACACGTTCATAAATTTCACCTCGTTGTTCTATAAAGTTCCAGCCCGATCCTTCAGGCGTTTTCGTAATATTTATTAGAAACTAATTCTTCCTCAACTTTACCCTAACAACAATGGTCTTCATGTTTACGCTTTTTAACTTGAAATGTACTATCACGATTATCTTCGAAATTTTGTGAACCCCTTGCCCGAGTTTGCTGATTGTTCTTTCTAACAATTCTAAATATTATGCTTTATTGAATGTTTATGTTAAATTTGATTTCTTCCGCGCATTCGGTTAATTTAAAAAAATTTGCGCGTGGCCTGCCGTCTTCTGTCTTTTTTAATATAAATTTAACATTTTTTGGAAAGTCTTTATTCTCTAAAACACCAAATTAGCGCAAAGATTCCAAATCATTATAGTACATACATCTCTTCTATTTATAAATTTCTTAGATATAGGAAATGGGTAAGCATAACACATTAGATACTCATTTCGTTACAAAACATTCAAACGCAACGAAGAAAAATAATTCTTACCACAATGGCAACATTTCTGGAGAGGAGACCCATCGTGTTGTCACCGACACTGAAAAGAGTCTGAATGACGTACGGACATACGTCTTTTCGACAAATATAAAGTAGATGAAGCAGGAAAGACTGCCTGGAACAGGAAGTCGTTACGAAACATTCCGGAACATCCTGACACAGACATTGAATGAGCCCGATGACATTGAAAGTTACGCTCTCTCATCCGTGCAAAAGTCGACTGACCGTGTCGAAGAGGACTTCCCCTAGCACGGGTAGCCTTTATTAGTTTTTTGGCGGAAGGAAAACAAAACACTATGCAAGAATATAGAACGCTCTCACATAAATAATACTAATATATGCACTAGTTAGCTGAGCAATTTTAGCGTAGCCGGTAATGATTTTTAAACATCGTGCCTCTAACTGGTACAAAACTCATCTTTCATTTTTACACTACAGATACACGAAATCACTTTCAGTGTAACAGACGTGAAAAACACCAGGTGTGAAATATGTTCTCCCTTCCAATCAGACACCTGAAATGTCACATGTACAAGATTGTAAACTCATTGTATGAGATTTCCCACCACATGACAATTAGCACAAACTTAACCTTCGACCGGCCATCTTGTACCAGGAGAGGTGCTCAGGGTATCAGTTGATTTCATGCAGTGCCTCTGACTGGATTGTTTTAGAGTTCGAGTCTCAAGCGGTAGCAGGATTTTCGACAGGCAGAGCTTGGTGGAATTCAACTGCAAACTTTTTTTTAAATTTATTTTCTTCCTTTCCAGTTTTGCCTTTCAGGGGTTTGAACATTTTTTATTTGTAATACATAACTTTTTTTAAGCATTCACGTTTGAGCATACAACCTCTCACTTCTTGCATCAATACTTAATAGTATAAGAGGTGAAAGGACGACCTGCGACCCTTCGGTCCGAGATGACTACGACACTACTGCCTTAGCGATCTCGGCCACCGGGCCGACCAACTGCAAACTGGTGGAAATTCTAGCGGCGCGGCGGGCTGTTCTGACCAGTAGTTTTCGGAGGATTCTCCGATCAAAACTCGGCGACTGCCGGGCCAGCCCAAACAAACGGGCCATGGTCCGCGCGCGATCTTTCCATCTCCTATTCAATTCCTTACTTACACACACACTCACATGCACTACACTATCCCACATGTCGGGAGACTGTTAGGGAGCTCGGAGCTTGTCCCGGCTGGGGCGGTCCCCTATTCATGGGAGATACCTGGTTAGAAAAATTATTTTACACTATTTTTTTAATGGTGATTTTTTAACGCTTCATTTTTTATCCCTTACTTTAGCCAGAATAAATGCCTTTTTACATGCCTATTTTGGTAAAAATACCTTTTGCCAGCCCTTTTTTTTTGTAAAATAAATGCCTGAAATGAAGTACATTTTGGTTTGAACCATTGGTTCATAGCGATCACAAACATTAAAGGGTATGGGAGTTCGTTTCTTCACCTTTTGCAGGAGCGTTCTCCAGGGATGTACTCTAATATTAGGCGGGTCACCCGTTCTGGATTCATTCGTTCCAGATATTCAAGCCAATACTCTGCCAATACTGATACTGTGTTGTAGTTTTACACACTGACGTTATTTACAATTCTAATATCATTTCTCATCATCATCAAGTTCAACAATTGAGCCACCTATCCCATTCCGTCTCATTATAACTGGTCTCGCCGTCTCTTCTGAGGTCTTCCTGATGATCTTTTTCCTTCTGGAAGATTGTTTGATAAATTTGTCAGTTTTGACTCGCATTCGTTCAGTATGTTTGTTTCCCCTTATTGGTAATATTTTATATATCTACTATATTATTCATCTTCAATTCTGCTCAATATCATTTCTTTTTTCCATCAATGTATAGCCAGCTACGAATCTTAAAAATTTCATTTGCTGGCTTCAATTCTATTTTCACCTCTCTTTTTCAGGACCCAACTTTAGCTTCTGTAAACCGGGCTGAAAGCGCCACTCTTTATAATGTTTTAAAAGGGTGTTTTTCGGACTTTCCTTCCCAACGTCCGACGTGTAGTTCCGCAGAAGACATGAAAGATATTTAGTTTGTTTCCTTTTTCTTTATATCGTTTCGTATGTTACTTGTATTCAAAGTATTTAAAGGTGTTTCTTGTTCAATGATTTATCATTGTTGACAATTTATACTCGCGAGACTGAGATCCTTTAAATGCTCGTTTTGGATTTTGTAGTAGAAATTTTAATTAAAATCATGAGAATTTTACTTAATTTAAAGGGGGCTTCTTTAGTTATTTTCATTTTGAGAGATAATTACAAAGCAAAGAATATTGTCGAATAATTGGTGTCATTAATTTTAAAATGGTTTATTGCTTGCAAACATGTTTTGGTAACTTCGTCTATATAAATATTAAAAAGAACAGGATAAAGTAGGCACCCTTGTCTAGCACCCTTGGCTTATTTTGGCCATTTTATTTGTGCTATTTGTCATTTTAACTTGTATTTTATTGTTTATATATAGGCTTTGGAAAGTTCTTATTAGATGTGTTGGAGTTCTTCTTCTCAGTATTTCCAATAGTATACCTCTGTCTTATCTATCAAATGCTTTTTATAGTCGATAAAAGCAAAGTACGTCGGAATGTTAAATTCATCTATTAATTAGGTCAGCGTGAATATCCAACCTGAGCATAATCTGCCTTTCTGGAAATCATGCAGGGCATCCATTATCTTGGTATGAAGTATTGATGAAAGTATTTTATTAATTCTTCTTGCATATAATTTGTAGCAAACATTTAATAAACTAAAGTTTCGGTACGTTTTACATTCATGTCTGCTTACTTTTGTATGTATTGGACATACTTGAACAATTGTCCATTCTTTTGGAATATACCCCTTCTTCCAGTACATATTTTTATACTCTAGGATTACATTTTAACTCCAATTTTTCAATTTCAGGAGTTCTATATTGATTCTATCCGAATCGGGTGTCTTCTTATTATTGCTATGTTTTAGCTTTTTTTTGTAGATTTTCCATTCTTATTGGATCTATATTAGCTGATAAAATTATTAGTAGTCTGATACTCATTAGTAGTCAGTATTCAGTAAAATCGCAAAAAATGTTTTTTTTTGATATCATTGAGTTTTGCTAATAGTCTTGGAATTCATATTGGTCTCCTTTCTTGAAAATAGGGAATATTATTCCTTCGATTCACTAATCTGGCATTTTCTCTGTTCGCCATATGTCTCTTATGGGTTTGTGGACATCTTTTTTAAGGTCCTTCTTCCATATTTGATAAGTTCTGGGATCATAGTGTCTGAACCAGCCGACTTGTTTGATTTTAGGTTATTAATAATGTAACAGATTTATTATATAAACGCTCTGTTACTTCGTTTTATTCATTTATATTTCTTTCTTCACTGACTTCGTTATTACCTTCAATGTTCTAAGGTCTGGCGGGTTAAACACTTCTATAAAATATTCTTTCCATCTGTGCATTATTTGACTTTCTTGCGTTAGCACGTTATTCTCTTTGTCTCTGCACATACCGTAGTTAGGTCCTTTAAATTTGAGGCCACCAATATCAGAGAAGGACATCCTAGCTTCATTTATTTCACTTAGCTTCCCTGTATCCAATCCTTTTCTTTCTTTGACAGATTCTGTTTACTTTCCTTCTTTCTTCCTGGTATAATTCATATGCGCTTATAGGCGGAGTTATTACTTTCTATTGCATTTTGATATTCTCATTCGTAACACAGGTAGCAGTAAAACCTTGTGTAATCTCGTATTAAATGCATAAGTAAATTTAATATTCGAAATAATTTTTAATTTAATTGCACCGATCAATGCTTTTCAGTTAATAAAGTTTTAGCAATATTAAAATTTTCCCCATGCACTCTAGTATATATGTATGTATAAAACAGCCTGTAATTGTTGTATGACAGCTTAGTGCTGACTGCAAAACCTGGTTATTGAAGCTAATTTCCAATACCAGGTTATCTTTACTTTTAAATCAATTATTAAGAAAATGAGGTCCAACTAATATCATTTTAATGATGTTCACCACTTGAAGCTATTTTAATGGGTTGAAACAAATGAATTTGTTTTAACTGGAATTAAGGTCCAGGAGTGAAACTGACATTATGATATTATTGACACATGACCGAGGTTTCTGGAAATAAGAATCATAATCTGTTGATGATAAAAGTTACATTGCCCCTTATTAGTTTCTGTTAAACAGTAATATCAGCATTATATTATTCGTATTAACTCCCTGCATCTATAAACAGTGTTTTTTCAACCTATATCTCAAATGTTTGTGATTTGTATGCCTGTTATATGCACAACAATGTTCCAAATGTTTAATAACACTGTTTTTGGTTACACTGGAGACTATTACCTATTTCTTCGTTCACCGAGTAAGCCGTGCAGTCTACTGCGTAAAACAGAGTTAACTTAACTTCTTGTTCTTAGACCAAGTCTCACTACATAAAATATTGGACCTCACTTCGTCTGCTCAATTTCTTTCTTAATATCAGGAGACATGGGACTCAATATTGTTTCAAATATTTCCCATTACATACGACCATCATATTCTTTTCTAGCTTACTGCATACTTTTCTAGAACACATCTCTTGTTCCCAGAAATACGTTTGTATTGTAAAGAAGCACAAAAAATAGTCCATTTTAAGTGGCAAGGAATATAGAAGCGCCATACTAGTTCGGAGCGAGGAAGAATGTTAGGCATACGACAGAAAAGCGATGTACATCATTTTCAAAATATTGCTTGCCTATGAGGCTGATCGTCGATATGTTTTGAATACGTAAGGCCTAAAGATGAAAATCACTTTTTGTTTCAACATACGAGACCTGAAATATGAAGAAAAGAAATTACTTCTTGAATATCTGATCTCAGCAACGATCTCAGCAATGTGTTTACTAACAGAATATTGGTGTAAACTTCTATATAAATCTCTGTAATATCAAAGTAATAATAATACCTAACTATTGAACCTTTTATATTCATCTTTGTGTTCATTATTTAGAAGTTCTACTGCGCAAGTTTAAAATATTGTGGCGTTGTGGTAGCGAAATGACTACACAGATCCGAGCTCTAGTTACAATATTTATTTACAGAATATTATACAGGATGTACAGCTCTGGGGTTCCGTTCGCAATCTACCTCCGCGACTCCACGCACCCTGCTCCCATCTCCCGACTAGTGCATCCTCCACCCAGACGCTTTACCGCGCCGGTGTCCTGACACCCGGTGCTACGCACTCGCAGTGTCCAAGGAATGCACTACCGCCAACGGGCCGCAGTTGCGTCCGCACGCGAGGCGATCTCTTAACGAACTTCTCCTTCCGGCCGGCTAGCTTCTGGCGGTCATGTCCCCCACCCCTAGCTTCTCTGCACGTGCGGGTGGCTCTGGGACCTCATGGCCAGCCAGCCTCCCCTGACCGCCGGCGGGGGGTCAGGACCCTCTGCCCGGCCGACTTGCGTCCCGGAGTGTTAATGGCTCCCTTTTCAGTTGACAAAAGCTACTAACAGTTTTTGTACTAGCCGACCGGATGCCCTTCACCTCTACTAAACTTTCTAAAGATGGTCGAATCTGGCCGCCATGTGGTGACGTTACAATATAAAGCTCACAGCATCTATTTGAAAATTTGAATTATTTCTTCAATTTTTTGTACTACCCTTCGGATGTGTTCGCGATTATCCAAGAGGGCCCATTTTCTAAGCTACAAACCTAATATTCTTTGCTCAGTGTATCTCAATCTTTTTACAATCCTCAGGCAGAAAAAAGAGTATTGCTCATTGTATCTCCTACAACGAGGCACTGCTCTAGTAGGAACAAACTCTAAGCTTCCTAATGTTCTCTCGTTATGTGTGATAATGTAGTTCATGTAAGTGTTAGTGTGTGTTAGTACGGGGTGAGGATACGACAAGAAAGAGGAAGAAAAGATCGCGCGCGGTCCCTGGCCCGTTTTGTTAGGGTACAGCTCCACCATTCAGCTGATACTTATCGAAGTAACCACGGAAAACTACTCACGTGATTAGCAGGCGCCTAGAGTTCGCCTTCAGACAGCGGCGAATTTCATTGGCTAGCGTAAAAAGCGAGCATCGAAAATCTGCGATCAGAGTCGTTTCAATGTTGGCTCTGAACTAAACCTAGTCGATAAACCGTCCGGAGAATTCGAATATTAGGATATCCTTCTCCTCACTAATCACATGTTTACACTAACGACCTAAGTCGTAGATTACCTGCGAAAACGAAGGGACGTTCCGAGTCAACAATCATTGTCTATCTCAGACCTGAACTTCCCTAAGGAGAACCAAGAGTACTACGGAAACGAGGTTGATAATCGCTTCCGCCGGTTTAGATTAATTAAAATTATTTTAATTAATAAATTTTCAACTAATTAAGATGACCGTTTGTGCGTTTAGATGACGTTTAGATGACATTAAGATGACGTTTTGTGCACAGAAAGTTTCCTGAAAAAATATGGAAGAAAATTTTAGAGCAGTGTGTGCGAAGAAATGTTTGCCACGACTCAAAATGTGCGCCACGCAACACCCTACGGCATCTTTAATACGACTGTGCAAAATTGCCACTTTCTCAACAAACATTCCGTCTCCTTACAAATGTACCTAGATTTCAGAAGCATAAGTCTTAAAGACCTATCAACAAAGGGTTTGGACAAATTCTTCATTATCCATTTTTCCTACAACCTCCATACTTTTAGATGCATCTCCGTCGAGTATTCCATCATATACTCGCACAAATACAAAAAATACAAACGCGCAGGCATTACGGCAAAGAGGAAACGAAGCAAATAAACAACCAAATGTTACGCCGCAGAGGAGGGCAACGCACAAGGCTCGTTGCGTTAGTGACGCGCCGCAGAGGCGACGCAGCTGTCCTATCCTCTATCTCTCCGGCCACGCCCCCTGACGTCCTTCCCGGCCGCCGCATCCGCCGCTGGCGGTCGCTGCGAGAGGGCGTCGAGGCGCGCGTGAAGCTCTAATGAAGCGGTTACGTCACCCGGCGACCCTCCATATCGGAAAAGCGTTAGGCAGCGCCGGAAAATTGGTCTGCGCGGGGCCAGGGGCGGCCGCTGGCGAGGCGGGAGATGGGGCAAAGCGTTTGCCACGCGCTCTTTGACCGCTGAAATGGGGTTGGGGACGGGGGTAGGGAAGCGAATTCACGGGGGGGGGGTGAAAGGGTAAAGTAAGGAAGGAGAGGAGGAGGATGGTCTAGGAAAGTTGAAGGGCAACGGTGATGAGGAAAGGGGGGAGAAGTAGGGAATGCGAATTCGTATGGGAAGGTTAGGAAGAGTCGCCGTTGATTTTCGGAGATAGGAGAAAATGCGCATGATATGAGGTGTGCCATGTTGTAGTCAGGGGCAGAAGGGGAAACACCAGAAATAAAGGGTTGTGAGAAAGGAGTGGGGAAATGATCGGGTTTGAGTGGGAAAGGAATGGGTGGAAAGGGGGGCCATCAGAGGAGGAAATAAGGCGAAGCACTGAAAGAAGGGGTCATGTGTAAGAAAGAGGTGTGGTGGGGGGAGAGGGCGTGGGAGTAAGTGGTGGAAATAAAGATTGGGTCTAGCAAGAGGGAGATTTTAAAGAAGTGAGAAAAGACAAAAGGAAGTAATACGTATCGCAAGAAAAAGTAGCAGAATAGAGTGTGAGGAAGAGTATCGAGCGTCGCAAGGGAAATTGTCGAAGAAATGACAGGAGGAAGAAGGGAAGAGAGACAGCCAGTACGGCGTTGACGGGACAAAAGGGGGGAGGCGGGCAGTGGAGGAGGTATCGACGAACTGGGAATGCTGGAGTGTCCCAAGAACGCACTCCATTATTCTCGTAATGGAGGCACGTGGGTCATGAAACGCTTCGGTGGTGGAAGGCAATTATTGCCTCCGTGACTGGGTGGGCGCTGCACATAGTTTTCACGGTTCAGAGGCAATTCCTATCTTTATTTTCTTTCTTCAGGCTATGGTCAATAATTTTAAGTACATCTAATGAATAAAACAAAGTTCGTGTCTGTTTGTTTACCACTTAACCATGTGAGAACTACTGAGTGGATTTTGCGTATATCGCCACAAAATTTCGTTTCGACTTAACTAAAAATTACTTTTCAAAATGTCTTCAGTCCTTCACAGAGCGAGCCTTCTTGATCATTGCTTGAGCTTCCTCCTTAAATTTCACATTTTTGTTCATTTATAATGACAACCCTACGATTCTTTATGGGCGCGATTTCGTAATTCAAAAACACTAAACTCTCCTTAGCACGCACTCGCTTAGCTCAAATTTCGCTGTATTATTAACAAAAGTTGGCTCCCGTCAAGGAACAGTGTCATGAAATACTGCTACATAGTTATGAATAACTTACTAGATCTAACACTTAAAGAAATTGATTTTTATTTTCCCTTGATTTATAAGTATTTGGAAAACCTTATCGTACCATACACCAAAAACCAAAAATACCATAAACTAAAATTCAAAAACAATATGCAAGAAAACAAAATATACCCCGTGAAAAATAAAACGGTTCTATGAGAACTGACTCGTACAGAAAATCAATTAATCATAAAGTTTCCTGAATCAGAATCTGAACCCTCTGAATCAGGGAGAATAGATCAAAATCGCGTTTAAATGATCTTATAGAGTACATTTAGCACTATTCCTATCAAACGTTTAAAGAAACAATTTGGAACAGTTATCGCGAAAATATTTTTTTTTAATATTGCATAAGTTGCAAACCATATTGCGGGAAAAAAAAAAATTTTAAAAAAAAATTAATTAACGAAAAAATTGTTTAGATGCTAGGTTGTTCAAGGGAGGACAAAGGGACGTTTTGCCGTTAATAGATTTTTAGGACCCGCAAAACATTGATTCTCCCTGGACCACTTGTTAGAGGATTTGTTTGCCTTTAGCAACTGGATTTATCCATGTTTTCTTACCATGACCCGGCGATAAGAGTTTGTCTGACGAAAATTCGTCGCTTTTCCCCGCAGCGGTACATAACTTTCTCTCTAATGTATAAGCGAGCGGTAGCGAGAAAGTAAACACTATAATAACCCGGGCAGATTGGTATTTGCCAACATTAAACATTTTTCTTCTTTTTTTTAATAGTTTTTATTTTCCTTGTTCGACATTATTATGTCTTTTAAGTGTTTCCATGATACATAGTATATACAATTTTGTTTTAAGTACATTTCATCATACATGTACAATGCTTGAAAACAATAATATTTACAATATAAGACAATAACAACTAAAGATACCCAGAAAGGGTCCTTCACAAAAAATACATACAATATTTGGATTAAAATTATAAATATTTAATTTAGAAATGTTGGAACCTGCTTTACAGATAATTAAGGAGGATGTCGTAGGTCTTTAGAATATCTTGATTTTATTCGTGGAAAAAGATTGACTGATTTACCTAGTACAAAGGAGTGGCTGGGAAAGATGAAAGAGATGAGTAGAAATTAGAAGAAAGTTTTAAAATTCAAGTTTTCAGAGGTTCTATAGATAATTCTTTTAAAATTTGATCATTTCTGATTTACCATGGAGCTTTCAAAACATTTCTTACAAATTTATTTTGCAGTAATTACTTCCAGTTTTTGAAGTTTGCTTTTAGCGGCACGTCCCAAAAGTGGGTAAGCGTAGGTCAGTATAGGTCGTATAATGTATTTAAATATTATTAATGCTGAGTCTATTGATAATTTTGATTTTATATTTATGAATGGATACAATTTTAATATTTTTATATGTGCATTATATGCTAATGATGTCATGTGGTTTTTCCAGGTTAATTTGGTATCTATTTGAGTCCAAGATTTGAAGTCCAACAGGAGTGTCATTTGGAAGCCATTTAACTGCACGATTATGAATTATTAAGGGATATGTGGGAAGAATACATTTTAAGGAGAAAATTTTAGCTCTAGATTTTTGGTGATCTATTTTTATTTGCCAATTATTAAACCAAAATATGAGCAGATTTAGGTCATCTTGGAGATTGTCTCTACCTACAAGAAGATCACTATGAGTGATAAATATTGCAGTGTCGTCCGCAAATAAGGCAATATCTAAATGTAAGAGGTGAGGCATATCAGAAATAAAAGCATAGGTGATAAAGGAGATCCTTGGGGAAGTCCAGCTTGTATATTGTGATCAGTTGAGAGAGAGAGAGTTGTTTATTTGAACTTTGAATCTTCGATCAACTAAAATGGATTTTATTATATTTTGTAAGTAATTTGGGAAACCAATATTTCTCAATTTAAAAAGTAATCCATCATGCCTGATTTTACCAAATGCTCTTTTTACATCTAGAAATGTAGCAAGAGTATGACGTAATTTTTGAAAATTGGTGGCACTATAGTCTGTTAAGCGTAACAATTGATGCGTAGTAGAATAGTTATGTCTGAAACCAAATTGACTACTGGAAAGAATATTCTTTTGATTTAAAAATTTATTAATCCTGGTTAAAATTGCTCTTTCAAAAATTTTTGGAAAATTTGGCAGCAAACTAATTGGTCTGAAATTTTCAGATTTAGTTTCATCTGTGTTGGGTTTAGGAATTGGCAGGATAAGTGCAGTTTTCCTAGAGTTTGGAATGTAGTTGAGTCTGAAACATGCATTATATATAGTTAGTATATCTGTTAGTAAACTGAGGATGGGATATGGTAGATGTTTAATGACAATATTAGGAATTAAATCTAAGCCTGGTGATTTCTTGTTTTTAAGTTTGGAAATTATGTATTTGATTTCAGATGGGAAATAAATTTAATTATTTCAGAAACTGTATGAAGTGGGTTGGCTAATGATTGAACTATGTTTTGAGTAAAGGAATTATTATAAGGGAGATTATTAGTAAAGGAGAGTTCAAAATGATTTGCCAGTAGTTCTGCTTTTTCAGAATCAGTAGTTGCTAATGTGTTGTTGTTATTATTTTTTAATGGAGTTTTTGTTTATTTTTAACTTCATGAGTAAGGCGATTTAAGGTAATTTTAATATCAAGATCTCAAGTGAATGGCCAATTTCTACGAGTTACATGCTTGAGAGCAATTAAATTTAATATTTCTTTTGGGGGACATTAACATAAAACAGGCACAATAGTTGCTTCGATTAGTGTCTGTATAGATTTTTCGACTTGACCCCAATCGAACTCTACGTCAACTGTAACAACTGGTCCGGGTATTTATGATAGCCATATGGTGAGTCGCTTGTGCATACAATTCTTAGGAGGTCGGAGAAAGAGCGTGATGTGAAACGCAGTGAGTGTCCATTCCGCGTCAAACACGTTCTTGTAAAGCAAGTGTCGTAGCGCAGTAGCAATTGTCAAAATTGACAGGACTTTTTAAAAATCAATTACGTGCGAAGGAGATGCCGAAGCAACTCAAAACAGAACGTGAGATGTGGATCACGGGATTGGGCAATTAATAAAACACATTAGTTTGCCAACGTTTCGGAATACATAATTCCTTTCTCAGAACTTACCAATATACAAGAGGGTCAAACTTCATGTCTGCCTTGACCGTCTGATATATCGCCTCATTGTGGGCCACTGCTCGTGAGGCGCCATTGCCATCGTGCGCAAGACTAGCCTGAGTCGTTCTCCTCGTAGCGAGAATCGGATGCTTGGCTTTCAAGGCTAAGCACATTTCGCGCGGTGGGCCGAGGCGAGCAAAACCCTGTCCTACTGGCCTGACGTCTAGTGGATTTTCCGCGAACTGCCGCGGTGCTCGAGCAAAATTGTCAGGAGCAGGACTATTCAGCCAACGCTACCTCGTGCACTTCCTCCTAGGTAAGCCAAATTGTTTTGGTTCAGCAGAAATACAATCCGACCACAAATGCGCAGAGGATTGAGTTTATTACAAATATTTCATTGAAGTTCAGCATTATGTCATATAACTTTTAAGTTTAATAACTTAGGTAGTCGCCAGTGAGAACTTCAGTATAGTTTTTTTCTGAGTTTTGGAACAAAGCACGAGTTCATGCGCGTTTTAGCAGACCGAAACCACGTTTTTTTTCGGGACAATTAAATACACAAGCCAATGAAATATTTAATTGAATAATGACCAATGAGTTATTACTTCTCAACTGTAAACTTCTCTGTGGTTGGTACCTGTAACATTTGTACCAAACTGAAGATGTATCATAATGACTGTCATTACGCATCTAGCTGCAGCCATCATAAAAGAATTAAAGAAAGGGAATTGATAGGAAGTGATTTATGTTTAATTTAATTATTATTTTAATTTAGTTTTTAATTTCTTTTATGTATTTTTTCATTTATTTCAACGTTTGTCTACGTTACATGACTTGTCTTAATATTTACACTTCATAAAAACTTGGGCAACTTGAACGCAGAAGAAATACTAACACAAGAAAAATGATGTTCGTACTAAAATATCAGCATCTGCCTTAGTTCAAAAGTAGTTCTGCGACGACTACAAATGAACCGAGGGACTTTATTTTACAGCACGAGCCAAGAGCCCGCGCAAGAGAAAAGAGAAACGACAAGGATGAAATGTCTACCATAAAAAAGATATGACACTCATGTCACATAACCTCTGCGTGTCTTATCTTACGTCCCTCTTGTCCTAGCTCACCCGTTGCCAGCGACAGATACACTTCGCAAGCGAAAGACACCGCGAATGTATACTTTTATAGGCAGCCTGCTCATAATTCTCGGAAACTGCTCCATTTTCCCTTCATTGCCTTCCGACGTTTCTGAGGGACGTATCACTCGTGTTACGATCTGCAGCGATCGAACTACCCGCTTGCTCATCTCTGGTTTTCGGATAGATAATATTTACTAGGTCACTGACCTGTGTTGAAAGGAAACCATCGATGACACGTTGTCTGCATTACGGGGGGAGAAGAGCTATGCGATCCTTATCCTTTATTGTAGAAAATGCATCTATACCAAGAAGCTAACATTTTTGGATGCACTGGAGCATTTATTACTCTTGTCCTCTTCGGCTGCAAGATCCTCGTCTTTGCTGGTTAAATAAATAACAATTGGACAGACAAGTTTAATTTCCAAGATGCATTGCTTCCCAGATACAATGTAGATTAATCAGTAGAGAGTCGCAGATTTGAATAGATTCAAGTTCCTAATATTCAACCATGACAAATTATGCAAATATCTACTACTAATATCTTACCTATCCAATTAATATAAATAACACTATTAAATAATGCATACCAAGTGAATAAGAATGCAAATTTTTTTAATAAGTTTTTGTATGGTTTGAACTTGTCATTGTTGCTCCATCGTCTGCGAGAAACCTGAAACATTCTCATGTAGAGGGAAACGACATTCCTGTTTAATCTCAGTGATGAAAGATATTCAAGTAGGGATTATTTTGAAAACATACTCTAAAAGGTACTTTAGGAACTACAAAAATACATTTGGAATAAGAATGAAAAACAGTGAATTACTTTGCAAACGATCAAGCCTCAAATTACAACAATCAACATCCAAAGTTCTGAATATCTTCAAATAAGTCATCTTATCATTTGACAACTGAACTGAAAGTCTATGCAAGACATAATATCGCATTTCAATCGAGACACCCTGAGATAAATTCTCAAGTGGTTTCCCCCTTTACGAGGAAGACTGTTTATTCACCTTTCAGCATTCGCTCATCTAACATCGATTTCACACAAAGTACGCCCACATTATTTGCTTGTTCACATCTGGCGATTTGTATTCTCTTCGCTTCGAGAAATATTGACTATGATACTGTTGTCTCAGCAGTTAGTATAAGCGACGCTTTACGTTTGTGAGACGTCACTCTGTGTTTATCTAGAATTACAAATACCGTCTGCTTTCAGAATTCAATGTGACATTTCTCCTCTTTGTTTGTGCTTGCCATCAAAATAAACATATAAACTTTGATGATATACGGTAATATTATCAATATGGTTCGGTAAAGAATACTCTTGTTTCTTAAAAATATTGAACTAAAGTTGGTCAGTTTTTTAAGTATCGTTTTTAATTTTAAAAGTAACTTGGTTATAATATTATTTTATTAATGAATAACTGTCAAAAATTTCGAGGTTGTTTACAGTCATTAAGTCTAGATGTGCCAACCAGCTCCTGTGGAGTTGGTTAGTACAGCCTTGGGGTAGATTGGCACACTAGGCCCTGGAGTCATAAACGAATGTCAAAATGAATTATGTTTAAGTTGAATTAACGACTTCCAAAACAAACACAATGACAATTACAAGAGTTTTGAGAGTTTCGAAATTAAGTGTTTAAAAAGCAGTTTTAATTTGATTTAATCAGTCTTTTACCTCTTTTTAACAGTCGCAAGCAATATATTTCTGGTTTCCTTTTCTTCGAACCCAAACGGGAGGGTCAATGCCGGACCCCATAATAAATTCCAATATAATTCAAGGCATTTTTATTTTCTCGCTACTGAGTAGTGAAGAACGGCAAACTTTTGGCAGAAAAACGATTTATTACAGGTCCATGGTAGCGAAAAATCGGATAAATGCTTTTATGATAAATGCTAAAATAGGGGGGAAATCCTCTAACATATGGAGTATTTAGAATTCATGTTTTGTGGGTCCTTGATGCCGAAAAATCGGCAAAACGTCTGTCTGTCCGTCCGTTCGTCCATCCGTGTTCACCTCATATTTACACATACTCTTTCATGCCTCAATAGGGAATGTTGTCCAGTCCCCGGGCCTTACAATTTTTCATCGAGAACTCAGAAACAATATGAACTAAACGTTGCACGAATACTTTTGAACGAATGTAAATTCATGAAAAGTAGTATTTCTTGAATAATAGGTCTTACAAGTAAGGCAAGTGCCAGTAATGAATAAGTATCAAATTGCTCGTTATATGAATGATATAGTTGAGGGTCAGCCATATCCCTTTATATTTGTTAAACTTTTTATATAAGTGTTCTTTTAAACTTCTTTTAAACAATATAAATTTGAATTTTATTATTGTAAAACTAAATAGAAATTTTTTTATCATCCATAAATGTACAAATTTGAACGCAAAGCGATTTTAAATATGAATCAAAATACAGTTACTCCAAATATCTTCAAAATATAGTAATTTAATGAAGTGCAATCAGTCAATTGTACTTCAACGTGACTACATTCACTCTAACGTGACCACGTTGTCACTTTTAGTACTCGAAATTATTATTAGTAAAATGCATAAACAACTTTCAAACTGAAATTGCATCTCAAGAATAAATTTTCACTCTGAATTATTCCAATAATATGGAAATTCGTATTAGTATTAAATTCATAAAGTTTGATCTTGTCTTCTTTTTCCATTTCGTCGTATACTCCCTCCCGCCTCCCCCTTTTCACTCTCGGGGAGACATATTGCGTTTCACCCTCGTCTTCCTCTCATGGCGAAGGCGGCCATCCCCATGTCGCCCACAATCCCCCGACGTCAGCCCAACTAGACCCCGCGTCCGTCTCCGCGGTCAAAGCGAATACTGGCGCGGTCCGCTTTTGTTTTCTTTGGCGACCAGACGATTGTCATGCAAATTTTGACGTGGCCTGCGCCTCTGCTCTCCGCTCTTCACATTGACAGACACGGCGGAATCCGCAAACATGGTCACCCCATGAAATATGCACGAGGACGCGCTGGGTCCTCGCGGGCGCGCAGGCAAGATGCGACGAAGGGCAGGTGGCAATTGGAGTGCTTCGACAACTCCCCTTGCAGCAAACAGAGAAGAGACTGGAAACTTTGCGTGTGGAAATGTGCTGGGAGTTTGTTTTCTTCTTCTGTGAGAACGTATTAGAGGCTACAATTCAACACTGCGTGTGATTTTTCATATTCTTTTTACGGTTTAGCAATGTCATTGTATTTTAAAAGGTGTTCTGTTTAGTAACAGTTTTGTCATAAACATTTAGTGACCAATAAACTTCGTATCTTTATTTTTGAACACTTAAAAAACGTTTACGTCTAAATCTGACAAAATCTTTTTCCCTGAATCAATGTTTTCAAGGCAATGGATTGAATAAATTATCTTAAATTTAGCAATTTGATTGAAAACAAATGTATCTAATGATAAATAATTTGCATTGGTTAAAATTTTTTTAAAAAGTCGAAAAAAGTTCTTTTGCTACCTGCTTTGGTTAAGAAGCTTTTTAGTGCTGATATTTCATGGCGTGGACTGTACTATTCATTTACCACTTTTCTCTGCAGACTGAGAAGCCTCTTTTGTGAATCACAGCATCCGAGGTTACATGCGAGATTTTATCGCTCATGGTTGACAGAGTATGCTCGTCCCGATTATTTTTCACACTTTTATACAAACTACTGTCCGGTTCCCGGAAAACCCAAATTTGTGAGTGTGTGTATTTTTAAGTGTGTGAAAGTGTGTGTTGGGAGGGTCAAAGCGGAATACCAGAAAAAATTGCTAGAACAATTGAAGGAAAAATGCCGATAGAAAAGTAAATGGAATCTGTATTTTGCAACATATTACAATGATTTTCTACAAACATCGTTAAAAAGTGTAGTTTTGAAGGTGTCACAAAGGCATAAACACAGCATATATACTCGTACATTCGCACAGCACAATTTTCCTAGCATTTTTACTTGCAATGCTTTCTGTCGGGTCACATATGTCCATTTTTTTCTTGAAGGACTACTTGAACATTCAGTAAGTGGCTCAGAATTCATAACTGTCCTGTACATCGACTACTAAAGTAGTAATGTGCTTAACTAGCTTACGTAGGGTTGTGCAACGTGTTAACAGATAGGATCGGCTGCAAGAAAACATCGGAGTTTCCACGAAGCTTGTACAAAAAATTCACAATTTTCGGGAAGCGCATGGTTCCAAACCGTTTTGTTAATACGAGATAAGTTTGAAGGAGGATATTATCATTTAAGGTTATAAAAATTCGAAAATTAAAAGTCGTAAATAATGAAGCAGTAACTTCTTATTTCAACAAAAATGTAGCCAGAATCCACACTGGGCTCCATCCGACCCTGCCCCCTAATATTAAATAAATGTTAAGGAGGACACACTTGTCCCAAAAATTTACGCATAATAGTTCTGCAATGCAGTTTTATTGACTACTGCTATTAAATGGATGGCATTTTTGTGGTACAGTGAAGCAATAGGAAAGTACTTGTTTATGACTTTCTTTTGAAAGGAACTTTAGTAGAATATTTCGTCTTTTTACATACCTCGCATTTATAAAACTAGGATAGACAAAAATACCATTAATTAGCGTTTAGAACACTGTTTAGTTTGCATCTCAATTACATTATATAACTTTTAGAACCATGTCGTATGTAGAACAACGTATTGTGAAAGGCGAAGAACATGTACTGGGGACTGTAAATACTGATTTATTTACGCAACTAAAACTTTATTCATTCCCAATAAAAACAAACGTTAAGCCTGTATTACAAACTGCTCTTTTCCGTTTGATTTTTTTACTTCATCGTCGAGTACTGTCATAATGGCGGACGTTTCTTGTGTGTTGCAGCGATCGAGCTGGTGGGGCCGGCGAAGCGCACCACCTGCACCATCCTGACGAACGTGGCGTACAGCCTGGGGCTGGTGGCGCTGGCGGGGGTGGTGTTCCTTGTGCGCGACTGGCGCCAGCTGGCGCTCGCCACCTCCGTGCCCTTCCTCTCCTTCTTCCTCTACTGGTGGTGAGTGGCCGCGTCCCGCAGGGCCGACCGGCCAGGCGCTTCTTGCGCCGAGCGCCACCGGATCTCCGCAGGCGTCCGCCAAGCCACTGCCTCTGTGGCATGTCACGCCCCCGTGGATGGCGGAAACCCTCTCTTAACGGACTTATGCTGCGTTAACCCATTAATGTCAAAGTCAATGTCTTAGACAGCCGCTAGAAAAAGTGGTTTCTTTTAGGGCATGCATAGCGGCTGAATGTTCAAGTTTTAGTATTATAGTGGGGATTTTCTAACGAGGCATCTGAGGGTAGTATCTCCAAGTTGGAATATGGTATGGCTTTTCGAGTCTTTCTCGGTGCTGCCGCTAGAGTCGCTTGATGGTAGCACTGCTAAATACGGTAGCGATCGTGAGATCTTGATCGATCTTGCGGCAGGACCGAGAAAGACGTGAAAAGTCGTACCATATTACATTATTGAGATACTACCCTTAGATGCCACGTTAGAAAAGCCCATGTAAATCCGGAAAACGAGACGATGCTCAAATGTTAGATAAAACAGTGGGACTGCATCAAAGTAAATCAATACTTTAGTTAATCGCATCAGCTACTACTCACATTAAATAACTTGTCACAGTTAAATGATTTGTAAACTTCAATTTAAGATAAGGGAAAGTTAGTAATGCTCTCTAAAGTGTTCGATACGCGTGCTAAAAGAGTTTTTATTTTGCTCGTTCAAATGCGTCTCTCGCCCTATAGTTTGCGTGTCGCAACATTTTCTTCTGGCAAAATAAAATGCTTTTACTTCTTGTTTCATAAATAATGACTAACTTTTGAAAATTGAAGTATCATTTACCAATTCAATTTTACGCTTGAAACCATCATTATGGTTTTTATCTTATTATTTGATATGTGTTACCAAAATGTTCCCAGTGTCCTCCTATGATGGCGCCGGACATTAGGTGTATATATTTTTAGCTAAGGAGTGAATGGTGATAAGGCAAATACTTCCCAATTTTCTTTATTTTACATTTTATGTTAAATACATGAGCAAACTAAAGCTTACAAAACACATCTTTCATGATATTTAAATCTGACCAAAACAACCTTCCTACGTAGGGTACTTTGGGTGTAGGTGTTCTCTTTTTCAAGACTTTTTTCGGAGAATGTCGTGGCAACATTCGTTGTGCTAAGCTAAATTTATTAAGCGACTAGTTGTTCCTTCATAAACTGGCCGACATCTTAAAGCAAATGTGACCTGCTTACGCAAGAAATGTTAACAATTTAGTTTCTATTGTTTTCAACACTATCAAAATGATAATCATCCAATTTTACTACTGCATTAGGAATACTGAAAAGAATTAATAAATTTAATTTAGTGAATATATCATTTGAAAAGCTTCATTCAATACATTAAATTACTATCGTTTTTCCGATTACTCACAAGGTTTCTAAAATTTATAATAGTAAATTTTTTCAGAATTTATGGTTTGGAAGATACGTTGTTCAATTAAATTAAACTAAATGAAATTAAAGTAAATTCAATGATTCTTTGTTTTACGTGGCAAGGCTCAGGCCATCAGTTGATTGATTGACTGATTTTTTCGTGTTTCCGGGCGCGTCAACTGCTTTGGTCATTAGTCCTGTTAGAGTAGTGCATGTTTTTTCTCTCGGAGATGGCGGTGATCTTCCCCCGCTGGATGGCGAGATCCGGCGCCGACCTACCGTCGTCTGTGAGGTTTCCCCCTAACCAGGACTCTCCCAGCAGCGGGGCACCGCCCCAGCCGGGACAAGCTCTAAGCTCCCGACCGGTCTCCCGGGATATGTGGTCGTGTCGTGCATGTTAGTGTAAGTGTGTGTGTGTGTGGTGTGAAGGGGAGAGGATAGGACAAGGAGGGGGAAGGACAGATCGCGCGCGGTCCGTGGCCCGTTTGGTAGGGTACTGCTCCGGCATTCGCCTGGTGTTGATCGGAGAAACCACGGTAAACTACCGATCAGAGCAGCCGGCCGCTAGAATTCTCCTCCAGACAGCGACTGTATTTGACCTAGCTGAAAAGCTAGTGTCGAAAATCATGCCGCCGTCAGGACTCGAACCTAGGACCTCCCGGTCAGAGGCGCTGCAGTGGCATCAGTTGATGCACTGAGCTACCGCTCCCGGTTCTCCTACATTATTTAAGTAGTATTCATACATTTTGCGGCTCTCACACGCAACTTATCTTTATAAATGAGGTCTCTAAAGAAAGCGAATTTCACGGATATGTGACAAATTGCTTTTTGACTTATAATATGAAGGATTTGCTTTAAAAACGCATCTAAATATTCATGTTGAATGTAACCCGCAACACTCGATCAGATATATTCTTAAATAACTCTTAAACGAAGCGTTTTAGGGCTTTACAAATTATAATTTTGAGGCAGACCTCAAAGAAACGTTTTTCCTACCGTAATCTATAGGATTTTGGACATTCTATAAATGTTTTTGCCGGTTCGGCGCTAATCGATACTACCAATACCACATATTTATGAAGGAATACATAATATATTCCTCCATGAACCCTTGGAGCTGGTGACCATCTTTTTGACGTAACGCTTAGAAGGCATAGATTCCCCCATCTTATATTTGCGCTTTCTGTGTACACCGTGATTTGTACAGGTTGATGAGGTTTAATTGCATAATTATTAATTCAAGATTCGCTCTCGCAGCAACAACTAGTAGTGCTAGTAATAGTTGCTTGACAACGTGAAGATTGTTTGTAACGCGTGTGCAATTTAACGTTTTGCAGTGGTCTACAAGTGCTGTGTACCTAATTGTGGAGGGAACTACGACCGAAACGGACCACATGCTCATATGTTTCAGTTTCACGATACCCTTACGAAAAATTAGGGTGCGAGACTTCTCGCATGGGTACGCTAGTTCAATTAAAATTTATAGAATTGTACACTGCAACCCTACAGAGACTTTCTCGTCTAATAGATGGATGTGATAATTAAATGCCCTGGAACGCTGAGTTGCTTCAGGTAGTAGTGATGTATGTAGTAGATAAAAGGATTCGACAATCATTCAAAGTATAAACACATCACATTGGATCATCAATATCATTGTTATTACATCAAATTGTTGGCGCTATCTCAAGGAAACCGAAACGCAATGATAGTAGCGTTCAGATTCTGGATTTGGAACTGCATTAGTTCCGTCTCTCTGAATTCGCGTCATGAATGCTATACATTTGCTGACAAATAACACCAAGTAACACTATTGTTTGTGTTTTTTCTGAAAATTGGAGTTTTTCAGTGTCTTTATACAATTATTTGAAAATCTGTTATAATTGCTATCACACTAAAATATTTTCCATTATTTCGTAAAACACTACTTTTAAATTTAGCGCATAGCAGTATACAACCGAAGATATAAGAGACAAGATATGTAGAAATATGTCAGTTCCGAGGAAATATATATTTATCGATGTCTATTTTCAAATGACATCGTTTCATTGAAATCGTTTTGGTGTCTGCCGTCTTTTTGCAAGTCAGCCTTGGGCGCATAAATACATTTTGAGTCAGTCTATAAACGACAGGTTCAAGACAATTGAGTGAACATAATTCGAACATTTTTGTGAATGATTGTTTTATTGTGTTTCTTTCGTGTAATGAAGGGCAAGGAGCACAAGATAAGCAATCGAAGTACAGTGCTTACGAAGAGAATAGGGAGAGCGCACAGTGGGCAAGGAAATCCGTGGCAAATACTTACTTTCTTCCTAGCAAAAGATCATTCGATCCGCTCTCCATACGAAAGAAGCGAGGAATCTGAAATTTGTTTCTGAAAAGAAATTATTAAACTGTGGATTGCACAAGATACTAAAGAAATGATTTCATTTTCTTGCTCAAGAAATGATAAGCTTTATTTTTTCAGAATGAGAAAGTTATATGTGTATTTATTGATTAATTCTTTTTAACACGAATTGGCACCTTGGTCATGACCGATTGTAAAAATTGTCTATAGCGCTTATTATTTTTACTATTTTAGATATCCATGCGCTCTTGGACGATGACAGGAAGATTTCACCGCTCCGACCAATCTTCTCTGTTTTATCTTGTTCTCCTCACCTCGCCGCTGCGGGGTCGATGTCCTCCTCAACTTATTGTTTCATTTACTTCCCTATTTGCCACGGATGGGCACTAAGTCCAAGACTGTTACGTTTTGCTAAATCCACGATACACGAAAGTCTATTTTTTCTAATTAATTCCACCAACTTTTGACGCGATAAAATATAAAGTTATTCATCCCCTAAACTACAAGATATGTCTCGAGCCTCTCTTCCCTGCTCTCACGTCTGTATTTTCTTCAAGTCCGATTTGCGCACTTCCTGTGCCAGAATTATTCAAAGTCCCAAATATAATTACGTCCACAAAATTTATAAGTCTTCACTGCTCAATTATTTTTCGCAAAATTATTTACAATATTATATCATTATTATTATTATATTATTATATTATCATTATCATTATTATATCATTTACAATAACATCTGCAGTACGATGCGTACGGTACACGGTCTAAAGCTCCTCTCTCCAATATTACAAAGTACTCGATAACTTTCATACATTCTTGTCTCTTGTTTTACAAAACAATCTCGAGTTTCCTTCTACGTCATACCCCATTACCAGTTTACCACCAATCCTACATGCCCTTATATCACAATCTTCTGTCTGTTACTTGCCGCGCTTCGTTTATTTACTTCCGCTTCCCTGGTTGCTAAGGAACGCCCTGCCTGCATGCGTATGCCCTCAACATTTACACTTTTTACGATGAATTTAATAAATTAGGTTCCGAATTCCCATCCAGATATTGTGTGACAATCTGGTATGTCACAGTACAGTGTCTCTTTCTTCTGAGTTTAAATGTTTCAGAGCCTTGTAGGCCATTGTCTGAGCACCGTGAATATCGTATTCAAGATTGCTTATGTGGTTCCAGCTTTCTCTTTTAATCATTTTATTTATAATTTTGTTTGTCGTCTTGCATTTGTTTGTAAAAATTTTAGATACGCTTCCTTTTTTCTTTATTATTTGTTTTATTTCTTCATTCCATATTTTTAGACCTCTGATCCTTCGTTTGAATGTCAGATGAGAACGTGTATTCATACTCGATTTAGGGTAGTTACGTTTCAATTTGTGTTGGCAAAATCCGCTGTCAACCTTCACACAATAACCCTGTATTTATTACTTGTACCTGGTAGCGTCATTTATTAAATTTAAGTTTGCAATGAAAAAGCGACACTTCCGTAGATTCCTCAACATTCAAGCCATTCTTGTAGACTGTGCTGTGCTAGTTAGGTATTGTTGCTAGCGATTAAAATTTTGCGGTTTATTTTATAAATCTGCATTTAGTGATTTTTTTGTCTTTTAATTTCGTTCTACGCGTTTTCATTTTTATTTATTTTCGAGTTGTTTTATCACTAATCAGAGTGGAGTTAGTGAGTGTTTTAGTAGTAAAGGTTAGTTTCTTCTATTCAATATTTTTTATTTAAAATTAATTTTATTATATTTATAATTAATTTTTCTGAATAATTAATTGAAAAATAATGATAGGCCAACTACATCTGGGCCCATTCTTAGTATTTTGTCTTTAATCTTAAAATGTATTCAAATTTCTCATCAAAAGGGAATTGTAAATTTATTTTGTGGATTGTGAAAGGAATCAGTGGAAGAAGGGATCCATGTCGCTCATACTTGTGTGACAATACTAATGGCAAAATTACTACTGGTAAGATTAATGCTTTTTATTTCTAAATCTTATCTTTTAAAACTGACAGGTTAGTTTCATAATTAAAATAGTTATTGGTATAGTTATTATCATAATATTAATTATAATTGTTATACATTAATAGTAGAATAGCCAATTTTATTTTTTCAACTTTTTTTAGTTGCATGTGGATGTGAATTCTGTTGAAACAATTTTTAACAAACAAAAAATAAGAAGCTGTGACCACACCAAAAATGAAAAGTCCAGTTACTGACTGACAATTTTACAAAGGATGGGATATCCAATAAAATATATTTTAGTCTGATTCAGATAATCATTTAGAATTTGGAATTAGTTTGTAATTTCAAAATTTTGTTAATCTTAACAATGATCAATTTGTTTAGTAGTGTTTCATGTGAAGTACCATGAATTATTTTTTATGTAGATCTTGGTATTTCTATAAGAAAGCACTTGAAGCATTACATTTTCAAGGCATCCAGACCTCCTTGAAGCTTATTGTCATATCATAGACATATACTATTGAAAACCAAAAAATTAATGAAAAACATAATGTAATTAAGTTTATTGAAAGGTTCTGTAATTTTTCAAACATTTTCCTTCTCTCAACATTTTGAGAAGCACTTTTTCTTTTCTTCATTAGTCTAATTTGAATATGAACTTAATTACAATTTTTTAATGTTTAAGATTATGATAACACAAATTAAAATGTATTATAATAAATATGTACAAATGAATATGTTATATGTACAAATGAACTCACTTAATAAATTGTAATTTTTTGAAATCTATTTTTAATTTATGTAAAATTACTGTATCTTACAAGGAAGCAAATCCTTAACAACAACTTCCATTGTGTCAGAGACCATACAGAGCAGATTGAACAAATTGGTAACAGAGAATGTTAAGAGATGTTAGATTTTTTATTTTGAATAAGAAAGGAAAATGTTTCTAAGATGGAAATTTGTATACTTTGTTCCTAAAATTTCTATGTTTTATCTTTTATTTTATGTTGCACATTGTCATAAATACTGAAAATTTGACTACTTTCAACTTTTGTATTCATTGTGTCGTTTAGCTTTATATGTAAATTTTTTGAAATCATTCTGGGATAAATCTATTGAAAACCTAAAATTAGGTTTCCATTATGTATAAGACTATCTAAAATAAAATCTGGGCAAAAAGCTAGAAGAATCTTAATAACAGAAGGTAGTGAAATATATTAATTTTATACAGCTTCGAGGACTATCGGGTATAATTTGACATGCATTTGTAATGGATACTGGGGTATAATATGATCATCCTCATTTGAAATATTTAGCAGGTTAATGGTTATTGTGAAATTACTGCATGATCAGGGTGTATTTTATAGTATTGTAGTCACAATATCTAATAGTAGAAGAATTCAATATCATTATGCAAGTTAATTTTAAAAAGTCAAAATTTAAATTTCTTACTATAAGTATCCCTACAACATCTATCACACTCTGTTTTAAAGAACAAGAAATAAAGAAAGTTTGTCACTGGTATGAACAGGCAAATTACTGAGGACTACTTATATAAATTATGAATTTCTTATTTTTTAAACAATTACTTGCTTTTGGAAGATAATGAATAAATTATGCAACTAAATAAAATTGATATTTTTGCACTAATATTAATATCACTGGACCGTTAGAAACAATTCATTAGGTCATATACAAATTACCATGTTTATAAATGAATAATCTTAAATAATTGTGGTATTATTATTTTCAGTACACATCATTATTAACCGATAAAATTATGAATAAATTGATGATACTTCTATCTCAAAATCATTATTAACACAGAAATCAGACTACAGATAACTTTTAATTTTGTGTTTTTCATTTTCTCTTGACGCACATTATTATCTATAACGCACGCACTTGTTGATAATGACGACTCATTAGTAGCTTAATTGTTCATTCGTTTATAAATGAAAATCTGGTTTCACTCTAATGGAAAGTGAGACATGCATTATTTTACTATGAAGTCTTCAATTGCGCGAGCAGTGAATGACAACAAACAAAAATGAGAATGTTGATCGGAATGATAGTTTCATAAGTTGCCTATTCCGACAGAAAATCCATTTAGCTGGCATATTGCGAATCTAGTGCGGACTAATAGGCGGCCTAGACCATACGCCAAAATTTTTTTCCCCAAAACTTGTCCATTGGAAGGGTTACATTTTATGGGATGTTCTTAAAGGAAAAAATATTATTTTCCGAAATATCGGCATGTAAATGTTCGAAAAAATGTAGAAAAAAACACTTCACAATAAAAAACAGGTTTGATTCAATATTGCGTCAAAACAGAACCTAACCGTTGAATTTTACTCACAAGTGCTGGTAACACTGAATTAACAAAAGAAAGCTATTAGGGCAGTCATTTGTCAGATTATCTTATTTTGCTTGTGTTACTTGTGTTACAAGTTCGTTGTGGTCTCTTCATTGAATTTTTTGTAGAAATGGGGAGAAAAAGAGTGACTGATGACATTAAATGGATATTTGGTATTGCCCAAAGAAGGGAAAACGTTAAGATAGCCGGAGAACTAAATATGTCGAAGACATGTGAAGCTGGGTGAACACTGTGAACAAGTTTCGTATGTAGCAATGTAGACGAGAAGCCAAAAAGTGGCAGACCCCGGAACACATCAGAGAGAGGACAGAGTAATTCTTTCATTGGCACGGCAGATTAGACGAGCAAGTGTGAGTGACATTCTAAGAACATACGAACAACTGACTCACTCTAATGTAAGTTTAATGACTATATGGAGCCAACGTAATGAGCATTGGATTCAGTCTTACGTTGCTTTGCAAAAATCTCTTCTGACGGAAACTTACAAAAGGTTGCGTCGTGTATAATGTCAGCAAAGACTGGGATTGGATGAATCGGTCTGGCAGAGGGTGGTTAGTAATGAAAGTCTGTTTGAACTTTATCCCAGGCGCAAAGTGAGAGTTCACCGCATTCAAATCATTGCATGCATTATCGTCACCCATCTAAAATAAAAACCTTGTCAAAAAATTATGCACCTCTGTGTAATTATTATGCATTCTATAAACATGCAATGTCAGTTACACTCGCTAAATATATTAAAAGTAGACTTTTCCATTAGGGGAAACTAATTATACACGAATTATTCACGTTTAACCTCCGGTTTTACCGATTTCGTTTGATCCCTTGGGCGTCACCGGCATTTTGTCAACATTTTCATAGTATAATATTAACAAAAAATATGAGTAGTGGACTGTAGATGCGTTGCCACTTGCTCTTAGCAATAGGTTTTGCAGTAAAAGCAGGAAAGTTTGACAATGTATTGTGATAAGCCAAACACCTGGAAATTAATTTTCAATGAAAAAATTAACATTTAATGTTGAAATATGGCATCGTTTACAGTCAAAGAATATGCGTTGCTAGGACAACGGATCAACAAGGGTTAATATTCTATGCTTGATGTCCGATAGTGATACAAATGGGCACGGCCCCGGACACATGATGTGCAGAAAATATGAAGTGGGGGTTGAAGAGGCGTGGTCGTCAGGAAAGAGACATGAATTCATTCTCTAGAAAGATTTCGTAGCGAGCACACGTTAGCGGCTAGTGAGATGCGATCGGGTTTTCAACATAGGCTGAATTTTATGGAGGCCGGGAATTTGTTTAGTTAAAAGTTTATGAGCTCGGTCTCGTGTAATTGGTGATATTAAAAGGTAATTGGGAATTTTGATTGTTATAATGATGGAAGTAGAAATTAAATAGACTCCACTTTTCGAGGAGAGATACATCAGGGGACTTTCGTAGATGGAAGAATTTTCCAATAATTAGATGAATATAGTCAGTCCAAGTAGGTGTTTCGTAGGAAACAGATAGGGAAAGTCACGACCGCGTGTTAGATTTGTGGGAATATAAATCTAATTATATAAATCGTTGAGAATATTCTGAAATTTTTATTAAGGAAAGGACACGAAAATTGGTTCACCAAGGATCCCGGGAACTTTCTGCTAGCCGAGAAGCCAAGATTACGAACTTAATTATAAACGTAAGCTTACAAACTTACGAAAGTTGTGTGTCGAACCCATGTTTAATAATTGACAGGAAATTGATCAATATAATTAATTAATAATAATCGATATCAATCAATTGAATAATATTTCTAAAATGTATCACAATATTAATACAATAGAATTATCGCTTATCAATTATCATTTATTCATCCGGTCGTTTATTTAACAAACCACAATCTAATTTAGTTGGTCTTGAACGTTTTGTTATATCTTGGTCGTCATGAATATAAACAAAGTGTCCAGCAATCATTTGACATATGTTACATTCTTGGCTGTCCGGGTGACGCCGCGTTAAGTTATCTGGTGCCGACGTTTCGATCAACATGTCGTGATCTCACGCGGCGTCACCTGGACAGCCAAGAATGTAATATTGACTCTGGCCGCGGAAGCCTACGACTTCATTTGACATATGTACTTCTGATAATTATTTAGGCATTACGTTTTTAAATTTGGATGGATAGCGAGAATTCCGATAATAGTCCACTGCATCATACTATGTGTACAGATCTTGGTCAACATAAAATCTTTTAATTACATTTTCAGAATCATGTTTAGCTCTGTGCTCACTATGAGTAGTGATTTGATCGTTCGATAATTCTTAAATATCCCTAATTAGATTCGTTTTGAAGAAATAAGTACTGACCATCATGAAACATTTTTGGAGCATTCGATTTTCGTGTAGTGGAATTAAATGTACTACTACTCTGTTTTAGGTTTTCTACAGACTAATTAAAATTACTCAATAATTGTCGGTATGATACATGGTAAAACAGTTATATCCTCAGAATGTTTAACAAGAATCAAGACACTAAATTAGTTAAAAACAATGAACGGCACTGAACCACGTTTCGCGACACGGCATTATCAGGTAACAAAAACCAAAATATTTATAAGAAAAAACACACATATTTAGAAAGTCACCAACTGGAAACATACTCATTTAAAACAAAAGAATAGATTCAATAAGAGCCCTGTCTAAGTCAGAGTTAAATGCAATTTGACTTATGCTCTTTCACTGGTGAATCCTTTTAGAGGTTATGCCATTTCGCTGGTCAATCCTTTATGATTGATTTAAATTTCTGAAAATGAAGTCAGTAAATCATTTTAACTTACAAATTTTGGTTTAATTAAAAAAAAAAGGTTAAAAAGGAATTAACCTTTAAAGGAATTTTTGGCCCGGTTAAAAGAGGGGTCATAGTTGGGAATCCCCAATGGTGCTGTCCATTTAGCAAGGAGGGAAAATTATTCCAGGAAAATTAAAGTGGCACAACTAATGAATAAGAACGTGAAGAAAATTTACTATTCCATTTCCCCAGGGTGCATTTGTGAGATTTTCCAATAGGTAGATTTTGATTACTCATAGTATTCACATTGAAACAATATCATTTTTGCAATAATTTTTAATAAGAAATCACAATTTCTAACTTTTTTGAATTATTTTCAATAAAAAGCCAGATCGTAATTAATCACAAGAATATTCTTTCTTTATCAAATAAGTTTCGAACTACCGATTCATATGTTCTCTTACGCTTCACTGATATTAGGGTCTATCAAATTTATCCGATCAACAGAATGAATAATTTTATTTAAACATAAAATTGTAAAGTTTAAATTAAAAAAGGTTTTGCTGTCTTCGTGAAAAACTAAAAAAGTTCAAATTTTTTTCTGAAATTTTGAAACACTTGAAGACAATGAAATGACTAGTCGGTTCAGACTATAAACGTGATTCACATACATTTTTTCAGAAAATTACATTTACTTAGATAGATAAAGGTTAAGTAAATAATAAGCAAACATGAAACTTAAATTTTGCTAAAAAATTGTAGTTTTTAATCTAGGACAATATGATGTTTCCGCAATCAGAAATACCTTGGCTGAAAAAGCAGCACTAAGTTATTCACAAGTTCGATGAAAGCGTACTTGAAATTGTTTTCTAACAATTTTCATCATCTTGTTTTTTTTAAATTTGTCGCGTCCTTAATCTTATCATATCATTATCAGTAATGGTCTCTTCGCCTACTTTCGACCGTTGAGCGCGGATTAACCCTTCATTAATATCTCGAAGTTTGTGTTTCTCGTCTCATCTGGCGGTCAAGAGGGCCGCAGGTATTATCTCTGCGTAGGCGCCTCCTACTACGTGCTCCTGCATCACTACCCAGCGGCCAGAAAAGGGAAGGAATAAGGGTAGGGTTTAGGACACCATAGCGGTTGGACTAGCTCTTGTTAAGCAGTCAAACTCGTTTTTTGGAATAAATTTCACATGAGATTCGACGAGAATCGAATCCGGACCACAGTGGTGAAAGGGTAGCGACTGCGTTATAAGCCACCAGTGAACAAATATTGTGATTCATTTTATTACATGTCAATCTCCTTATTGTCTACAAGTCTATAAGGAAAATATATTCATACACAGTGGTCAAATATTTATACAATTGTATAAGTACTCTTGACTACAGTACTTTTCATAATTCCATTTAGAACGCGTTTTACAAATTTAATAGGTGCAGTGGAATCTATCAATTATGTTGGTACGTGGTTACATTTTACTGTGCCTGATTACTTCATTACATTGTACCAAACAAAAAATGAAAAAACAAGATTGAAAGGTGCATTATCAAAAAAGTGTAATTGTTGCTTAATTCATCGTAAATGACACCCAAGACACAATGATCCTTTTGCTATGATACGGTAGAAACTCAATCTTCGATATGATCAACAAGATTCAATGGCTGAATTCTCGTTTGGTTTTTTAATGGAACTACAAGTGAGTTTTATATTCTGTTTAAACGACCAGATTATAAAATTCTTTCACTCACAATACATAATTTAAAAATAAATATTTAGATATAATATGGATCAAATTTACGTGTGATATATTTATATCAGAATATTCTACTTTCTGGAATAAATCAAAATAGTTATACAGAAGGAACATTTTTGTAGGGTTGCTTTCAAATGTATCTGAATTCAAGATATGGAAGAATTCAATACACGCTCTACTCAGTATTTCTAACGTAATGTTGCTGATACACACTTTGCATATCACTCCCTCGAAACGTTCTCTTATTCTTTAACGTCTCAAATTTTGTGCTTATAGTGAATCCAATCTGAGGATAGTTCTAAGTAATTTTCAAGAAATTTTTTTTTTTTGAAATGAAGAAAAATTCAAATTTGTGAATTGACGGATATATAAAGAGAATCCAAACTGGAGACAACGAAACCTGATAACTTTACTTTCCAAGTTGTTTGGATAAAAAATCTTATAAAACTTAGTAATTTCTTCTTGCATTCTCATATTCGCATAGTGAAGATTGCCCTGTATGGAAGTGAAATAGTAGAACGGCGATTAGAAACCTGAAATATCCCACCATCACTCCGATGTATCATGCCAACAGTTTATCAATGCCAACAGTTAACGAAGAAATAAAAAATAGATATATAAACAATTAGAATGTCATACAAATACCAAAGCAACAAATACTTTACTAGATAACAGTTTGAACAGTTCTTATGAACTTCAAATCTTAAGATTTACCTCACAGGTTTTGAAGTATAGTTATATGTTAATCAACAATATTAATGGAAATCTTCTTGAAGCATTGTTAATTACCAAGTCAAAAAATTTACTTATTCTAATGTAATGTTTCTATAAGTAAATTTTTTCATTCTTGTGATATATATATATATATATATATATATATATATATATATATATATATATATATATATATATGTATATATCCCACAAGAATGAAAAGCGTCATATACCAGCGCACCAATATCTCTCATTTTGAAGAATGCTGAAATATGAAGTAATTTTTGTGCTTACCTCATCAATATACTTTTGAATAGTGCGGCATTGATGTTGCACGAAAATGACGCAAAACTACAGCAACGAGGAATATGTAGAGAGTATTTAAGATTGCGATTTTTTAAAAGGCAGTGCGGAAACAGTTGTACGTGAATGGTCTATGTTACAATGTTGTACAATGGTCTATGTTAATAGACCATTTCTTAATGGTACTGTGCCGCATAAAAATTTATTTATTAATACCATTAGAATGTTGCGTATTCAGAAGCAAACTGGTGTATCATCTCTGATCTCCGAACGCGATCTTTCTCCAGATTCGGAAAAGGGAAGTGACCTTATTGTGAAAATAAAATTCGATAACTAATGTAAGACGCTTCTGCTGGATTGAGAATGGTGAATAGTACACTAAGGAATTTCATGACGATTTGTAATCTTGCAAATACTGTATTGTGAAACAAAGCCAATCGCAAGATAGAGAATTGCGAGTTTTGTACTTTGTTTCTGATCTACGCTGTAAGATGATACTTATAGACCAAGCACAGATCATGAGAAGTGAAAAAAATTCTAGAAACAATTATTTGGGGGGTCCTTCTAACCCATAAACAATATTGGAGTCCAAGTAAAATTAGTCTTCAATGTGTGGTGTGAAATTATTGAAAATTTAATTATAGAACCTTGTTTATTGGAACTTGTTTATTGGAACGTTAACCGAAGACACTTATTTCACATTCTGAGAACATGAATTATCTTCTCTTCTAGAGTGTGAACCTGGAATAGTGGGTAAGGATAAAAAGGATGGATATATTCACCAGCTTTTGTGATATCACACGAGCAGAGAGTTGTGCGTAAACAACAATTTAAAGTCACGCCAAAAAGACGAGTTCACTGCCACCAAATGATACTGAAAAACTCATTTCACACTATTCAATTTCTTTATTTTCAGTGTTACTGTTTATTTTTAAACAAAGCCATTTAACTGCTTTTGCAACCAATAAAAAAATACACATGCTCTTGGAGTGTTCATATGTTTCTGAATAAGAATGTACTAATGTGAATATCACATCATTTTCTAGACCCTCGTATTCCATACATAACTGGAAGCAGACTACTATGTATGAAAGGAAAAAGTAATGCGATTTAATAGAAATGTTTTGAACGCATATGCCGAAAACAAGCAGTGTGCAACTTCAGGATACATCGAATTATTATGTTTTATTACTTTTGTGCAATTCTCTGTGGTAGTATGTTCTTTTGCCATGTTGATTTTGAGTATGCAATTGTATCCATTTCTTGCTGATTTTCACGTTTTTGTGGAGTACTATCAAGTTATACTTTTAAGTAAGTGGGCTAATTGTGAAATAAAAATGCAATCTGAACTTTTTATTTCTTTTTTCTTTAATAATGCACTTTTATGAAAGAAAAAATAATGAACATTATTTACAAATCTTCAGAAAATTCAGAAAATATGTGCCCCCGAAAATCATCTAAAAGTATTATACAGGAGATGCATAAATAGGTATACAGTAGGTATTATTATTATTATTATTATTATTATTATTATTATTATTATTATTATTATTATTATTATGCGGAAAATAGTTTGATAAAGAGATGATAATGAAACACTAAGGGTCTTAGAACAGACAATAATACAGTACATGTTCTTTATACCTACTTATGCACCCTCCTGTATTGGCTCAATTGAAGATCTCAAACTATGGCTTTAAATATCAGATTAGTTACTTACCGCCAATTTTAAGGAAATATGTATTCAACATGTTTACAATATTTGGTTTATTTTAATTTTACTGACGATCATTCCACCTGTTCGCCTCTGCCAATCTCAGTCCATGGTAAAAAAGTATATTGTAATTCACTCTATAAATTTTGCTCTCCACTTCGTCATTAGAATAATATGCCTTTCAGTGTTTACTGTTGGATACGAGCATTTAAAAGACTATGACATTTTGTAAATACACACCAGCTTTCCCACCAACATCGGCGAAATTAGCCCTTTAGTAGTCGCGTGAATTACTATTGTAATTGTATATTTTTAATGAGATAGTGCCATTGAGCAATCAGTATGAGTGCAAAACTTATATAGCCGTGGTTGGAAGAAGAAAAATGTTTTGATGTTTTGGAAGGCGAAAATAACAGTGACACAGACGAATTACTAGTGTCTGAGCGCGACAGTGAAAGCAAACAGCAAGCGAGAAGTGAAGAAGACGAAATGCCTAATAACACAAAAGGATCATTTGTGGAAAAAACGGCAAAATAGGAATAAATTAACTCCGCTCGGACGCGCACACAGGCGAACGACATCGTTGATTACCCATCGCTTTATGAGTTCCCTTCATTTATTCTGATAAAAGAATTGCTGATTGTGCTATTTACCAATGCGTTCGTAGAGAAGATCTGAAGTCATTATCAGTGGAAATGTTTACCAATCAAAAACAAGTTTACTACTGTAGTTGAACCGAAAGCTTTGCTTGGAGTACTCTCTCTTGGTGGCATATCAACGTTATTTAGACAAAAAACGAAGAAATTTTGAAAACTGACAGAACTTGGATAAAAACAACAGAGTAATGAAAGAAGTGGCGTAAATTGTGTACTGTGGATGAGTCCAGAACACTCACAGAAGATCTGTGTAAGAAGCTCATCTCATGTGGACACTGAAACTCATTCAAAATTCAGCCATACAATGTTCAACATCTTTGGGTTCAGTTTTATATATATATATATATATATATATATATATATATATATATATATATATATATATATATATATATATATAAGTCAAAGTTCGTGAAATTCACAAAATTTATATAATAAGAGACGTTTAAAAAAACGCACATCTACCTTCATACTTTTGGCGGCATTTGTTTAAAAGGAAAAAAATACAATTTTGTGTAGTATTTCCTAGCTTTTATTTTAAAGTATATAATCGCGTGCAACAGATAACGTTTTAGATGGCCTTACCAGATTACTGTATATAAGGAAAATTAGATTTTGTTTATAATAGAACATTATACAATTTTTTAATGGACTACTTCTGTAATCCACGCGACACGAACATTTCTAACGGGACCATTGCAGGGTTAACGGACAAATAGCAGGTGATCCGGGCAAAACAATACCAAAAGCACTTTGCGTGACGTCGCAGATCCTGGCGTGGCGCACGTTGTACCACATGGACGTGACGGTTCAGTTCCGGCTGCAGCCCGGGCGCTGGCTGACCGCCTACTTGGAGAGGACGTACCGCGAGCGGCGGCGGCGGCGGCGCGCGCGACTCGCAGCCCTGCGCCAACGCACTCTGCAGGCCTTGCCCGAACTACGCTCGTCTCTGCCGGGGGAATCCCACGAGATGATCTGGCCGGCCGGATACAACCTCCCTGAGACGTGCGACGCTGCTACGAGCACGTCCCGCGTTCAACCACCGCTCGATATGTTGCCCGCGAGAGCTTTCGGCGAGCAGGATCGGGATGGCGCTGTGCAGAGGGAACCTTCCAGCGAGACGCTGAAGGCGAGTGACTCGACAAGCTCCTTGGGAGAGCGTACGCCCGTGGCTTGTCTTAGCCCGGATTCGTCGTTGCACGATTCTCCCTGCAGACTAACACCCCTGACGAAGAAAGCTTCGCAAAATTGAAATTCTGGAACGATTTATAAACTATTTTGATGCGCCAAGAAAGGTCAGCTGAATAATGAAAGGGGACTGAAACATTGTTAATTACTAAGAATTGAAGGATAAAGGATTTTTTATGCCTGTTATTTGTAATTGTAAACGTTTGTATTCAATAACAATATATATTTTAAGAGAATTCTGCTTATTATTAACTGTTTTCCGTGTCTATTTCTGTTGTAGCTCTCTGTTTATTCCATGGTTCTGCAGCAGAAAAATAAAGCGTCAGGGTTTTTGTAGATTTTTATGATCTCATTCAATTTCATTTTCTATGCATGTGTTCTGCTGGGTGCCAGAAAGACAGGTTTAATTTACATCTATAAACAAATGGAGGTAAATGCATATCTGCAATTTATAGTGACTAAACATTTAAATGACAATGAGATCAACGGAATGTACACATCTGCTGACATTTTGTGACTTTTAACTACTTACACAAACGGCTTCTCTATTCACAAGAAGAGAAACCTTTTGCGATGGTTCAGTGGTTGCATTGTTCTTGCATTTGCAATGTCGCTGACTAGGGTCCTAGTGTTCGAGAGCCACGATGTTGACGGATTTTCTACAGTAGCGACATAGCGCGGTGTAATACAGCCATTGTCTGGAGGATAATTCTGATTTTGCTCCGATGAGTTGTTTTCCGTTGTTCCTCTAATCAGGACTAAGCGACTGCCAAAAAAGAAAAAAAGCTTTAACAACCGCATCATGGATCGCGCGCGTCATTCTTCGTCATTCTTGTCTCCTCTTTTGTCACACACACATTCACTTGCAAACACTAAACTACCAAACATGTGAGGAGCTTCCCGCTGGACTCTCTTACGCTGGCACTACTAAAATAGTTACACAAAACCACATACGCCACCATTTAGAACTATTTAATTGGTAGTTAATTACGAAAAAATTAATTCTTTTGCTCTTCAAATTTTTGCGTAATTAATGGTGAGCTAGCGGAAGATTACGCTGGATCTACCACAATTAGTTACCACAAAACCAAATATGCTATTTTATAGAGCGATTTAATTGCTAATTAATTTCGCCAAATTTTAATATTTTAAAGGAATATGAATATAGATATTTCTTGTCAACAATGTCATGAGGTCAACAAATATATGTAATGAGGACCTACAAAACTCAGTCAACATTTGAGGACAGAATTCAAATAGTAATGGAACAAATGTTTTCAATATCGAAGTGAGCTCCCGGCCTGTTCGTATATTGCATTTACATTTGTCAGTTAGTCAAGCGGGCGGCGGCTCCTGCGTTCTGGCGCGCAATCTGGCTACCCGTACCTGTGACGCCACGCGTCGACCAGCCGGCCGGCCTGCTGGCTACAGGCGCACCCGGCAGTTCACAATTAATTACTCGGAAATTTGAAGAGCGATTAATTTAATTTTTGCGTAATTAATTAGCAATTAAATTGCTCTACAGCATGGCGTATGTGGTTTTGTGGTAACCGTTTTTGGTAGTGCCAGCGGAAACCGGAAGTGCTTTTAAGAGCAATTAAATTTTTTTGTTAAATACAATATGGATATTTGTTTTTGTGGTAACTATTGTGGTAGACCAGGTAATCTTCCGTAGTCCCTTAATTAAAATTGAAGCAAAAATTAATTTTTCGTAATTAACTAGCAATTAAATAGTTCTAAATGGTGGCTTATGTGGTTTTGTGGTGCCGATTTTGGTAGTGCCAGCGTAAGAGAGGTCCCGGCTGGTGCGGTGCCGCGCTGGGGGAGAACTCTTAGGTGGGAATACGATCTCATGTTTCCGCGGGCGAGGGAGTCTACTACCTCCCGGGATGCAACATGCACTATACTTACGGAGCTTTTGACTAAGGTAATTGACGCCTCCGTTAACTAATCAATCAATTAATGACAAAAACTGAGGTACAACAGAAGTTCTCTGTTCATGAATATAATTTTGGATATCTTTTGCAAATAGGTAACTACGGTTATTACTAATTTATAAAAAATAAGATGGGCTGTGTTACCTGAAAATGAAAACAGCGAATGAGGTAACACTAGTTCTTTATAATTTGAGAAAGAAAAATATGATAGGCTACTAGCACAAGTGTAGGGACTGTCGGAAAATTTTGGCCAATGAAAAATAATCTTGCACATATATTAGTACTGAAGGTACTTCAGTATACTCACTGTATAAATCATATACATGAATGTCTATTAATAAAACGTTCCCCTTCAAAATTGCAACATTTACCAATAATGCGAGGTAGCATTGAAAGTAATAGCAAGCTTTCTGAATGTTGGAAATATCATGTTCAATTTTTTGCTAGCAGAATGTTAATAAAAATTAAACTTAAGTATTACATTTTTTGGTATTTTTAAATTAATTACTTAGTTTATCAATGAAAAAACGTGTTTTATTTTTGCAAAATTGTTCAAATTTCAAGGGCAAAGATGTACAAGTAACCTTTCCAGCTGTAAAAAGGCACGAATTATACTGACAAAATGTTATTTTTACTAATAACCCAATACAGAAAAAATGGTTCATATTTAATAAAGTCTAAAAATATTAACGTTATTGTATGCATAGCCCGATTGTATAAATAATTTAACCACACTTTACACTAATTAAAAAGTTTTTGATTGTTGGACGCGTTGAACATGTACACATATCTCTGCTTCATCCAACTGAAAATTGCATTTATTTCTTTTACGTCAAAAAACAGTTAAAACTGCGTATGACGTGTTATGGGGAAAAGTGAATTGTGTGCACATTTTCAAAATTCTGTGATCCCTACACTAAGTCATATTCTACTTGAATTTTGAAAACAAAAATCATTAAACCTCACATTTAAAAATAATTATTTGCTATAGTTTGCATATTCACATAATATTCATATAGATGAATATTATATGAATATTAAAAATTCGGCCTTCATTCAACCCATTGCTTGAAGTTTTTCGGGTTTATCTATTTTTGTTGACTTTTTGCGATGAAACACTGAAATCGTCTCATTTAAATGCTTATCTTCCCGTACCATCAGCCACCACTAGCAAACCGCTATTGACATCGTATTACGTCTGTTTTACCTCTTATTTCGTCCTTTTACGAGCTGCATATCACGTCAGATAAATCACTCCACAACTTTTGAACCCGCACACTCGCAACTAACAGACTAGACTATTGCGGGTAATAGAGGTAAAAGTCACCGAATGAGACACGTAACAGCGGGAGGGAGATTTAGTTTATTTACCCCGCTATCTGGAGTGGCCGGTTTAATTATTTCGAGATTAACGAAGTTACGGCGGCGCCTAGCAACAACATAACTTTTAATTTGGCCGTAAAACCGCATGTGGGGAGGGGACAGCGAACAAGCGCCGGCTTTTTCGGGCGGGCGGCGCGCCGCTGCCTCCGCCGCCGCCGGCGAGAAATGAAGCAAATGAAGGGAAACGAGCGGTGCGCTACTGCACCACCCGGCGCGCTCGCGGCGGTCCCGCCGACAGTGCAACCGTGCGGTCAGTTGGAGAGAAAGCAGTGCGCCCGTGAATGGCAAATAAACAAAGGCTGGCCAATGAGCGGGCGGAAAAAGAAAAACACGAAGTTCGTTCGGTTCGTTGAATGTTACGTTCGAGATGAACTTCATTCTAGTTAGTAGGTAGCAACAAAAAAAAGTATTGAATTTCGGAGAGGAGAGAGATATGTGTGTGTGGTTTTGTGTGTTGTAAGTACGAATGCTAATTAATTTGCTCTCTTCAGTTGTTTTTATTTCATTACCAAGCAACAACAAGGGTTCTACAAAATGCACAAATAACTTACATAAACCAATAAAAGTTTATCCAACAACATGTAACCAATAGCGATACTACAAAAATAGTCAATGAATAGATACGAAATTTTTACAGGCTCTTCTTCACAGTTGCTGCAATGTCTAGCCAAAGTTTGGTAAAAATTACTACATCACAAATAGAGAAAATAAATAATATAATGTTGGTAGTTGTATGTTGGTAGATGCACCACGATCATTATTTTTCGCCTGCTACTAAGAGCAAATTGGTTCCTATTCCTTTACGTGCGTTTCTGACCATAAGCAGTTCCGACTCCGAGCTGTGCCCCCACTCTTTGTTGACATTGGAGTTCACATATTATTCTTATATTAATTCGGCAAATATTAGGTTAATATAAATTACTTTTATATAAATATAAATTAATATTATTTACGTTTATTTATTTTGATCACTTTGAACTGTGCTGGTTGAACGTTTGTTGTTAACATTTTAAATGAATTGTAAGGAGAGAATGAATTGATATGAATTTTTTTCATGCTCGTCTTTACAAATGTCGCAATCTACTTGCAAAGTTTGGTAAATATTGGTAAAAAAGTGCAGTCTAGCAGGAGAACTGGTATCTTCAAGATAAATATATTAAATTCTGATTGTAAAACAATTCAATGAAAATTTTGTAACACCGTAACTTTACTGTTTCTCGGAACTCTAATTAAAAAGTTAAAAAATAATATAAATTAAATACGTTCACACGATATCTTCGTACGTGGTGTGTACATGCAGTTTACAGCATCATGAATTGACTCATTTTCTGTACTTCAATCCATGCAGATCTGGCAAAACAAAGACATTAATTGTCAACATATTTTGATTTGTGGCGGTTTAATGTTTGTAAAATGTAGTGTTCTCTTTTGTTTAAATTTGCATTGATTGACAACACTTGTGGCGGGAATACAACTGAAAATTATTATGTATTTTTGTAGTATTTCATTTTTCATATTCCTTTTAATTTTTGTATTACGTTAGTAGTGCTGCAACAGCACATACTTTATCGCATTATTGGAAACAGTTACGTAATATTAAAACATTGTATTTTCTGCGTTATTAACGTTTCAGCTATTAGTTGAAAACGTCCAATTCAACCAAGATGCGAGAAACGCACTGATGCCAGCGCAGAGTTGTCAAAAATATGTGCATTTGGTTAGCTAATAATATCAATACAGTTATTAGAATATATGCAATTGATATCACAATATACCGGGAGAGGTAGCTCAGTGCATCAACTGATGTCACTGCACCGCCTCTGACCGGGAGGTGCTAGGTTCGAGTCCTGACGGCGGCAGGATTTTCGACACTAGCTTTTCAGCTAGGCCGAATTCAGTCGCTGTCTGGAGAATAATTCTAGCGGCCGGCTGCTCTGATCGGTAGTTTTCCTTGCTTTCTCCGATCAACACCAGGCGAATGCCGGAGCAATACCCTACCAAACGGGTCACGGGCCGCGCGCCATCTTTCCTTCATCTTCCTTCTCCTATCCTCTCTCCTTACACAAATACTTACACTAACATGCACTTCACGATCACACATTCCGGTCGGGAGCTTAGAGCTTGTCCCGGCTGGGCGGTGCTCCGCTGGTGGGAGAGTCCTGGTTAGGGGGAAACCCCAGTAGCCAACGGTAGGTCGGCGCCGTATCTTGCCATCCAGCGGAGAAAGATCACCGCCAACTCACAAGAAAAAGCATGCACTTCACTAACGGGACTAATGACCGTTAATTTCTAAAAGATAAATTTTAAAACTTATAACAAAAGCCTCAAGAAGAAACGAACAAAGAAGTATGAACTTATATACAAAATCTAACTTAGATTGCATCCAACTACTTAGCATTAGCGCTACTATTCATTTTACGTTCAGGAAGCGCAGAAAATTGAGAGCAGACGACAATTTTTTTCACCAAATTTCTCAAGAAATACTTATATGTTTGTAAACTTCAACAAAACTTTACTTGAAGATGTTTTGGATGAACACTTTTTATTATGAAAAAATATAGTTTTCATAATTGTAGTTGTAGGAAGCTGCCAAAAAAAATTTGAATTTTTTCAATTTTTGAAAAATCAGGAGTTTCAACTAACATGAGACCTATACATATGCTCTTAAACGTGCTTCAGTCTATCCATCAACAAACTTTCATGAAAACTATGCGGCGGTTTTTGAGAAAAAAATCTTTAAACAAAAATTAAAAATTGTCTACATTTCACGCAAAATTACACAGAAAATACTGAACTTTTCGGAAAATTGTACATGGCATTATTTCGAAATCTATCTTTGAAGAACTAGTAAGGTAAATATCTCTATCTTTAATATTTTAGTTGTAGGAAGAATAAAATCTCTACCACTAATATTTTAGTTGTGGAAAAAAACTGAATTTTTTCAATTGTCGAAAAATCAGAGTTTTTAACCAACACGAAACCTGCTCCATTCTCTTTATCGTTCTTCAGACTACCCAACAATAAAATTTAATCAAACACATGGCGCAATTTTTTTGCAAATTCTGAAAATGTCCGAGAGGCTTCATGTAAAGTACCTTCCAGAAAAAAAATCTGTTTCAAATTCAAGGGGCCGCGATATCAGCTAAATCGATTAAGGAATAACAAATTTGTTGAAAATTGGTTGAATGGTTTAGCCGTTAGCGTTGTTCACAGGCGGAGACATTTTGTCGTCAATCCTTTTTTCTATATCAAAGACCTCTAAAATCATCATTCTGGTTACACCACGTGTTAGAGTATTTTGTTTTCTAACTTTAGCAACGGAATTTATCAATTTTTTCGTTATCAGTGCCTTTCTGCTGAAAATTTGCTGTTTTTTCGCGCAGCATTACGTAACTGTCTTCTTAAGAAATTTCTTCTTAAGTAAAATGTTAGGACATTTCAATAGAGATTTTGAAAATAACACTTTCAGACCCTGAGCAGATCGGAATTAATAGTACTTTAAAATAAAATGAAAGAAAAATATAGTATTTTATTATTAAAATTTGAATTTATTACAATAAAAATAATTTTGAACATCGCGGTTTACATAAAATTAATCTTTTTCGTGTTTAAGAAGTATTGGATATTAAGAAAGGCCGTGAAACGCCGGGCATTTTGCTAGTATTGGGTATTTCATGATTTGCTTCATGTAAGTTACGATATTCAGGAGTATCAGATCCATTAATAAATTGGTTTTTTTGAAGGTTTAATGTTGTTATAAAGCTGGAGTAAGGAACGTCAAAAAACTAATAATATTAAGGACTGCACTGCCACAAAGAAAGGAATCAATGCAGATTTATTTAAAAATACGTTGTGTATTTTTTCTTTTGAAATTATTTTTGCATTTGCTTTCAACCCACAAAGGCCAAAAATTCTGGTAGAGAGTTTTTAATCACCAATATGAAGACTAATAACAGAGTTCATTCAATAAAAGCCCAATTTTATTTGATTAAATGATTTGTTCGGATTTTTTTGACAAACAAGGCTACAAAAAAACTTCCGTCCATGAGGAAAAGAGACCATACAAATATTTTTGTAGGCCCCATTACAAGTTCTCTTTTGTTAAATAACAAAAATTGAGGGAAATACACTTTGTGAATTAAATGATAAGGGTGTACAGAAAGCAAAAAAGATCGAGAGGGAGCGAGATAGACGGAGAGAAGACAAAATGTAGACGAGTTGTAACGAAATGTAACGAAATGTTATGAATTATGAATTTACTTGAAGAAATTGTAAAGTACGATGGAGATTAAAATTCATAGTCTCATAATTAAAAGAGATGGTTTAAAAATTTAAAAAAAAACATTGGATAAAATATTTTACTTTTATAAAACAATCATAGTGTACATCATTATTCTCAAAGTGAACAAATGATTTGAGAAATAAAATGTATTATGATTTGCCACAGCTCATTATTTTTCATCTAACTAGTCAGAAAATTGTTTTTATGTTTTATCAACTAAGCAAACCACATAATATTAGGAAATGTAAGTTGCGCAATTATTATAAAGTTAAAAACGTTAGGAAATGTGATCCACATAGTTTTGAACCGAGAAAGTAGATGCTTGTTATGAATGTTTTCATTTTTCTCTAATCATGTAACATCTCAAGTACTTTTATATAATTTGAAATATCAGAAATGTAGCAATTATCCCTAATGTGACTTTCTGCCATTTGCGTTTCGCGTAAAATTATAACATATATAATACTGGGTTTCTGAGAAAGTAGGCTTGTACAGAATAAGCAAAAAGACAATAGAATTAAGTTCATAATTGTGTAATAATTAATTTCATTATTACACAGATAATTAATTGAAGGAATGAAAAACATAAAAAAATATTCCAAAACTCGAAAGTTTTCATCGCCAGCATAACTACTTCTGGTAAACCTGTGAACCTCACCCACTTCGCTGCAAGAGACTTCGATGGCGACAGCTGTAGTACCCGTCGACTCAAGGTCTTTTGCGAATAGATGAATTGTTCTCTCAACTAGCCGGCGGCGGTAGCCGAATTTGTTCACTACGCTCCGTGAAATCACGAAGGTTAAGCGAATTCGAGACTCGCGGGTTCTTGGTTGGGTGACCGTCCAGGACCCCCAGGATCTAAGGTCGTCGAGACCCTGGCCGAAGGGATAAAAGGCACTGACTGACTACGATGTGACGAGACTTGACTAGAGATTATTGTAACGGATGATTACTCCAGAAACAAAGCACATTAATGCAGGATTACTCCCCGGTGCAATGCGCTCAACGCCCCTTAAGGGACTTGAAGACGCGTTGCGTCAAGGTGTAGATGCAACAATTTTTTTAATTTGATTTAGTTTAAAAAATGCAAAAACAACCTGGCACGCGAACACTGGTTGGTTCAGTCGCGCAAATTGTCAACGACTCAGCGGCTGTTGTTGCAGCTATTTCTGTATTGATTGATAAATTAGTTCCGGACGCGTCAACTGTGGTCATTAGTCTCCAAGTGTAGTGCATGCTATTATCCTGAAGGTGGTGATGATCTTCTGCTGGGTGGCGAGGTCCGGCACCAATCTCCACTTGAAGAGTTTTCCCCAACCAGATATTGCCTATACGCTGGGCACCGGCCCAGCCGTGACAACCTGTAATCTCCCCATTGGTTTCCGAAGATGTGTGGAAGTGTAGTGCATGTAAGTATAAGTGCGAGTATGAAGTGAGGATGGAACAAGAAAGAGGTAGGAAAGATCGGCCGCAATCTGTAGTTCATTTATTAAGGTACTGCTCCACCTTTCGCCTGGTCTTTATCGAATAAACCACGGAAAACTACCGATGAAAGCAAACTCCCTCTAGAATTCTCTTCCTAACAGCGGCTGAATTCAACCTAGGTATTTAGCTACTGTTGAAAATATGACAACGATTAGACTCAAACTTGTGTACCTCCCGGCCAGAGACACTGCAGTGGCATCAGTTAAGCTCCCAGCCACCTAAGCTGGTGGGTATTTCTACAGTGCTGATCAGTGGCAAGGAAAATTTCACTCTCATATCTCGGATGGGGGATGTAACAATGGGTCAGCTCAGCTACATGTATTAGTTTGAAGTATTAATATTTTAGACATCACAATATATATATATATATATATATATATATATATATATATATATATATATATATATATATATATATATATATTGTAATGGACCATACTTTGGTTCACTACAACAAATATTTGATTAAGAGGGGCACATGTGTTCTTTCTCGTGAATGGGCTCATATGGAATTGCACAAACACGGAAACAAATTAGAAAAAAATAGAAGCAAATAGTAACACTTTATTACTATTTATTTCAATGAAGCAAAATTCAAACAAAGGAAATGATCATTCATTAGTCATTAACGCAATTGAAATGCTACAATTTCAGCTAATATAAGTAAAAATTCTCAAACACGATAACAGACTGTAACTACTTAAATATTCTTAACATTGTTTTGGAAGCTCCCTTTTCTGCTAAGTTTACCTTCGTATATGAACAAAATAGCATAACTTATTGAACTATTAACAAATGAATTACATGGTCTTTTTCTACAGTTATAACTTCCCCTCTCTTACAATAATGGTTCACTCTGGGGTTTGTCCCCCCTCTACCGTTGATATCTTGTAAATTTCCCCCGTCTCACATTCTAACACCTTTCTCTCATCATTACCTAAACCTAACTGTATCTGTAAATAAACTTCGCTTGGAAGCGGTCTTACGATTTGACGGAGCTTGTCACTGACGCCTCACGCTGCCGTGCGTCGCCGCCGGTGGTGGGAACCAGCCGCTATGACCTTCACACGCGTTGGTGCAGAATCTTCCTTAGAAGTGACAGTCGCCTCACTACATGCACTATTAACTTCTCTCTTCAACCCATTGGATTGTTTGGCGTTGACAACGCGCCATTTATTCTCACTCCGGTTGATTACGTCTCGTACATTAATTGGTAGTTCTAATGTTACTAGCTCACCGTTCACCAGGCAATTGTCCGCTCGCCAAATGCCGGTTGGATATTGTCCACGAAATATAGGATCTTCGGTTTTTGATGTGTTCTGATATTGTTTCGCACCTGCTTCGCACAACGATCACCTCCTTAGCTTTGATTTCATGCACCACCTGTCGCCAAATGTATCTCTGGGTATTTTCTCGTTTTCACATAATTTATGGCTTTTCCTTTACTTCACACCAAGCGATTCACTTCGTCCTATTGATGTTTTAACTCGCTCCAGTTACCAACTTACCATCGATGCTTTCCGATTTCCTTTGTGCCGTCTCCTCACTCGCCTTTGCCACCGTCGAACGTGGCGTCCCATCTCTACTCCCTGCCAAACTGACTGACCGGCGCTGACGTCTCGTTCGTATTCTAGATGATCGAAACGATTCGCCCGGCGATTTGGAACGATTCTCCGGCCTACGCTTTATATATATAAACAAACATATGCTGTTGGCCAGCCTGTAGCCTTGACTGATGCCGTTAATGCCGTTGCAGTATGATAATGAATGGCAAGGCCCAAGACTCTCTGCGTGGACCTGTGCGACGATCTCTGACATGACTGACGAGCGAGAGTGCGTCAATCTCAATGTGTATCTGAGATATCTGCCTATCTGAACTATCAGACGGTGGTTTACAAAAATATAGCGAGTGTGAGTCCCGACGACGAGTGGTAGTCGGGCTAGCGATGTGTGCAAGTAGCCTATTCCCAACGGCAGACCTGTTGGGGACACATTGGGAGCACGTTGGGGGTGCACGTTTGGGGTACGTTGGGTGTGGGGGTGTGGAGCCGTTGGCAGGCTTGTTGAGGGGCACCTGGGGGTATTGTGGGGGTCGTTTGGGGGCACGTTGCGGGCACATACAACTCGCAGCAGCCCTTTAGGCTTCTCGTCGATCTTCAGTAGATTCGGCGTTGGTCGCTTCGAACTGCGTCTGAACATGTAAAATGATCCTCTATCCATCATTGTCAGCACCCGCAGCACCAACATTGCATCACGTCCCACGTGATTTGCAATGCTCCAAAATGACCAATCGGTATTGCGCAGGCCGACAATCTGCGGGCCCGCTCCAACTCGTCCAATTGGGTAAAGGACGCAACAGTGTCACGGCATCCCGACCTTTTCTCCGATATTCATTGTTCGGATTAGACCTTACCAGAGTGGTAACCGCCTTCTAATCGAGTGCAGATGGCACCCCACGGCCGCTTCGTCATACCGTCATTACATGACCGCACGCTGGTCATTCATGACACATTAATAAGATCTAAGACCCGTATCTGTAATATCCCTTATCGCCGAGTCATTGCCCGTACTCTTCTCGTTGTTGCAATACTTTTTGCCACCAGGGCGTTAGAATTACAATTTGATCTTACAATTAAATGCACCGTGTTCACACTCATACGAGAGGGACTGTTATGACAGGGTTTACTTATAATACTGATGTGCATTCACATAATAGGGATGACAAGTTTTGCTGCTGCGAGGCACTCACTAACAACTTTTCTAATTGAAATGTCTATACAAGTGTTGTTTCCCAACGATTTTTCACATTGATAAAAACGAAGGATAGAAATTAGAAGGAATGAGAAAAATTGTAAGTAAATTTTGAAATAAAATTCCTCTCTTTAACCCTTGAGTAGTCGCGTGAACTATTCCAAAACATCACTTTCTATTTCAACAAATGTGTTTCTCAAGAGTATTTCTGGTGGGCTGAAACTTTATTTTTATTTATTAAGTGCGTTTATACGTAACATATAAAAATTAGATTAACTAATACACTACTTGGATAGTCTGAAGACCATTACAAAATCTGAATCCTACAGTAATTTAATTTTTCGAATTCTGGTATTCATTCCAGTTAGTCTGACTTCGATATCAAACCGTGGAAAAGCGAGCTAATATTACGTGTGGTAAAACTCTGAAGGGGAAAATCTGGCTTCAAATGACAAATTTAATAAACTCTTTTTAATGTGTTTATTTACAGGCGCATTGTCTTTCCCAACTTTAGAATCATCATCTCCTGAAATAAAACGCATCACAAAATCGGCCGCAACCTCGGATCTACTCTTCTTTTACATCCATTCCCATTTACTCCATAATGTACACATTGCGTTGAAGCTTTTGATATTAGAGTCACTGCAAAGGACTGCATATCTGCAAACCCACAATCCCATACTGTTTACTCTGGGATTTTTTTCGCGCTATCCCTCACGATCCTTTGTGATACAAATATGACGAAGAGAATTCTCTCGTGCACATTGCGGACATCATCCCTCGTATTATTTTCAGATCAAACACATCAATAACAAACTATGAAAATAAACCTTCCGCCTTTTGGGATGTGTTTTACAATTTTTGTGAATTAAAGGACAAACTGATCAGAAAAGGATTGAGATCACTATCAGCAACGAGGAAGACAAATAGATACTGACTCAAAACAATTAGATGTGTGGCATCCCGAAACTTTTCTTCGTTCTGATCTCGTGAATTGCAGATTATGGATGCTGTAATGATTAGAATGAAAAGTAAATATTTACGATATGATTGTATAAAGTGTTTCTCAAATAAGAGAAATTTAATAGGGCATCGGAAATTAAGTGGCATCGGAAGCGGGAATGCATTGAGTCATCCCTAAGTCAGGTCAATCTCACTGTGCAGGTAGGTTAAGAAAATGGGAATAATTTTATAGTATTTGACACTTCTCATTTAAAACGTATTTATTTACACGCCTACCAATTGTTTGCAAGCAAATCTTTTAGCCTGCCAATGTGTGGAGGAAGAAACAAGACAGAATGACAATGAAAAACGAAGCTTCCAGGCTTCCTTGCGTTAAGGTAAAGGGAAATATTTAGTGCTTTTGCATTAGTTTTGGTACAAATTTGTATTATTTCCCTCCACCAGCAGTAATGTTTAATGCTACAACAAGGTTCTTTCTGGGTTGTATGGTTCCCAACGGAAATACAAATGATAATTATATTGCAAATGTAATTTTTATATTTAAGTTATCATGTGCAAATATCTTCATCAAAATATTTGAAATCACTACACACTATTTTTTAGTATCTTCAACAATCCAGTAGAATAGCACATTTATTGTATACATGACCAATAATTTACTTAACAACGACGAATCTATCTGAACGACATTCAAAAGAATTCCGATTTATATCAACAAATACCAAAAGATTCTTTCGTTTTAAAATCTCACTTTAAACACCATTTTGAGCTCACATGTATTCAAAAGTTTTTGATATTTTGGGAAACTTCCAAAGAAATAGCTTGAATGGCATGTGCCATGTGAGAGCAAGTAACCTCAAAATAACCAGTCTATGTGCCATTGTGAGCTCACTAAAAAGTTGAACATCTTTAAGATATCTGGAAACTTTCCTAAATTTTCTTAAGGAACACGAGAAAATCTATAAAAAATTGTTTTTTCATAACTTGCGTCATTTTATTCTCTGATTTTTCCTGAACATGCTAATATACGGTTTATGTATGTTTTACTACGTTTTAGCCCCCAAAATAATAATTAATTGAATTTCGCAATAGTCAGGGCATTTAATGAGTGGGCGTATCCCTTGGAGGAATGTAGAATGGGAAAAATTGTTTTTTTTATATCTGCAAAGTTCAAGATATTGTTTGCAATTCATGACTGCACTCTTTTTTACATCTAGCGTATATCTTATGTAATTCTAAATAAAACGCATATTGTTTTGAATAAGAGTAGAAGTAATTACATAATCGTATTGTTTTAGTTGTATAGCTGTAAATTTGTATAAAAGTAATTGTATTGAATTGGCATTTTGTCAAAATAAAAGAAAGGCAGGCATTGTGGGTTTGAAAAGGGAGGATAAAATTCATTGGTCGCATGTCGTGACGGTGAGCAGTTCGCTCGTGAATAGATTAATTTGTGCATGTTGGGACTCTGAAATATTTTCGTGGTAGAACAAGAATCGGACTTGAGGGACATATTCGGACTCTGAATATTTTCGTAGCAGAACCAGAAGTGAACTTGTGATACTTCTGAGATTTAGGGAACGTGTCGAGTTCCGAATATTTTTGCTGTGCATCAAAATAAGACTTGGAGTTTTTCGCGAGTGAACTCTTAATCATTCTTGAACTAATAAATGTATGCGGTTCACAAACGATACGGGACTTTGCCTATTTTCTTGCTATAAACGGAAGATAGAATTAAAATATTTGTTTTGCGGTGTAATCATAAAAGCACTGGATATTTATACGGTGAGAACGGGCATTGGACATAATATAGTGGAGCTGGAACAAATATTTGAGTGGTGCGAAGCGGTGAATCGGCGGTGTTCGTTTTTAAAGAAGAGCAGAAAATTCGTGGTAATTGGACTTCGTAAATTCGGAGCTTCAAAAAGGAGGGGGAAGGTGTTTCTTCGAGGAACCACCAATCAAGAGCACGCGAAGACCGGAATCGCCGTATAAGGTTCGAACCAGGATATGACTAAGAAAGTTATCAATGTAAATTTCTCACATTTTAATTTGCTGCATTGATAGAAATAAACATTAAGTTTCTCTTGAAAGAAAGAAAAAATAATTTTCATTTGCCAATTCAAGCTAATAACTAGCTAGATCAAATCTCTGTTTTCAGATTCCTCGCCATTCTGTATAGATTGGCAACTCGGGTAATCGGCTATTAATAGATAATAGCGATTATTTCTGACGTGACCCATCGACCCAGCTAGCGGGATAATATTCAGTTTTTATCAGAGTAATGATAGTTAAAATATTATCGTAACCTTTTTCCTGCCGCCCATGTTATTAGAAATTTGGAAACGGGTTACGACGAATCGCCCAATAAATAGCAGTTAGGGGTATGTTTCAGTAATGTTGTGTAAATAAAACCCTATTGTAGTAATGAAATAATTAGGATCTGTGTTGGAAGACATGAAATTTAACTTCCAACGCATTGCCAGACAACGTGCAAGCAAATGCAAAAAAATAATGATCTCCTAAAACAAAAACCCGGTGAAGAATCAGGAAGCTAAAACGGAAGAAATCAAGTATGAAGTTCCAGACGACCCAGAATATGGAACAAGAATGCACTGCGTGTTTGAGTACGAGCAACATTTACCACCAAAAGTTGCACTGGTACTCAATTAACTTAAACTCTACTATTTTTAAACTTTAGGAACATCTATCTCCGGGTAAATAGTAGTACAGGTTAATTTTTTCACAGCATTATCAAAATAGTTGTAAAGTCATAATCGGAACAAAACACCAAAAGTCAGCAATTTAAGAATAAAAAATACTATAACTAAAAAATGTGTATTTTTTTCATAATTTAATAAAATATTCCGTTCAAAAACAAATGATTGTATATCAGACTTTTGAGCGAATTTATATTAACGAAGGATTAAAAGTTGAATATTAAAAAAATTTAAGACTCTTAGTGAAATAGTTTTTGAGATATGTATACCTAAAAATCATAAAATAACATGGGCATAACACGTGTCCTTTACCCCTTAAGTAAATTTATGGGAACTAACTCAAAGTCATAGTTTGAATGACAAATGCCATTTGAACGCAAGTGAGCTCAAAAGGCCAATCCACGCACCATGTAACATTGTGTTTTTCAAATAGAACCATACATATGTTTTTAGTCTATCATGACCAGCGTAAAAAAACGAATCCAATATATAGATATTCTCGTATGTTAGATAAGCATTTTTTGAATATTGTAGATTTTTTCACCACTCGAGTTTAATGTATATTTCAAATATAACAATCCACCAACCAAGGTCGCGCATCGCTCTCCCTACTAGCACGTGTTCGGATCGTTATAATATCCGTTTCTTGTTCTATTTGAATATGAATATAGTTCCATCTGAAAAAATCAAAGGTACCTCAATATCTCAAAAAATGCAAACTATAAAATAGATATGAATACATTAACCTCACATCCTCATGCATTTCCGTGAAAACTGCATTGCAATAACTTGAACCGTTCAAAAACTGCAGGAGGGGCTAAAGTTACGTGACTCACCCCATATAATATATGTAAATATAAATTATATTATAAATTGAATGGCGTGTGAGCACCAATGCGTGGAAGAATTCCTGAAGAAGGCGGGCGCGCGCGCGCATGCGCAGGGTGCTGCCCGAGTCGCCCCGCTGGCTGCTGGCGCGCGGCCGCTTCGAGGAGGCCGAGATCATCCTGAAGAAGATGGCGCGCGTCAACGGACGCAGCCTGCCCGCCAACTACATGGTGCAGCTCAAGGTGCGTCTACTCTCTCGCCTAGCGCGGCAAACTAACTTCATGCCTGAACGAAATAACTGCAAATATTCTTTAGAATAAATGCAACCAACGTGTCTGGTGCAAGGTTTTCCAACTGGCGGTCCGCGGTGCCATTTTATGACGCCCGCAAAATGTTGTTAGTAAAACGTAAAAGTCTCTTGTATCCATGTCGGGCCAAAACATTGTATGCCTCACGCACGCGCCTTGTCGTGGTCAACATCCCCTTAATGTAAAAATAGGTTAAGTTTAGATTTAATGATTTTTTTCTAGTAAAAATCGAAAATCAGAACCTTTTCATTGCGTTTCACAACATTATGGCACGACCTGATATCACTCATGGTTCTATCCCTCCACCCTCCATTTCAGAGCAACGGGGCAAATTACGGAGATCAACATTACGCAGTCACGTGTGAGTAATGAAAATACGGCCGGCAACCATATTAAAGGTTATAGTTTTGTCCCTTGTGACCTTGCAAGTTGGACACCCCTGTTCTAGAGCACGTAGAGAATTAAAGGTGATCTCTTTTTGCGAAAGAACATGTGATGGAAAGCCCCCCGGGTGGATTACGGAGAGCGTGATAGCTTTCCGTGGTGCGATTCCAGGTTCGATTCCCGGTCGGAGCAAAAATGAAGCGGCAGCTTCCTAATCCAATCGTCTCATTTTCTACAGCTGTAAATCAAAAGAAAGGGTTAAGCCGGCCGAGTATGCTCGTACGGTGATAAGAATACGTGAAGCTCACCAAATGTCTCCCGTACTTCCTGGCGTGGATAATAAATAAAACAGGTATGAGATCCGGAGCACCTCTAGGTGACAAAAGTCGTATTAATCCGACCCTAAAATGCCAAATACACTCATTTAGGTGCATTAGAATAAATGTTACAAACTTCTAGAATAAGTAAGAAATCCAATGTTATATCTCTTTGCGTAATAGTATATGATGGAAAATCACATAAAATGTAGTTAGGGATCTGATTGGTAGGCAACTTACAATGGACGATTGGCACGTACAAGAAATAGCGTCTGAGACTGCGACGGAACATGCACCTACGAAATACCTATGGATAATGAGTTGCTTACCAATATAGGGCACGATGTTTGAAACTGCATATGTTAACCTTCATTGTATGATATTTCCACTACATGTTTATTGGTAAAACGTTCATCTTCGACCTCCTACATCTAAATGTATATACGTACTGTACGGTATGTATGAGGTACGTACAGTGAAATAATAACAGATAAGAACACTTTATTCACTATAATCTTGCTAAAAATACAATTTTTATGAATTTGTAATCTCAGTATAACAATAGGTATAAGTTTGCTAATATGAACTGTAAGTTAATTTCTTCACGTAAAGAAGGTCAAATATTGATGATGACGTCTGAACACCGCTCTTTAACAAGTCATTAGGATTCATTGTTTCAGCGCAAATACCAGGTTGAGCGCTACGTGTCGCAGAAGGAACAGCAGCGGCGGTACGGCGTCCTCGATCTGGTGCGAACGCCCAATCTCAGGCGCAAGACTCTCATCATCACCTTCATTTGGTGAGTTCTTCTTCCACCACATTTCGGACAAATGTTTAAAATCTATTCACTCGTAATGTACTGCAAACAAATTCCGTTGCAAATTTTTGAATAAAACATTGAGTACGTACTCTTTTTATTCACAGTATTTTTGGTTTAAGACATAAAATCATTAAAAATAATAATGGCCAAAAGCCACATTCAATTCTTAATAAAAATGTGAAATTACTTTATAACCCGTTATGTACGAAGTAATTATGTGTGAGTTAAACCTTTGTATAAACTCAGAATTATTTTAACAAGTCCTCATTAAACATTAAAACTCATTTTATTAGTTTTATTTTATAGTAGAAATAATTTTGTATGTACGATATTCTTCAAAAGCTGTGTCGATTGAGATAGACTTAAATCTCATCTCTTTCCTTCAGATACAATGCTCTTGCCTGTCAACCTCAGGGAATATGTAAATTAAGTTTAATAAGAAACTGAATAAAAGAATAATATCGGATAGCTTCAATATAATTATTTTCAACTGAAAACACTGATAAATGTCTGAAGGCTTCTGCTTTAATTGAGCCATTATTCTCCTTTACTACTAAAATATTTTTCATTTTTCGTTATTCGTAGCCCAATGCCTATTGAGAGCGGCTCACGAACAAACATGATCGTATATGTACGTCCCATCACGAAGTAGTAATACTAATTATCTATAAGTACGTTTAAATGTCTTCTCTCTTTAGGCATATACCTCTTTAGGCTATATCTCTTCGGCGAATTAAAATACAATTAAAGTCATTAACGTAAAACAGACGTCCGTCTTCAACATAATGGACCTAATCCAGCAGAATTTGCAGAAAACAGATTATTTTGTTCACTAACTGACAAAAATTCTAGGCTTTCGTAAAAAGGAGCAGTCAGATCAATCTAGACCGCAGTTGCTGTTCATCCACAATGAAATTTCATTGCAAAATTGTATTGCGGATGACGCGTCATCTATCGAATAAGGTAGTTTAACCTTGGCCAGCCATTTTATATGTATTATAATTTGCTATGATATTTCACATTGCAATGGAGGTTCCCTAGTGAATTTCTGTTGGTTAACGTTAGATTTTAATAAAATGTGCAATTTTACTCAAATTATAAAGAACAAATATTTTAAAATTCGCATTGATACTAAGGAGGTCCGCTATCAATGTTTAATTTTGTAACAAAAATTCTGTTTGCATGCACTTACTAATACAGAGGAAGAGAGAATGTAACACGATTTCACATTATTTCACTCGCATTCCTATATTATAACATAAAAACATCACATTAACAGTTTTAGAACGATGATTCTGAAATATTGAATGATAAATTGAATTGAAAATATTAACATAAAGTTATATACTATAATATAGAAATATCTATAGTTGTGTAAATGAAGTAGTCTTTTGTGATGTGTGATTCTACTCATGTGAACTTTTAAAACACAAAATTGAATATTTCTGTATTTTAAAACCTTAACACTACATTCATCCACTCCAGTGCAGTTTATAGCAAACAGCTAAACAGTATGATTCCCTATTTTTTAATGGCAATGATTAAACAAGAGGAACAAATCGTTTCTGATTTCGGTGTTAACAGGGACTTTAAAAAATTAATAATACAGTTATTCGGTTGCTAAACATCCTTGATAGAAAAGCAGAAACAATTGTTTGGGGGTAATGCACCTTGAAAAATATTTTTTTATAATCATTTTCTTTCCTATTTGATAAATATATCGACTTGCGAATTGCACCACTTAAGAGACAATATAAAAACAAAATAAAAGTTATGCTCATACTCGCCGTAAAACTACAAATTTAGCATAATTAAATTGGCCACATATTTTGTTTACAAGCAAGTGCATTTTAAGCGTATGTGGCAGGCAAACGCGCGGCATTGGAGAACTATTTTTTCAGTATGCTTGTATAGAGCGAATGAATTAAGCGCAAACAAATGGAGACTACTAAGATGTTAATTTCTTATAAGCAATTACATATATCTCGAGAACGAAATGATAGCACCGATCGAATTCCGGAATTTTGCATCGCATTTAAACGCCATTCAGATTAGGCAATAAAAATTTGCAACAATTGCAAATTTATAAACAATTTCCAAATTTTGCAAAAAAGGGGAGAGTCTCCCAATGTCCCAGAACCGAAAACTGCGAATTAACAATTTTGCAACAATTTATAATTTTATAAACAAATTCAAATATACGTTAGAACGGCCGGGAAGACTCCTTAAATTGTGCTTGAAATGAATATCTCAAAATAGCAGTTTACGGAGTTACAAATCTACAACTAAAAGTTAGAATAATTGTTGATAAAATGATAAATATTTACTGGTCTATGGACAATAATTCTGGACGGAAAACCCCGCTTGGAAATATTTTTTCGTCGAGGCGTACGCGCAGGCAAAATCTCTCCTTCGGCAAGGAAATATGACGATTTTTCCGTCTCGTACGTAAACAAACTAGCCCCTAATACAGAGTCCTTTCTGCCCCTTGGGATGTTGCACCAATCGCAGACAACTATGGTGCTACCTTCTAGCGATTGCTAAACCCTACCCCTGCCCTCCCCCTGGCCGCGGGGTGTGCAAGTTTGTCGGCGCGGTTGGGAAGATTGAATTTGGCGGTAAAGTTTTGTGAGGGAAAGGGTACGTGGTACAATTAATCAAATAATCAATTCCTGAATAATTATTTTTGGAGAGTGTTTCCAAGAAAGTAATAAAAATTGTTTTATACGTCATTCGTTTCTTACTTTTCGGCCTTATACAGAATATTCCTGCTTTCACAAATGCAATATTCTAATCTTCCTGCTTTGAGTGTGAGCGTGAGAGCGCGTGGCGTGCCAGGTTCACCAACACGAGCGTGTACGTGGGCCTGTCGTACTACGCACCGGCGCTCGGCGGCGATGAGTTCCGCAACTTCTTCCTGGCGGGCGCCGTGGAGCTGCCCACGTACGTTTCCTGTGGCCCGCCATGGAAGGCTGGGGCCGCCGCTGGACGCTCTGCCTCAGCATGCTGGTGGGCGGCGCCGCCTGCGTCGCCACCGTCCTCTCGCAGCACGGTGAGCCACGCCCCCTTCCCACGCACAGCACCTTTGACCGAACACACACACACCACCCCACATACACATACACGCACTCCCATCCCACACACGCCCATACCCACACTCACATCCACTCAGCCCCCACGCATACACACCACACACATACACATGCACATACACGCCCAAACACTCACATTCAAACACCACCACCCCACACCTACATCCACTCACTACCCAACCATACGCACACACACATACACACATCCGCACTCGGGGAATCTAACACACATACACATGCACATACACGCCCAAACACTCACATTCAAACACCACCACCCCACACCTACATCCACTCACTACCCAACCATACGCACACACACATACACACATCCGCACTCGGGGAATCTAAAAACGGCTCATGGACCAAACCGATCTTCAGACCGTTTGTGTGAGACAACGCAAAGTCTTGGCGTACTAAGTGTTCCACTCGAACGGATTTTAATCCTCGACCACTTCGACCACCCGGACCACTTTGCTGCCAGAACTGATCCATTCATTCATAATATTTTACTTTAGGTGTTGTTTTTGCCAGAGGTGATCGAAAAATTCACTTTTACATTAATTTCAGTTTTCAGTTTTACTATTATAAATGTAGTATGTTGCCATCTTTTTGATCTTTTTTAAAACAAAACTTCACATTTTCTCAAAACTAACATTTCAAAACTCGTTTTGCCAACCGCAGAAGGATATGTTGATTTAAGAGTATAAATACTTGTTTTTAACGCAAATTCTGTAGTGTTCATAAAAGAAAGAAACATTTTCATTTGTTTTTATGAGTATAATGCAGTGAAAGAATTTTGTAAATAAAATTCGCATGCTTCTTGTGTTACATTTTTCAGAATATTCTTTTATTAAAGCGTGAACTTTTTCCGCAAAGGCCTGACCCTGTGGCATCAAAACGTAGTTGGGAGAAAGGGAGTGGGAGGGGAAAGCATCACAGAAGACAGGAATCTCGCATCTTGACGAAAATGAGAAGCGAATTAGTCCTCTTTCCCGAAGGGGAAGCAAACAAAGAATAATCTCGCGCTTTCCACCGTTTGTTTATTATTTCGGCCGCGAGAGGCGCTGCTCGGGGCGGATCCCGGCGCCCGCCGCTGCTCTTTTGTTCGGCGTCTCGCCTCTTTTGTTTGGCGGCGTGCATGAGGTGGGCCGTCGAGGCTTTACTCTCCTCCTCCTCCTTACCCTTCCTCTTCCCCTTCTTCTCCTTCACCCCTTCCTCCTCCTCCTCCTTCTGCTCCGGTAAACACCCTGGGAGATCCCCTTTGCGCGAGAAGCAGGCCTGGAGTGAAGAACGCGGCGTCGGCCCTGCCTTTCAAAAGGCTCTTTTGTTTTAAAAGCTGCGGCAAAATGGGGAGTGGCTTGTTCGTCTTATTTGTTGAAGGTGGGGGAGGGCATCCCACAGAAGGGAACCGAACCGGGTTGCTGGTGTAAATAGAGTATAATGGTGATAATTTTGCTACGGACGGTCTCATCTGGAGATAATTTATCTTCGTTGTTGGAGCTTTTGAGGTCAATGTAGGCTCATGTGAAGTTTTGGATACTTTGTGTTAGTAGTTGCATAGTTAAGTGTTAGTCGCGGTGTTTGTCAACCGAACTTACGCTAGAATCACTCAGATTTTCTTGCATCTCCCACTGCTTTTTGTGTGCTTTATTGGCTAATGTTGGGATACTTCCTGCATCACTCCTCCATACTTTCAATTTCATGACATGATGTAAGAGGGTTTATTTCACTTATTAAATATGTTAAACGGATTCAATATTTTAAATGTACTATCGCGTAAAGCTCAATAAAACATGTCATCAGTAACTGTGCTGAAAATATTCATAACTCCTTATTCCCTTTTAAATTCAAATTTTATGAAATAAGTCCTTACAGGTTAAATTTTACTTATTATCTAGAAACTTTACATTTCATGTTTCTCAGAGTATTTACGAGAAAAAACAACACTAACACGTCTCTGTATCACGATAGCAAACAATAAAGTATATAATCTTAACACACTTTTCTGTATTCCCACGATTGTATAGTGAAGTTTGACTTAGAAGTTTGAGATGGAAACCTGTTGGTTCTTTGATATACTTACTTTCACTTTAAGGATACGTTGTCAAGATACTGAAAATTATTTGACGGGTGAAAAAAAGAGTATTATTAATTATACACAATGTTCTACTCCGTTTTTTATATTGCTTTTCGATATTTCTAAATGAACTGCATTTAGCGTGTAGGTTACTTTTAATAAAATAATTATCACAAATAAAATTTTGAAAATCGGATTGTAGACTTAAAAATTACGCAGTAATGGATACACTACATATTAATAAAGCCTCGCCATTAATAAAGACATTATTATTATTATTATTATTATTATTATTATTATTATCATTACTACTACATATAGATAAATACAGAATCACATAACTGAAATTCTATAGATCATTCTATAGACATCTCAAAACATAGTGAACCTAACACACACGCTATTGTATTCCAAGAACACTGTCTCTAAATGACTATGACAAATATCAGAGGGACTAAATCTGATTGTTCTATCCAATATGATTCCATTCACGTGACATCTAATAATAAAAATCGCCAATAGCCCGAAACTTCATCTGCACCATTGAACATTTGCAATTTAAGGGTCTCCCTAAAATTCTTACACTATCTCCTAAATAATACCAGAATTTGCCAGAAGTGCCAGAAGTGCCAGAATTTGAGAATATATTAGTTATGAGGGAAATTTAAAAAGAAAACAAACTTAAATTTAAAATTAAAGAAATTGAATAGTGTTCATATTATTCGTATTAATACTATAGTTGATATAGGCTCGACATATTTGTATTGTTTCATCCAGTGGATGATAACTATAAGAAATGGTTGACATTAGATCGAATAATTTGTGTGATTTATAATATGTGAATATGTCCTAAAACAGGTGTTTTATCAAAACATTTTTCGAAAGTACACAAGATTGTGAAAACAAAACCAGAAAATTAGTGCAATTGACATGGCAAAATAAAGAGAAATATAATAGAATTTTTGACGAGTACAATAACTGGATTTTCATGGCTTTGAGGATCGAGAATAATCAACAAAAAAATTGTATTCTCAAAACAGTTCACCGTAACACAAATGATTTGAAAAATATTAGAAAATTGAACGAATTTGTTTAGGTTTAAGAGAAATTCAAAATATTCACAATTCATATATAAGAATTAAATGCTGTATGTTTTTAACTAACATTTTGGGGTGAAATCTAACAACAGTAAAATTTCGAGAATTAACTATGCACTTTTAATCTTTGTCATGCTTCTCCTAGCAACGATTCTTAGAAATCTCATTTCTCTACCGGATGCCAAATCCTAATTATTCCATATAGAACAAAGTATGTTCGCGAGAACTTTTTATGGATTGCTGTTTCCTTAGAACTTTTTTATTCTACTTATATTTAGCCTTCAAATTTTTGGTATGCGTAATATCTTTTGAACCAGCAAATAAAACTCTCCGAATTTTTGCAAGCCGTTCTAAATACTGTTTATTGCCAATTGAAAAATGTATTACGAAATCCGACAACTTCCATGGCAATGTTTATGAACAAAGAACATAATTACACAGGTATTTTTGTCATAACTTTATGGTGTCAACACTTTATGGTAGTGACTTTAACTAATTTATAGAATATTTTAAAATGTATATTATTGGATTGTTAATTCTGGAAGTATATGGGATCTCCCTCTTTGGAACAATTAAAATGTATATTTGTTTTTTTAAAGAAAAATCAGTAAAATCTGTGAATCACGATGTGTGTGTGGTGGAGTAAGTTTTTAGAGTCCAGAGCACAGTATTTACTCATTACATCCAGGAAAACATAATATAAAGCCGATCGAGGTGGTAATCATCGGCCTTGTCGTAAATATATTTAATATATTAGAATACGAAAGGCAACAAATACATTAATTCATTATTATTATTATTATTATTATTATTATTATTATATTACTATTATTACTATTATTATTATTACTATTAATATTATTATTATATTATTATTTTCGTTTTTAATTCCTAATATAGTTATTAATTACTGCACAAAAATAGTCATTAACGTCATAAATACATTTTTCTGCGGGGTGCTATATTAGCTGGTACTGCAATAGAAACCGGAGAATAGTTCATTGAACACTCTTAGTCCTCTAAATCCAGAACTTACTGTACCACGCAGCTCGATTAAAATACAGAATTGGTAGGGCTAAGAACACTGTTCCGTTCAGAAAGTTCGTATCTACTCAGAAAGTGTTGTATCACAATGAGTTTTCAATGAGTAAATGGGCTCCCAGAGAAACCAAAAGGAATGGACTAGTAGATTCAGATCCCTTACTTCAAACAAATGTTTCTACCACAATTCTATATATGAGTTAATTTTACTTCAAGAAAATCGAAGCTTTTAATTCTCAATCAAATCAATGTTTAAAAGAATAAAAGTAATCGAAATTAACTATGAAATCCTAAGAATTAAATGCCATTAAGGAGCCAGATATTTTTCATTTCGCTGTATGGGAAGAAAGTAAAATCATACGCATATTTCGCAAAATCTGAGAGGAATCTGTCATTTCACATTTTAACGTTAAAAATTATTGTTATAGGACGTATTCTTTCACGTACAAAACGACGAAAACTTAAAAAACATCGAGCACAGGATATCGATGTTGAAATACCATGGGATTTAATAAATTGATGATTAAAGAGTTAACGTTTCTATCTAAACATTGATGATTTGAAAACATTGTCGAAGATATCGCATTGCTATTGCGGGCCCTCGTTGCAGACTCGTCGGCGACGCTGGCGCTGTACTGCGTGGGCAAGATGGGCATCAGCAGCTCGTTCGTGGTGCTGCCGCTGCTGGCGTCCGAGCTGTACCCCACGGTGGTGCGTGGGCTGGGCATGAGTGCCAGCTCCGTCGTGGGCAACCTGGGGCCCGTGCTCATCCCGCTCGTCAATTATCTGGTGAGTTTTATTTCTTTATCGTGTCCAGTAATTTGCGGAGACTTCCTTTGGAGTGTATCCCCGCGCACATTTTTGTGCACGGGATTATCAGGATATCATTTTCGCCAAGGAGTACGATATGTTTTAGGATTATAGGATATATTTTCGTGGGGATATCAGGATATCATTTCGTGCGGGGATTATAAAATATCATTCCGTGGGCGACCCTTTGAAATGCCTGGGTTTTGATTCGCATTCTCTCCGCTAGATGTCGGTCGATTTGATACCCTCGGCGCATCATTTTCGTGCACGGGATTATCAGGATATCATTTTCGTGCAGGGGATTATCAAGATTTCATTTTCGTATAGGGATTATCAAAATATCATCGTGTAGGGGATCATCAGAATATCATTTTCGTGCAGGGGATCATCAGGATATCATTTTCGTGCAGGGGATCATCAGGGTATCATCCTGGCGACCTTTTGAAATGCTTGGATTTTGATTCCCATTCTCTCCGCTAGATGTCCGTCTCAGTTTACTAAATTCAAACAATCTGATTGGTAAAAGAAGAGATATTGCTAGGATAGCCATTTACTGGAGGGATTTAACTTCGTCGGGACTATCCAAAGCCAATCAACCAACCTGATTCCAGACCTTTCGCATTCCATAAGCATGAATGGCTATTGTGAATTTTCCGCCTTTCGAAAATCCTCGCACCTCAGCCGGAATCAAACCCGCGCAGTAGCAGTGCACAGAACAGTAAACTAACAACTCGCTGACCAAGGTTTGCATCTGGTGAGTGACGTTGGGCTAAAGCGACAAATTCACAAGCAAGCGAGGTTTCACGAGCGACGCGTCGGATGTAAAAAGGTCGATCCTTTCTGCTTTATTGTTCGCACATTCGAAGCGGTCATATTTACAACCGACGCGTGACATCATGACTAGCTAACCCGTAATTTGACCATTTTACTGAGAAAGAGTTGCTAGAAATCAAGCGCATATGAATAAAATTTGTCCTCAAATGAAAATTAATTTCTCTTAGTTTGTCAATGCATAATAATGCATTGACAAACAATGCATAATAGTATTTTTGAATTTAAAATGACAATCGTACAGATTTTACGTTTAGAATCTAAAAAAGCAAATAATTATCGCAGAGGTGCAGCATTTAGGGCGTCAGCCTATTATTTCTGGGGATGCCAAAACCGATGAATGTTTAAAATGCAAAAATTGGCTGCACGCGTGTCACATGATTATAGGTCTCACAAAAGGGTCTGTGTGAACCATTTGGATTTTCTTAGCGAACTATATTCAGCAGAATAAGAATTTAAAGGCAGTTGTGGCCATCCAGTGACAGTCAAATTTGACTCAGCAGAAGACCTTTGGATTTGGTGCCAGTAAAAAAGTAATTCTTGTTAGATTGTGAAGGTCATAGTTAAATAAACAAATAAATAAAACTGATATTCGTAAATCGTAATCATTGAAACAAAAATCAATTTCGGTCACTTTGTGTCCCGTATTTAGTGCCACATAAAAAGTAATTCTTATTAGATTGTGAAGGTCACAGTTATATAAATAAAACTGATATTCGTAAATCGTAATAATTGAACCAAGAATCAATTTCGTTCACCTTGAGTCCCGAATTTAGTGGCACTTGAAAAGTAATTCGTGTTCAACTGTGAAGGTCATAGTGAAATAAATGCAACTGATATTCGTAAAGGGTAATGATTGAACCTGGAGTGACGCGTTGGTGCGGCGCGTGGGCGGCGCGTGGTGGCGCAGGGCGAGGAGATGCTGGTGCTGCCGCTGCTGGTGATGGGGGCGCTGCTGCTGGCCGGGGGCGCGTGCGCGCTGCTGCTGCCGGAGACCCTGCACCAGCACCTGCCGCAGAGCCTGGAGGACGGCGAGGCCTTCGGCAGCGGCTGGACGTGGCGCGACTGGATCTCCTGCTGCCCGCCCAGGTACCTACCTCCCCGACCGCGACAGCCAACCTTTGTCTTTGCAGGTTCTAGGCGTCGGACAGTGACTGATATTCCACACTGTACGTCGACTGTTTTAAGTGTCCGTTGCCAGGTCGTTGTTGCACCTCCTGCCTTATTAAATGAATCTTTTTAACAGATTTAAGCACATTTCTGAGGCCACGAGCCCCGATGAAAAAGACGTTCCCGAATGAATTAAAAATATTCATTTTATAAGACCGGAGGTATAACAATGATTTCGTCGGACACTTTAAAAAAAAACGAAGTATAACTAGGTAATTGGGTCGACTTCAACCAAGATCTGGAAAAGAATTCCATTGGCCGGCTCCTCTTTTCTTTCTCAATCTCGACTTCTGTTCTCCCATGACACACACACACACACACACACACACGCGCGCACACTCACACACACAAACTTGCATGCACTTTCACACATATCAGCAGACCAGTCGATAGCCTAGATTTTGTGAATAGAGGTTGTGCTCCCGTATGATTCAGGGGGGTCTACGAATACGAAAGTTCCCAGCAATGAATCAGAATAATGATTGTCCTTCTTTTTGGTCTTTGACCATGATTTTTCAAGGTGTAATAAAGAAGAAGGGTATAAGAACTATGTTCGGAGCTACGTGGTATAAAATTTAAAAACTTTAAAATCGGTATGCTGTAAACGAGAAAGGCATGAATATCTGTTCGTTTTAGCACTTATATTATTGGATTTAAATTGTCATTTAGGAAAATTTTGTGATATTTAGTGTTGGTGTAGAAAATTAGCAAGCATAAATTGTGAAAAAATTAGAAATTAATCCCAATATTGCAGTAGATTGTTATAACTAAATGCGGGAAATTTGTGACGAAAATTTACTGCAATATCTTATCCAAATACGAGGTGCAAATAAAATGATTGAAAAATTCAAAAGTTTGTTTTCCTGTCGGAAAAATAATATAGGGAGAGTTCGTCCCCAACAGTAGTTTTTGGAAAAAGTTGCAGGAATCTCGAGATATTTTCTTAGCGCTATTTATAATAGTCTTGCAGCTAACTAGTAAAAATTCTTGGCACCTGAGAAACGTTCGAAAGGAGAAAAATCTCTATGACGTCTTAGAATTCTGGCCCTTTTCCTATTGCTTATATTCCATGGTATTTTATTTATGTACTAAACGTTTTTCATTAGTTGCTTGTATTTATATAGCATGTTCTATGTAAAATTTGTTTTGGGAATATCTCGAATAGTGCGCATTGGATGAAGAAAAGTAGTTAATGAAAATTGTTCGCATCGACGGAGCCCGATGATATCAATCTCAATCCTCCATCCTAGCCGGGGTAGGGGTGGGAGAAAATAAAAAAGTTGAATGGAAACCCGAAATTTTAATTGTAGAGTTGAATTCTCCGGGAAAAATATCGTCACTTTCGTAGTTAACGTTTTTTCGTTTCGTTGTAGATTACACTGTAATCGACGAAAATCAAATAACGCAAAAACGTTAAAAATGTGTAAATAGTGTAAAAGTAGCAAATATGAATTCAATAAGTTGTCTGGAGAGAGAAAGAGGGTAGTTCCAAGGAAGGAGGAAAAGCGCCTTCAGCAGTGCTATTTACTTTCGCCGTTTGATGAACTACAGAGTTTCATTAAAATTAGTGCAGTATGCTCAGTTGTCACTTTAACTTTTTTAATTCGAAGTAGCAACACTATTAGGTAATAAATTTAAAACGTTTTCCATTATAGAATGAATTAAAATCGTTGCTTAGTATTTCGAGTCTCGCAAAAAGTAATTTTAAAAAAATGTTTGACCGCATTGCATCGTTTGAAATCATTGAGTAGTTTGTTGCAAATTATTGAAGTCTTTTTTTCGATTGTTCTATGTAATTATTGAGAAAAACTCATTTTAACGTGTTTTATTTGTCTTGTTTTGATTTTTGTTGATTATACCGCTATATATCACGAAACGAAAAGAAACATTAAATACAAAAGTCATGTATTTTTTCGGATAATCTGAATCTGCAATAGAAAAGGAACTTCCAGTTTAACTTCTTTTATTCTCCCCATTTCCTGGGTTAGGGTGGAGGGTCTTTTTTGGTATCACTTGATAGCCTTCGTCGATCGGTCGGTCAAGTTTCATTACCAACTTCTCTAGTATCCGATGCGCACTTTTCGAGATATCAAAAACCACTTTTAAATGGAACACCCGGTATAGAATATCTTATAGCAAACCATATCTAAGCGTGAAACAAACTGAACCTTTGAAGTGGTGCAGGAGACTGGGGAGACCCAACAAAAAATAACTATCAATATGATATATCAACATGATTCAGTCTTGGACACGGGTGCACCTATAACGCAAAAGATCCTATACACAGAAGAGACAAACCTCGCAAACCGACATATAGGTCGGCGCTTGATCTCTTGTTCCAGCAGGGCAAGAACATCGCCACCTAGCGGCGTATAACCTGCGGGACTTACGAGACTAATGTTATAAGTAGTTCAAGCGCCCAGAATCAATACTTTCATTCACTTCATAGTACGAATCAAGAAGAAAAAACATATGAATGTGAAGCATTTAAAGATGACTCGTGTTTCGGGACCTTCTCTTTTTTCGTATATCCAATGCTTTTAAATAGTTGTTATGACGATCTGCTTATTAACTGTCGCGCGTACGCACACGACAGTTTTAGTCACGTGCGCGATCACAAGGGGGTACTTTTGACGCCGACAAACTTTCCCTGTTCATAACAATACAACTTCTTTTCATCGTGATTCATGGAGGAAATTATTAGATAATATCAAGCACACATTATATTGAGTAAATAAATTCAATAAAATTATTTTAACAATTTCTGCAAGAAAATTTTATTCAAATTTTATTCAGCTTGTTTTTCACCCTCCAGATGGCAAGTATCAAGGCACAATGCAATTTATATTTTATATATTATCAGCCCCGCGGCCACGCAAATGTCAACTACTACTGTATCCCACGACTTTCATTTCTTTATCTAAGAAAATACTATTTTCACTTGCTTTTAACCTAGTTACCGTTCTTTCACTAATCGCACCTGTAGCAGTGTCGGTTTTAATTAGATTTCATTCTGTCATTAAATTTATTTTCATATATCTCTTGCTGGTTATTGCTTAATTTATTCTTTCTTCACAACAGAAATAAATTGAAAATTTTTGATCAGATAAACCTGACTACTATTTGCAGAGCTTCAGAGACACATTGAACAGTGACTGAAAAAGTATAAAATGATATAAAATATCCAAATTCCAAAATACAAAGTATTAAATAAAAGAATTATACAACTTATGTAAAGGAAATATAAATTAATTAGTCACGACTAGTTAAAATCAGTCTTCAAAGCTTTGGCAAAGGGATTCGAAATAATGAAGGATGTTATCAGGAAATTCGTTCCAGTAATGAACGTTTGGAATGGTTTGTTCAATAATGTCTGCTATACCGATTAAGTAAACAGTTTATACAAAATATATTTTTAATATGAATAATAGTAATATCGTCTCCTCAACCTTTAATTTTTCTTGTTCAAATTTTATCTGAGATCATTGCAATGGCTGTGTTGAAAACTATGCAGTCTTTGTACCACATTTAAAACCAAGTATTGTAACTAGAAAAAAGTGAATATGACATAGTCATTAAAATATTTTCTCTCTCTCTGTCTCTCTGTGAAAATGGGCAATCAGAAAACTTATGACTTCTGCATGCAATGTGAGCGCTTATAACGAGATATACGAGTATTTTGCCTTTAAGTATTTTTTTCTGTTTTTACTTTTTTCAGAGTTGCTGATATTTCTCCCGAAGACAAAGCTGGTACAGTGGAATCACCATTGCGCAGGTAAGACGTAACTGTTATACGCTAGAATTTTATATTCTTTTCACTTGAAATAATCATTTTATATTCGTGGGTCTCATGACTAATCTAATACCCAATGGTAAATAATAATAATACTAATAATAATAACAATAATAATAATAATAATTAATATTTTTCTCAAACAAACCCACACCTTGAGCACTTCTTTAAAAATTTTTGTGATTACGCGTTTCGTATGTTGCCTAGAAATAATGTCTGAAAATTATAATGGATTTCCAATATATGTCACAACTTATAAATAATAGATCAATCATTTCTTTAATTTTAAATATGTGAGTTCAAGCAAATGAATTGTCGTATGCAAAGTTCTCCTGCACTTTTAGGTAAACGCTTCAGTAATATTAATAATAAAGAACATATTTGCAATTTTCTTAAAATAAGTACATTAAGTTACTAAATATGTTAAGTGAAACTCAATGGGTGATTAACATACTTCTTTCTGAATATACCTTGCCCAAAAAGGGCCAATTTTAAATTTGTTATATTTTTACTTTTCTCGTATACTTACTCGTATATTACGGTATATACTTCCGTACTCTTACTCAGTAATATACATAGTTTAGAGAGAGTTACGTAGTTCTTCAAGAAAAAGTAAAAAGCTTGAACACAAAAAAAAACGTATTCAAGCTCCATGACACTGTAAAAGTAGGATTTTGTTTCCCCTGTACGCAGTTAATTACTTTCTCTAATGAGTAGGGTAGTCAGAATCCATGATTTGAGGTTCCTTGGTACGGAAGATGTGTTTTTATACGTCCGTCAGTTTGAATCCCTCAACGTTCCGTCTGTTGGGTATGAACAACTCTAGAGCTGAAACGTCGTAAGAATTTCGTGAAAACTTATATTATTCAATATAAACTGTCTCATAGCCCTGTAATTTTGAAAATCATTTTTGAGGGTACAATTAATGAAGTCTCTGGGACACTTTCAACATTTCCTCAGAATTTGGCTTCAATTATTTTTTTTTTTTAAGAATAGAGTGAAATACACTGATAATAATCTCCTAGGTCTGGTATTCACTTAAATATCCTTTTTCAACATTTTAAAAGTATGAAATTTTTTGAACACCTTCGTGCGATAGATAAAATTTCCCTTCAAGTGAAATTTGTTGTCCACAATTAGTTCTTTAATTAACGTCTTATTAATTTTTGGAAATATTTTGGTTTTGCGCAATTTTTAGGGAAATATATGGGCATTTTTAAAAAGATTTTCTAAAAGGTCCATTTTTTCCTTATATTTTTTGTTCGGATAGCTAAATGAACTTTCTAACACCAGTGCATCTTTAATGTATACCTTTGATATTTTAAAAATTCACAAAATGTATGTTTTCAAATATCCCTTTCGGTGATAATTCATTCGGCGTTTTTTACGTTAAAGTATTTGCGAGGACAAGTAATTAAAATGAGTTTTCATTACTTTTTCGAAAACGTTTCAATTAAATGTTTTTGGGAAAATAAGTTCAAATTTGGCTTTTTCAGAAATTATCAAATAATATTTTATGGACCGGGGAATATCCAATTTGGAAAAAATCTAAGGTTTTGGTACTAGTGGTGTTCACAGATGGACAATTGGACACGGACGTTTTGCCGTCTAATTGATTTTTCGATATCAAGGACACACAAAATGGGATTCTGGCTATCCACGTATTAGAGGATTTCCCCCCCTAAATTTAACAACTCGTTTTATCCACCTTTTTGTTATCAGAGCCGGGCAATGAGAGTTTTTCTGCCAAAAATCCGCCGTTTTTTCGCATCATTACATAACGTTTTCTATAATAAGTATATTACTCCGTAAACACGTATGTATACGAGAAAGTAAAAAGATGTTTTCAATATTTACTTTATAAAAAAGAAGTAAAATATCTTCATTCTACATCTCGTCATAAGATGACTCCACATTCTGTAAGTTTGAAGCAAGCGAGGATTCTCCATCCCCCCCTTTCACCGCCACGCCACCCAAACAATTGTTCTTCAAGTGCTCAATACTGAAACAGTGATCACTCCTGATGTCTTTACCCTAACAATATCTTTTTAAGTACACACGAACGGAAACGCTTATTTAAAAGATCTCGTTTAGGTAAACAACTAAAATGATCTGTCTGCTGGTTATTGAGATTGGGTCACAAGAAAGAAAACGACATTTTTACATTGCCGACGTTTCGGCCGTATATTTGGCTTTCAATCAGGGCTAGAGAAGCTGCCCTGATGAAGGCCAAATATACGGCCGAAACGTCGGCAATGTAAAAATGTCGTTTTCTTTCTTGTGACCCAATCTCAATAACCAGCAAGCAGATAATTACATCGGGTCAAGAACCATTGAATATTAAACTAAAATGATAATGCTTTTTCAGCCTAATTCAACACAGCTCGAAGGAAAAGCCACCGACGAAGTCATCGTCGCCGCCGCCGCGGGAGAAGGAGTTCCCCATGGCAGATTTCAACGCGGCGCCAACGGTGGAGGTGATTTCGGAGGCAGTGACGTCCGAGCAAGTGGCAGAACACACTATGAGGATCACTGTTGTCTGACAACGCTGGATTTTCACATGTGTTTGCGTGGTGTTCTCAGACAAATCGAGCAATAAAACTGGAACATTTTCTGAATTTCAAAATGGCGTAAAACTGCGCACTTGCACGTTTGCCGGCTGGTGTTCGTAGGTCGATTGCTTCTCATAAACAATTGACTACTGTATTTGATGCTTCCTTTCCTGATGCAAATCAAGCGTGCAAGAAGCATGGGTCGAAAGTGATAAATTCTTATTATGAAGAACATAGGTTTTTTAGGAGAATTTGATACTAATTACTGACTGTACTGGGTTATTTTCAAAGTATTTTTTTTTAATTGTATGCTACTGGTTGCACTAAAGAAACTTTTAACTGTTGTGTTTTTTCATCTTGGAATATTTTCTTTCAAGACTGGAAATTGTAATTCCTTTTTAATAGTATTTGCTTTATATTTTGAAGCTAGACGTTATAAATTGTAGAGATGTTAATATTAATAACGCGCTCGCAAAGAAACACAAGACAAACGGAAATGACAGTGAATGAAAGTGAAATGAACATGTCATTTGCACAAAAATCTTTGAAGGTATTTGGTTTACTAACGCAAATAAATGCTTAGTTTCCCCTACAATATGTTTCTTTAATCGAGAACCACTGTACAACTTCTTTGAATATTTACCATTAATATGTTACGTATTCATTTTCCATGCTATCAAACTTTTATTTTCTCTTTGCAAACAATGGGAATTTTGAATTGAATACATTGAGTTAGCACAAAATTCACATTATGAGGCGAGTTTTACCGGATCAACGTTCATCTCAAAAACTGGATTTTCATTGTATATGATTTTCCTTTTAAATAATATAATTGTGATATTTGAAAATTATATAGGCCTATTTAATACATTGACATAAAACTGTTTTGTTCCTAATAATACATGCTCTAAGAGATGATTTGACTTTGCCGCCTTTTTTGAAAACAGTTTATGAATTTAATAATCTCTTTCCCGATTGATATTAAATAAGAAAGAAGAGTATTAAATATTTTTTGGTTATTTATATGGTATTTAGTTTTTCATTTAAGCTTCATATTTGTTTTCTGTGGTTACAACTCATTTCACTAAATTATATTTACTGTACAAGAATTTATCTCAATGTGCCTTTACTACCTGAACACTCAATCGCGCAAACTGCGAATTTGGGACCAAATGAATGGACAACTGATAGAGTTACCAAAGCAGTGCGTTCCGATGTAGGTGTGTTAACAGTGGTGAATTCTTTTTAAAATGTTAATGATACTGTGTGTTGAAGGCTTTTCAATAAACCGTGTAGATTATGTGTTGTGTTACACAAAAATAAAAAAAATAAAAAGTCTCTAGAAAACTGTTATACTTACAAAACCTAAGTTGATAATCAAAGTCATGTAACATGCTTGTTTAATGGTAATAAATTGTCTGGTTGTCAAAAAGTTGAAGATCTGTGTTATGTAAGAAAGTTTGTTTCAGAAAATATAAATAATGGCTAGAAAGATGCAGCGATGCTGCTATACTACGGCTGTAAAATATCAGCGACTAATGTGCAATGCATGTAAAGTAATTGTATCTAATGAATCAAGGTCTCAATTTTTCTGAAAATTGTTGATTGAAATGGGAGATTTAAATTTGTACGTTAATAACGTAATTTATTGTTTACCTTTAACTCTAATACTTCTCGTATCTGAGGACATACGAAAGAATTTTGAGCAAGTTGTCCCATGCATATTAACGGAAAGCCTGAAAAAATAAAAAATATTTGCTTTCTTCCTTATCAAAATAACAGAAGTTAGCTTAAAATACAATTCGGAACTTTGTAATTCAAAACTATGTAATTTAATGAATTTTAAACATGGCAGCTTTGAAAAAAGGTATAATGTGTTTTACAGAGCGAACGCACTGCAATGCATTATGTAATCTGATAATAAGAGAAATGTAATGATTTCAAATGGAATGTCAGAATGTGTACTGTTGATATGATGTATTCAAATTAAAATTGGCTTGTAAAAAATGTGTAGTCAATTTTATAGTGGCCTCAAGAAGTGTTCCTTGTTGATTCTTACAAGATGTATGTTTACTAATTGCTCAATATAATATAGTGTTACAATTAAAATTATTGCATTTGGAACACTCTAATTAATTACATAAAACTACCTTGGTTACCCTAAACTTTCAGGGAAAAATTAAATTTCTAGAAATATTTAAATAGTTCCTCGTACTAATTTATTTTTGAATCATTTTCTAACTACAGGATATATCATGATACTTCTAGGAAGAATTCTAAAAATCAATTACCAACTATTTCTAAACAATGCCGCCAAGGTAACTCATTTTCATTCAGAGACTAAGAATTATTCCAAAATATAATTGTATATAAACCTTTAAAAACCATACAATTAACTTTAAGCTACACATTTATTCATTTTACAATAATACAATGATTTCAATTTGAAAAACAATTTACGTAAAGCAGTTAAAGTCAGGGAAAGCTTAAGACGAGAGTTGATTTCGTCTTTCCGTGACCACTAAGACCAAGAAGTGGAAATAATTCAAAATATTTCTAACTCTTCATCCCAGCATTATTAAAACGATAATAACTAAACGAATCTGTGTTGAACAATAATTCCATCTTAAAACATATATTTAAAAAGGTTATTACGTTCTCTTTTCAAGTAAATGAGACGATTGAATGAGCGACAACCCAAAGATTTTGTCATTGAGAATTAGAAATGTAACTAATATATTATTTCCACCTTTCAAATCAATGCATTTTACGATATTACTTCTTGTATGTTTCAATCGGGAGAATTGTCTCAAAATCATTATCACTTTTTCTATCAATTTGTCTTTCTCTTCTCTCTACTTGCTAACCACCTATGCTGCGATTCATCTGCATAGGAGGCGATATGTGCTTAAAACCTAACTTTCATATTGTAAATAGCATTCTAAATCGTTTGACATTCTAAAACTCTTGGAGGAACTTCATTCGTGTTATGTAACTAAATTTGCCTGAGTCTGTAACTCCCTAAATATCAACATAATTGTATATTGTCATCATATCATGTGATAATAAGAGTTTTGATAAATTTACATGTAGGAAACGACGATTAGATTTATCAACAATTCGCAAAGCTCCAAAGAGATTGAGCATGACTATTCGCGAATAAATACCCAATTAAGTCAAATTAATCTATTAAATAAACATATATACTAAGAAGATGTAATTTTAGGATACATTATAATAGTATTTATGTATCAAGGGCGTTAAGTAGATATTTTTGCCTCAAAGGCGACTTACAAACACAAGGGCCTCTGTCCTGAGGGGTTGGAAGTCACCTGAGGGTCAAAAACATCTAGTAACGCCCGTGGTGCGTGGAAAACGTTATAGTTTACTAGTTCGTTGCTGAATTAAACGGGAATTCGAAACATTTTATATTTTTTCTTGCGTCTAAAGTGAAAAGATGCATTGTAATAGTCATTTGTCAATATGACGTCAGAAAAACAAAACAGACTGTGTATTTAATTACTATGGCATAATCGTTATTGGGCTGATTGGTTCGTACAAAATAAAAGAATATTTTGAAGTTCCTACGGAAATTCTCGCAAAAGCAAACAAAACTAAGTTTCCAGTAAAATTTCGAAACATATATGAAAATGTTTGTGGTGTATTTGAGTGGTGTATTGTGGTGTATATAACAGAGTAAATTGCGTTGATGAAACGGTACTTTTAGGTTTTGCTTCTATTGCCAAAAGGAATTTAGAATATGTCATAACACCACAAAAATAACATTTCGAGGATGTTAGCCGATGTGCCTTATACATCTTATTACTAGGAGTAGTACTGCTACTCAAGTAGCACATACTATGACTTTAAAAAACAATATACGTAACAGTGAAATATGAGTGACGGGTGGCAATTGTATATTTACGGGAACATTCCAAAATTGCAATTTTCATATCAATTAAGTAAAATAAGGTTTATAACAAGTTTTTTAAATAATTTGAGCATTACGCTATTCATTTATTGTATTTGCTTGCATCGTAACTTTAATAAATCGAATTCATTAAAATGTTCGTGTCGTGTTGGTATTAGAGCGGGCCATAAAGTATGTAAAAGCCCCGTGGGCATAAAGTATCAGATAGGCAGGCAAGGGTATTAACAATACAATTACGTGTTTTATTAGAGGTCCGTAAACACACAGCAATGAACTAGTAAACCATAAAACTATTAATATTACTTCCCCGAGTTATTACATGTTATTCACGAAACGTTTCACATAAGATACACACAATGATGATACACAATAGACATGACCGTCCCGCTAACGATATTAGGGCGTAACAAAGGAAGGAAGTGTCATCTACTCAACCCTGCTCACTTTCCCAGCTTGTTACGTTACAGATGTGGCGTCATTGATAAAAACACACAGACCCTTAAAAGTATGTACAAGTTTATTTTATAAAGTATGTACAATAATTCCATTACTGCTTCGTAACTGCACACTTTTCGGTATTTCCCAACCGACCGCCTGAGGATACACCACATATTCATGGGAGGCCCCGTCTCCAATGAAGGCTTTTACCGCGCTGGCGGCTTTCACCGCGGCTCACTCCTGCGACCTTGTGACCCGTGCCACGCACGAAACGCTCCAGCCTGGGCGTACATTTTGCGCAAAGCGCGAGGTTTCCGGAACAAAACCCGCCGCGTGAGCAAGTCGGCTCCATTTTATATCTGCTTTCTTGCCATCACGTGACCACCGTTGAGCGTGGGAGGGAGGTTCTCATTCTACCACATGACAGTCCAAGCCACGCTGGCGTCCATCTGGTCTAAAAATATCCGTACCCCAGTGCCGTGGCGCCTTGGCTGTCACCTCTCAGGTTTGCGAGACGTCCGCTTTCCCTTCCACGCAGGGCCGCCAACGTGACGCTACACAGTGAACTCCTTATACAACATATTATTCATCATCACCATTGCTACGTAATGGCGCCCACGCTCCTCTAGCGGTGTCTTTGATTAGTCGACTCGGCTGCAGCTCTAAGAACGTGAATTAAGAATGTTTCATTTTATGTACTACTAAAATACCTCATATTCTAATTTTACAACATGAAACAGAAATAAAAATAACACTACAAGGAACAGAAAATATCATTAAAATGTTCGTTCAAAATGTTTGACATATCTTTATTTGATGTTCGTGATACGTGTTCATTATTATTTACAGAAGAAGCACTGGCGCTGTTTCAAAATGGTTTCCGTATTTTTCACCAGTTTTAGAAATGAGTTCCCTAAAAAAAAATTAAAAATTAAATTTAGCAAAAGATGAAATGTGGCAAAAGAAATGAGATGCAATTGAAAGTGTAAGAGGAAGCGGTAGAGCAATCGGCTCGTGAAAATAAGCCAGGAAAGAAGAAAAGCCTCTCTTATCTCAATTGACGATTGAAAATTATATTTTTGAAAAACTTTTAACAGAGAATAGGGATGCTTTTACAAATTATACTAAAGTTACTTGGAATAGCTGGGAGGTGGTATAAGAAATACATTTTTGTGGTAATATTTACAATGCATTGAGAAAATGTCATAAAACAAAATATTTAGAAATTTTTTCAATTGGCACGATGGTACACTTTTCGTTTTTACACACTTTTATTTTTACTTCGTTTTTATACACTTTTTATCCTATTTATATTTTTAAAACACCTACATTTTTAACATTATTTTAATTTTGGGACTCCAAATATCTTGACCAAAATCAAACTTTAGTAATATCGGAGAGAATTGAGCTCTTTTCCATTGTGGAGAAATTCGGAGGAAAATTTTACATAGTATTTGAGAAAGTTTTGTTCAAACATTTCAGAAAATTTGCCAATTCAGTTCAATTATACTCAACGATTATGGAGAACTTACGGACATTTTCAAAAACAGATATTTAAGCTCATATGTTAAGAACGCATTGAACAATGACAACATCTGAAGTAAATTTAAATGACGGGGACACAAGTAAATAAATTACATTTCTTTAAAATTTAAAAAACAAAAGAATAGAGTAACTGGCTTTATGTCATCGTTAGGTACATTTAGCACTACCCATACAAAAATTAAAAAAATGTTCCGTTTTGAGAAATCTTGTTTTTGTTATTTTTAAATTGCAATTCTTACGGCAATATTGCACGAAATTCTAAAATTTTCAAAAAAGTGTACTGATCTTAATGAAAGAACTACTTATGGACAAGTTTCAGTTGAAGGAAAAATCTCTATCTTCAATTTTGTATTTGTGGAAAGACGCCGAAAAAAATCAAACTTTTGCAATTTCCGTAAATTCAGAGTTAACCTTGAAAATTGGACCTATGCCACCTTTATAAGTGTATATTATTCTATTCTTTCAGGAAATTTAAGAAAACATTTGGGCCGTTTTTCAGAAAATTTTGAAAATGTCCGTGTGGCTTCATGTAAAATACCCCCAAATTTTAAAGAATGTTTTCAAAATCTCAAAGCTTCACCTAGAGCCAGATGGATAGAGGTTTCTTCAATTTGGAAAATAGTGGGGTTTAGGCGCTAGTAATGTTCACAGACGGACGGACTGACAGACGGACCGACGTTTTGCTTTCAATTGGTTTTTCGGCATCAAGAACCCACAAAGCAGGGATTCCGGCTACACCACGAGTTAGAAATTTTTTTTCTTACTTTAGCAACTGGGTTTATCCACTTTTTCATTGTAAGGGTCCGGCAATGAATTGTTTTGTGCCCGAAATCCGCCTTTTTTGCTCAGCATTACATAACTTTCTCTACACTACGTATGCAAGAAAGTAAAAAGGCGAAGACCGAGGCAAACTTGGGGAGATGCTGTATGCAAAGCGATGACAACCAGACATCTGAAGAAAGGTATGTATAGGACAGAATGAAAACTTAGATGCGGGAAATGATGCTGGTGCACGTAGCATGAGTTACATTCCAGAAACATGACAATTTTTGGTAAGAACGTGAAAATTCATGTAATATCTGGCATCTTACACTAATTCACTAGGCTATGAGTTGAATGGTGATGGGAACCGGAAATGATTGTACATTAATAAAAGTGTACACAATGTTAAAAGCCTTACAACTAAAACGAAAAGTACCAACTGTATTTTAATGTTTTCTCTCTAACTTTTAATTTTTTAAAGTTGTGTATTTAAACATTTTTTCTTTTTTCTTTCCATGTTAGTACTACAATTAATTAACTTTTTATACACAAAAACAATGTTATTTACAATCTTGTTATTATTGGCAGGACATAGATATATACAGAAATTCACAGACGTTTATGAAATTGAACTCCGCCTTTTCCAACCTGAGGTACCTCTGCAGTCTTCGCGTATTCTCGTCACGTCTCACACTGTGTTCTGCGTAACACCGAATAGAAATTGATGGTTACATGAGAGAGAGAGAACCTATAAATTGTGAATATTTTTCCAGACTACTCGCTAATAACCTAGTAGCTTGCCGCACATTTGAGAAGCAGCGCACAGTGGTTAGACTTGGAAAATAGATGGTCAATATTCATAACTTGAATAGAGCTGATTTTATATTCTGTTTCCGAAAGATTGCGATTTTTTACTTTCTCGTATACGTGAGTATAGAGAAGAATAAGTAATACGGAGTAATATACGTAGTATAGATAATGGTATGTAATTCTGCACAAAAACGGCGAATGTTTGGCAGAAAAATTTCATTCCCGACTCCTGATAACGAGAATGGGGATAAATCCAGTTGCTAAATTAAGAGAAAAAGTCCTGTAACACGTGGTGTAACCTGAACCCGTGTTTGATGGTTCCTTGATGGCGACAAACAAACTGAAAGCAAAACGTCCGTCCGTCTGTGAACACTACCAGCGCCTCAAACATTCGTACAATCTTTTTCAAATTGAGGAATCCTGCCCCCAGGCGGGGATAATAAGCGAAAACAGGACCTAGACCTGGGAACATTGCTAGCTGGCAAACGTCGCATTAATCCGGTCTTAAAACGCCAAATACACAAATGCATGCATACATATATTTCAGTTAACTTTTCAGAGAAAGAGTAGATGATTTGGAACGAACGTTTGAGGTGGATAAAATAAAATTTGCTTTGAAGGGTCTCAAAAACGCAAAAAAATATACCCAATGTGTGGGTGGGTGTGTTTGTGTGACGCACAACTCCAGCAAAGTAGGTGTTGTTGAACTGTACATCGTACACACGTTAGGGAAAGTGTGCCGCAAAGATTTTTAAGGCTGATGAAGGGGGCGGGGAGCTACACGCTCATTATCCTACTTCAGCTACGGTTGGCTCATTATCCTACTTCAGAACGGGAACAGGGTTTGTGAGACACGCCTGAAGGTATTATGCCTGCTCAGCACACATCTTATGGCCTATAAGAACAACATGGGGACAAATGTTGTGTAAACACATACGTACATACAAAGCTTTTGTGTGCAGTGGGAAAATCGATGCTTAAGTGCACGAAGTTCAGAAATGTTAAGTCTACACCACTCCATGGATATTTTTTAATAACACTGACATTTGTGTAACCTTTACAATAATGTTTACCTATATTCTTACATTTTCTTCTCGTCATTGCAGTGCCAAAAATCTGTATTTCACGAGAGTTGAACGATGGAAGGTGTAGCCCTCGGTGACTCATTGGTTAGCGTGCTCACTCTCCACAGAGCAACCGCGGATTCGATTCCCGGTAGGGGCAAAAATGAACTGTGCGCTGGCCTTGTAATGTCTTAGTATCCATTGCTGTGAGACGACGAGAAAGCTCACTTTTCAGGTTTACGGCGTAGGGATCGCTATGTGCTAACTACACGTACCCTCAACCCGTGGCAGCAAGACCAGGACGCCGCTGGTAGACTTTCACTCGTAAAGACCTGTTGTTTCATCTACAGCGAACTCCGCGACATACCTCGTACGAATGGCAAAAGAGAAAGAGACTTTGAATCCGTGGCATTTCGCACTGGCGTGAAGAGTTACCTCGACCATCCAGACCGGTTGAATTAGATATTTCATCTAAAATTAACATTTGTAAACTACACCAAATTGAAAATTGATTTCCATTTAACCCAATTTAATATTAAAAAGAGCTGTTTACCCAGTCGTGCCGACTCGCAATTTCCAGCAAATGACGACGCTCAACGACAGATTGAATCGCAAGAATTACTTGAATCTGCAAGCTCTCAACACCAGGGGCGTAAACAGCGCTTGTACGCTCTGAAGATACCGTTTTCTCTCATCAGGATACGTCACGTCCGCGGCCAGAGGACATTTCACACGATCGGGGAGCACAGAAGACGAATATCAGCACAAGAGGAGAGGAACACTTCAAATAGAACTCCTTAATTGAAGTTTTAGTGAAGTATATTCAATTTGGTTTCAGTGAAGTATATTCAATTCAATAATTCAATCAAGATTACATAGTTTCAAATAATGTTAAATCCAAAAAGCGTCAAGAAACGTCTTTTGTCTATAAAATTCTATAAACTCTGATATTCTGCCTTGCAATTAATAGTGCTAGTGTTGTTAATTTTTGACCCTAATTGCATAATTTCGTATCCTACTCTGTGCAGACTCAAAGATTTTAGAAATAGGTTCTGTTTATTTTATACAATTACAGGTGATATTTAAAATAAAAAAAATAATTTAAGAAAATAAAAAAAATATTAGACTGAAATCGTAACTTCATTTGAGGTGCATCTAACGTAATCGTTTATCGCTAAATTACTTTTCTCCAAATTATTTGATAATTACTGATAAAAGACATGCCGCATTTCCACTCTACTTTTGCCTTATATCCACGAGTCGTTTGGTGTGTAGATAAGAATGACTCTGAAGCTGACGAGAGATATTAAATCCCTCCCGATTCTCGCAGCAGCACCTTCCTATCAGATACTTCCCGAGAATTCCTCTTAAGCTTAATGGCAATGGAACAATCAAACCAGTAGACAATTTAATAACATTTAAAGTGCGTAATGTAGAGTTAGAAGATTTCATATATTTTTTTATGCTGGAGTTAGTTTTAATTTCAGTTTACATTCATCTTATAGTATTTTCTCTAAAGAAGAGGTCTTCGGGATTTACAATCAGCCTTGTGCAGTGTCATTCAATAAATTGCGCAACTTCTATAATCTACTGCATTCTCTTATTAGAAATGTTCGTTAATATTTCTCAAACATTTCGTTGCAACATTGCAGCTGCAAAAACATTTTTTAACGTTTTCTGGGTAAACGTAAATTCGTGTTAAAACGTTTATGTACTTTAGTTGTAACTGTCCGTGTGAATGACCGACGCCTTTCATTCTCCCATTTACACCTCCAAATATCTCGTGGACCTTGCTCACCCGCGCCCTCCCTCTCTGTGAGCATCGCGACGGTCAGCGAAGCATATTGCGTGCGCGAAACCGTTACGAGGGTCGTTCGCGCGCTCCTTCATCAGATAGTTCCGCTCCAGCCAATCTAAAGAGACCGACTCGGGGCAGTAATTCATTGCTCGGGAAGCGCGAGGTAGCGGCGACGTCGAACGAGTGGAGTGAAATGCAGTGTGACGAGGGAAGGGTTGGCAACAATGTTCTTGTAAAGGAGAGGACACTTGATAAACGCGAAAAACAACAAAGAAACGCATCAATACATTTGTTTTAATAAATATTTAATTTAGACTAACATCAGTTCCATTTCTTTCTTCTCTCCATATGTGTGATGCATGTGGAAAGACTCGTTTACAAAACGCAGATGAAGATGGTGTGAGCGTCCCTTTTTTATTTTAGTCACTAGGCAGAGTTACTGTCATGCATACGTGTGTCATGTGTGTGTGTCAGTATCCAGCAAAATTATATTCATGTTTTCTATTATGAATTAATCAATAAACGATACAATGTAGCAGATGTTATTCATGTGATAAAATAACCAAAAATAACTTGTTAAAAATGCGTTATGTGTTAAAAATTTAGCCAAAGAAGACATTTAAAATACAAAGGAGGACGAGAGTACAATTGACGTCAATTGAGGGCTGTCCTCCAAAATAGAGTACGAGAGTTCAATTGACGTCACTGGAGGACTGACCCCCAAAACAGAGGACGGTTGGCCACCTAGACGAGGGTGTAGGAGTGGCACGACCCAAACCGATCCTTGTGACGCGACGCGAAGCGATTCGCTGCAATGCAAGGTGCAATGCAAGATGCATCCGACATTCCGAAGCGCATCCGACATTCCGTGAGTTTCAAAGCGCATTCGCGCGTGCCGTAATTAATGCTCGCGTAGTTACACCTTGATTTCCGATTACTACGGCGCGCCGGCTTCGGAATAGAAGGAACGAGCACTATCGCTTGATTTCCGAACCGAGCAACTGTAAAGCTAATTACATGGAGTCAAAAGTTTTATCGTTTCGCTCTAAGAAGTATTCGGTCTGAAAAAGACGCCGAGAAGTGTCCGATATTTAAGAGTAAAATGAACTGCATTTAGATAAAGGAAACTTGTATAAGAATTTCTTCTCGTTTGAATTTATTTCGTGAGTTAGACTTTGATAGAATGGATTTAAATTTAGTGTAATAATTTAGATTACAAAACGTTAAAATTGTTTCTATTAGATCCCAATGATTGCATTGCAATCGTTACATTAGGCTATTAACCAAATAATTAAATAAATAATGTATAATTGTTTTAACTATTTGTGCATAGATGCAGTTCTTTGTCAATGTACTTTTCTTTACGTTTGCAGATAAATATGTCATCCAAAACTTTTTTCGAAAACTTTTCGGAATCTTAAATGCGTGAAGATGAATGTCTGTAAGAATTATTTTTCTTCTACACCTTAACCATCATTGCACTTTTGAACATAAATCAGGTCCCTAATCATTTATCTACAAAATAACCAGATTCTTCGCTTTTAACTTTAGATAACACAACGTGATGTCGACGTCGTTTTTGTTACGATACTCTCTTTCAATGCATTGTATTTTTGGTTCAATTGTTAAACAAAATAAATGAGAACACGTTCGATTAAAAACTTGTGTAATTTGCCACAATAAAATTTTTAACTTTTGGGTATTTATGTAGTAAGATTCATGTACCTTCTTTTTTAGAGACGTACACAACTATGTCATTTCATTTTCTACTTTATAAATTTATCGACTAAACGAGCTTTTAAATTAGTAATGTGATAATTTTATGATATAACAGGTTGTAGATAACCTTTTGCGTCACGAATTGTTTCAGTGCGCGCAAATTGTTTCAGTGAGAAGATGCAACAATGTTGATTTTTTGTACCTTGTAAGCCCCACAAATTGCCTTCCAATCCGATTTTGAGGTTCATATGGCTAAAGTCCTCTCAATGGTAAAGCTAAGTAAGGGGATCTGACAACTCACTTACCTTACCACCATTATTACACCTAGTTTAATTCTTTCATTCAAACTTTTTAAACCAATTCTATAATTTTATGTTTTTATTCTCATTGGTTCACAAGTACACTTCGTTGCCTAATAATAGTCAATATGAACTGCTTCATTATACTAGTAGAATAGGTGTTTGATCCACCAAAGAGAAGTGTTCTGTTGAGAAGCAACTAATTTAGTCATCGTCATAGATTCATTGGATTGTGCATGTTATTGTTCGAAGACAACCCGTGTGGATTGAGGTATGCCGCACATCCCCCTCTATTTTAGAAACTCAGAAATAATCAGAATAATTAACCCCTCCATAGTTGGTTGGTTGGTTAATGATTCTGGGTGCGTCAACAGTTTAGGTCATTTGCCCCTTAAGTGTAGTGCATATTTTTCCTCGAGAGATGGCGTGATCTTCCCCCGCTGAATGGCGAGTTCCGGCCCCGACCTACCGTCGGTTAGCGGGGCTTCCACCTAACCAGGACTCTCCCACCAGTCGGGACAAGCTCTAAGCTTCCTCCCGGAATACCCGGAATTCCATGACCGGTCTCTCAGAATATGTGGTAGTGTAGTGCATGTTAGTGTATGTGTGTATGTCAGGGGAGATGATAGGACAACGGAAGATAAAATAAAGATTGCGCGCGGTCCGTTTGTTAGGGTACTGCAAACATTCTGCATTCGCCTGGCTTTGATTGGAGAAACCACAGAAAACTACCGATCAGAGCAGCCGGCCGCTAGAATTCTCCTCCAGAGAGCAACTGAATTCGACCTAGCTGACAATGTGTCGAAAATCCTCCGCCGTTGGACCGAACTTAGGACCTCCCACTCAGGCGCTGCAGTGACATCAGTTGATGCACTGAGCCACCGCTCCCGGTCCCTCCATAGTACATGAATGGATTGTGAAGTAATCGTTCATGCTACAAAATTGTTATTCTCCCATAGTAAGTTGACTAGTGATTTTTACAGTAAGAAAACTTTGACCAAAATTTATTTCAACGAAAGTATTTCAGTTTTGAGTGCATTTCATAGATGTTTGTTCCCGATAAAAACCCATTACCCGTAGGAGTCGTCCCATGCAACCACAAAATATTTTTTCTTTCCTGGTTCCTCTTCCTATTCCCAATAAACACATAAATAACATTTTTTGAGGTGGAGTAGGAACCGTTAGAATACGTCATTGTAAAAGAGCTTTGTTTGGCAAGAAAACAAACGGAATTTTTTTTTTTTTTTGCATCGAGGGAATGAGAGAGACGAAATTTCACTTTGTATGGCTTTGTAATGCATTAATTCGAATTCCGGGTTGTAAAATCGAATGCACTTCCTCCTGATGTCCGGCGTATTCAATATAGAAATACATAACAAAGAAGAAGCAGAAACGAATAGCAGTTGGGAACAAAGGTGCAGTTTTGTTGCTCGTTGTATAACTCTCAATTGTTCGAAAATTCCTACCATTACGACTTCACATACTTTTGTATTTTATATTTTGTTCTAGAAAACAAAGGGAACAGTTAAAATAATATTTTAAAGGGAGTATGCTATTTATTTAGGTAACAATTTCAAACAGAAGATCCGATTGGATTTCGAATAACTGTGACTTATGAGATACTTAAATATTTTTACTTCTCAAGTCATTATTTAATCAAGATACATACTACCTATTAAAAAAAATTTAAATTTTATTTGCTTCCGACGGTACACATTAAGATGAATAAAGAGTTTTACATGTTCATATATGCTCATAATTGTAATAAAAAAGACGCTAATGTCATTATTTTGTAAGCGTCCTGCGTGCCAGCTCTGGTGGGTGAGTTACCACAGCGAGTGCCAGTTATTGAAACCAGAGGAAAATCATCGACGATTTGTCGGCATCCGATTGTAAAGTACGAGTTCCCTGGAAATTGGATCTATGGAATTTTTATAAGCAAACTTTGATCTATCAAAAAAAGAAAACACTTTGTGCCATTTTTTAAAATTATTTTTTAATTGCCTTATACGCATAATTACGCAAAACTTGCTCATATTTTTGAAAACGTGCACTTGACTCTATTTTAAGAATGATTTTCGAAAATTCGAATTTAAAAAAAAAATTTTAAAACTGTTAATCTTTATACGCAACTTTTAAAAATCTATTTTACAAACATCTTCAGCATCCGTGTACTTCACACATTAAAAGACGTCGTATGAAGTATTTGTCGTTAACTTTTGCGACACCTCCTGTACTTGCCACCTTTAAATTACGTGACGCAGCTGGTATAAAAAGTCATCTCTGAAAATATTGGGACCACAACAGTAATGTGTTTAATACTATATTAGTAAAAATTGATTATTTGCAGGAAATTCGCTAGAAGTGATATTCATTCCAGCTGTTTATTGTGTATGGAAAAATGTTCCTGAATCAAGACCAGAACCGCAAACCTTCTTTAATGAAGTTATGTGCATTTAATATTTTGCTCATATGGCATTAATGTTCTGGAAGGTGGTAGAATGGCTCTTACTTTTAAATCATTAATCTCATCACAACTGTCGTCAGGTCTCCCCGACACGGCGTTTGTATCGAGATGTTTTAGTAACGATGAGGATGTGAACGAATGTTCAAGAAGGATGTGATGCTGGAATGAGTGTTAATGGAAACGGGAGAACGGCGTTGAAACCTACCGCAATTCGGCTTCGTTCACTACACATTTCACTTGGATCGGTCGAGGGTCACTCCCCGCCTCCAGCGTTGAAGCTGGACACTACCAAACAGACCTCTACACTATGATTCTAAATGCGGTTTGACAACTACTTAATAGCAGTCGGATGACGGTATCCATTCACAGGAAGAGGTAGCTTAGTGCATCAATTAATGTCACAGATGTGCCTCTGACCGAGATATGCTAAGGTTCGAGTCTCGGCGGTGGCAGGGATTTCCATACTAGCTAGATAGCTAGGTTGAATACAGACTCTACCTGCAGAAGAATTCTAGCGATAGGCTTCTCTGATAGGTATTTTTGGCGGTTTCTCCGATCAATAGCAGGTGAATGCACTATCTAAAAAACGGGTTACGGAATGCCACGATTTTTTCCTGAGCATATCCTCAGTCCTTCTTAAACCCACGCGTATATGTGCTACATTAACACACATCTTGGTTTGATCAGTGGGGAGCGTAGTGCTTGTCTCGGATGCTGCGATCCCTTGCTGGTGCTGATGGTAAAGACACAAGGCGACTTGTAGGTCGGCGCTAGATTTCATCATTCAGAGGGGGAAGAATACCATCACCTCCCGTGATCTAAGAATTCACTACACTTACGAGACTATTGACGATAGAGATTGAAGCGCCCGGAAACACGAAATAACCATTCAGCTAATAAATCATTGTCGGTATCAAAAGAAATCAACCGTGCCCACAAATGAGATGCGGCCTATTTGGGCACATACCGGTATTGTGTTCGAGCACCCGTGAGTAGCCTGCGAGGACAATGAGCCACGAGCGGGCAGCCACGGCCGTTTGAAGCCCCCTCCCCCCGCCCCAGGGCCTTTGATTAAAGTGGCGAAGGGCGAAGGGCGAGCACTTGCGGCTGCCCAGGGTCGCCAGCGCCGTCCGGTGCAGGCAGGCCGCTGTTTAACGCAGGCATTTCAAACCGAGCCTCAGCGAGGTCCAGACCCGCCTGGGAAGCCCGGCGCTCCCACGAGCACAACTTCCCCTGACTCCTCTCATTTCCCCCATATCGAGCCACGGGCGTACACGCGCAAGCTGAAGCGACGCGCAATGAGTATAGATTGATTTTCCTAACGATGAGCCAAAATGACAGTTCGTGAAAACAAGTGAACATCACATGTATTTCAGAGGAGTATCCTTCCGCCTCGACAGCTGTTCAGTCACGCCCCTTCGTAAAGTGCTAATGGCTCCTATGAAAACATCCCTATGCAGAAGTATAAGAGTTTCGCTTAAATATATGCACGTACGCTAGTTCGAGAAATATTTAAATTTAATTACGTATGTGGAAAATCTCATAACATGCTCCCACAATCAGTAAAAGAAAACTGCCACGAATGTAAATAGAAATCTCTCAATCAGAGCTCCCCACACAACAGCACAAAGGCCGGAACCACGTGCATCGGTTCGCATCTCGCATTCAAGTCTCGGTTTTAAATTAAACTTAATATCTATCACACAAAAAGTAAAATGAATGTAATGTTAATAGAAAAAAGATTTTTTACAGAAGAGCACATAACACTGCACTTCCTAATTTCAATTATTTCTCGGGGCGCACTATCTTTTTGTCGGACGAGGACATCACAAAAGGAAGCATCGAAGCCATTTACAAGTTAGCCAACTGCAAACGAACGAATGCGGGAAGGGAGTCTAATGGGCACAACGCCCACAAAAACTTAAGAAAAGCGTTCTATAATAGTGGTTTCATACGAACATGTTTGTCAGATTTGTTTGATTGAAGAATAGAGACTTGTATTATATTCATATGTTTTGCTGATTAGTACTATTTAATGTGTATTTACTTTCTTAATTTCTGGTTTGTATAAACATTTTTGCCAAGTGGCACTAGGGCCATTCCATGAAAAATTTCTGATTTTCTGACAGTGAGTCATGAAGTTTTAAAATATTTTAGTAAGTCAATTCATTTATCTGGGAAAATCACCATTATCATTGAAAAAATAAAACTGAGAAATGTGGTACGCACGAAGAAAAACGAGTGCCATACATAAAGCAGTTTTTGAATTGTTTAATGTGACACAGGAAAGGAAAGATGGGGAAGAAATGTTGACACAATCCAAAGAAAAATTCTGAATGTGAACACAGCTAATGATAAGTATGTGATTTTAATGTGTTTACCAAAAAGTTGGGATGAACAAAAAAAATAAACGAATTATCTCTTCATGTATCTCGTACGGCAAAATTAACAAAAAATGAGAAGAATGTCATGATACCCTTACAGACAACATCATGGCAATATTTCTCGTGATGTAAAAGAACTTGGGTAAAGTTATTATCAGGAGAATGATTTAAGCAAGAGGTATGGCTGGTGTGTACGATACATCTGTCAAAAAGGGATAAAAACAAAAACGACTACTTTTAGGTAATTTAAAAGAGCTGTACACATAAATTAAAATAAGGCACTCAAATTACAAAATTGTGTTCTCTAGTTTAGCATGATTGAGGTCAAAGCAATGTGTCTTATTGTTAGCTGGAACATTAGGCACTCAAAGTGTTTGCTTTTGTACAATATGCGAAAAGTAGATGTATGAAAGCTTGGAAAAATTTCACGAAGATGATGCACAAATGAACTCAATAGATTGTTTCATTAAAAGCTGGTTTGTGAAAGCCCTTCCCCAAATTGCTTTCTTAATAAATGCGGTGAGCGCCCGGAATCAGATACTCTTTCTGAATTATTCAATTTTCTCGTCAAAAGCAACCTTGAAGTGATTTACAAACGGTGGACAACAGACAAAGCCAAGATGATTACGGTTAAAGCAAATCCTGAAAACTTTATCAGTAATTTCATCACCTACCTTAAAAAATTCAAAGCTCATAACTTAGTAACGAGAGCTCAATCATTATATTCAAAACATCTAAAGCACACCATTTCACTAGGAGAATTAATTGTTACGTGATTACTCCAAAAATTATACTTTCGTTATTCAGTATTCGATTCAAGGTTCCACTGGAACAATTCTCAAGCAACAATACATTCGTTACTTATTACATCGAGTTCAGTCTTGGCAGCGACGGCGATCAGACGTGCCTGCCCTTCCCAGGGTATCTAGTGCTTATCTGGAGTGCCAAGGTAAGGCCTGAGAAACCGGTGCCTGGTCGAAGGTAGCGAAAGTGTACCACAAAACTTCTTTCTTCAGATTTGTAGTGAAATTAAAATTACTAGTGAAGTGAACCACATATTAAACGGTGATGTCCTCCTAGGGGGACATATCACCAGGTCAGTGCAAATATTAAACAATCGAAATGCAGAAGAAATGTATATAGATCCAAACAGTGCTTCCGCAAAAATGGAGGACGAATTGGCAAAAATTCACCAACAATACTAGCAACTTCTCCAACAACATGAGGTAACGCAAAATCAGCTTCCGGAGCAGATAGGACAAAACCAAGTGCTGCTTTATCAACTCCAGCAGCGTGAGCTTCTAAATTCAGTGCAATCTGTGAATCAAGCAGTGTGTTACCCTTCAATAACCCAGTGCGTCAAATTTGCAAGTGGCTACAAAAGAACAGCAAGAAAGTGCTGCAAACAAGCGAAAACGTGGGATGGATGCAGCGGAAGATCATTCAAAGCTGACAATCTATAATGTTCCAACTGATCACAGGTACGAAATTTTAAGAAATGAACCACATCCAAACCTAGCCTTTCCCAAAATTCCCCCAATAAACATAATTAAAAATGTGGAAAATGTTCCGAATTTTACATCATTAATCGCGGAAATTGTAAAACTGATTACTGTAACGAATATTGCGTCATCCCCCGTCGCCACCCCGAGGTGCCTGTGATCGCGGGTTACGTCATCTGCCGGCGACCACGAGCTGCCTGTGAGCGCGGGTTGCATCACCTGCCGACGGATTATTCCAGAATGGTCGCGGAGTCCGGAAGGTTCTCGATCGTCCGCCGAGTATAAATACGCGGTGGCCGGCGACCGCGAGTCAGTCTAAAGTCCGCAGTGGAAGCTGAACTGTGAAGTGTGTACATCGCGGTGAATAGCAGTGCAGTGAGTGTGCTCAGTGACGTGAACCGTGGTCAGTGCATCGTACTGTGGTCGGTGACGTGAACTGTGACCAGTGCATCGAACTGTGATCAGTGCAGTGAACTGTGGCCAGTGCTTAGGACTGTGCGAGTGTGTAAGAGAAGAGTAGTGTAAATAAATAATCAAGAGAAGTGTAGTGTAAATAAATAATCAAGTGTTTTCAGTGATTGTGTTAAGAAACAAAATAAACGTTTTTGTTAAAATAATAAATAAGAAATTTTTAGTCAAATTTTTACTTTTCCACCTACTTCTTCCTCCTTTTCTTCGCTTTCTCTTCCTTCCCTTTCCATCACAGCCTTCCCCATTTATGTCTTTACGACCCTTTTCCCGAAACGCCTCATCTCTTCACCTTCACTACTATCCATACCATATTCTTCTATATTAATGTTCGGCCATAAGCCGCCATCCTGATTGAGGTTTTCTGGGTTTACTCAATCGCTTAAGGCGTATGCCGGGATGGTCCCTAGTTTTTCACTCCCAGACGTAAATGTACAGATTTCCCTCCCCTCTTATATTTTACTACTCTGTATCAATGTAAACTCAGTGGTTAGGTGGAAGAGCAGGCCCTATGGCCTGAGCCTCGCCATTAATAAAGATATTATTTTATTATTATTATTATTATTATAAACGACTTTACTTCAAAATTAAAACAAAATAATATTGCAATATTCTTCACAACAATAGATGACTTCAGAAAATTCCGTAAATACTGCGATGAAAAAGAAATTCTATTCTGTACATATCGGGAACCAACAAAGAAAACTATTTCAGCCACAATCAATCTATGACATTCCTACAGCTTATTCAAACGAAGACATAAAATTAGAATTAGAAAAATCCTATCCAGTAATCTCTGTTTACAGACTGTTAAACAAAAATTAGAACAATTAGAAATATGAGCAATAGAACTCTTAGATAACGACCAAGGAATGAAGTAGTGCGCCTGAATCGACTATTCAACAGTATTATCAAAGTAAAATTTAAAAACAAATCATGTTTTATTAAATTATTCAGTAGTTTTTTGTATCAACCAACAATTTGAAATACGTTAACAAGTTTTAATAATTAACTATTCTTTATTACAGGTGAAGAGATCTTTTAACTCACAATAATTTTTGTCTGTTAACCCCCCCATCATTAACCCATAATATTAATGTAATTATTGCACAGATCTATTAAACAGGTTACGACATCAAGATAATTCCAATCCAATAAGTTAAGTTTTACTGTCATTGAACAATTTGAAATTTTAGTAATGCATTAGTTTCATTATAATGAGACACTTCGTCTTTTTAATAGAGGGAATGGGAATTAATTGAGCTACATTTGGGTAAATAATTGTCAACTGACGTCTCCAAATGACTCATGTGCTGGGTATCCAGTAAATTAACTCCACCCCACAGCAATTTGTATAACCCTTACTTTTACTTTCTCCTATATGTATGTATATACGAATAGGAGTAGTAATAGAATTACGTAGTGTAGAGAAAGTTATGTAATGCTGCGCGAAAAACGGCGGATTTTTGGCGGAAAAAAATTCATTGCCGGACTCTTGTGAGGAAAAAGTGAATAAACTAATTTCTAAATTAAGCGAAAAAAAATCTCTAACACGTGTTGTAGCCATAATCAGTGTTTTGTGGGTTCTTGATTGCCGAAAAACCAATTGAAAGCAAAATGTCCGACCCTCTGTCTGTCTGTGTCTGTCTGTGTGTGTATGTCTGTCTGTGTGTGTATGTCTGTCTGTGTGTGTAATGTCTGTCTGTGTGTGTATATGTCTGTCTGTGTGTGTATATGTCTGTCTGTGTGTGTAATGTCTGTCTGTGTCTGTCTGTGTCTGTCTGTGTCTGTGTCTGTCTGTGTCTGTGTCTTTCTGTGTCTGTCTGTGTCTGTCTGTGTCTGTCTGTGTCTGTCTGTGTCTGTCTGTGTCTGTCTGTGTCTGTCTGTGCCTGTCAACAATCATAGCGCCTAAACCACACGCACAATCTTTTCCAAATTGAAGAAACTCATGTCCACCTGGCACTAGTTAAAGCTTTGACATTTTGAAAAACATTATTTAAAATTTGGGGTACTTTACATGAATCCCCGCGGACATTTTCAAAAGTTTCTCAAAAACGGCTCCAATTTTTTTCTTTACATTTCTTGTAAGAATAGAGTATAACATATATTTGTAAAGGTGGCATAGGTCTGATTTTCACCTTAACTCTGAATTTTCGAAAATTGCAAGACTAAATTTTTTCGGCGTCTTCCTACAACTATAAAATTCAAGACATATTTTTTTTCAAATGGAATCGGCAGCCCATAAAAAGTTCTCTCATTAAGGTCATGAACACCTTTGAAATGTTTCGTTGTAAAAGCACCCACATCAAAAAATTGATGTTGTTCGGGACATCCAATCAAGTGGTGTATTTCAGCTACAATAACACCCTCTGCTTTTGTTAATACAGAGTGGTCAGGGTCGTTAGCTTCGTCTTTTCGAGCGGAATGATGGGAAAAAACAATATTAAACGGAACAAGAATTTTCAATGTGTTCTAAATACACACAAAAAATATACAGCATGAAATAGAATAAATAATTAACTGGTCTGATTTTGTTTTTGCATAAACGAAGCAAATATCTTCTCGGGTTACATATGTTTTTGCTAGTTATATACACACCAAATACATCGAATAAAATGGAAATAAAAGACACCTTCACCACCGTTCACCAAACAACAAATGCCGGGTCGTACAACAATTTACACACCTTAAAAATGCCGAACATAACCATCATATCCGACCGGGAGCGGTAGCTCAGTGCATCAACTGATGTCACTGCAGTGCCTCTGACCTAGGTCCTAGGTTCGAGTCCTGACGGCGGCAGGATTTTCGACACTAGCTTTTCAGCTAGGTCGAATTCAGTCGCTGTCTGCGTGAGAATTCTAGAGGCTGGCTGCTCTGATCGGTAGTTTTCCGTGGTTTCTTCGATCAACACCAGACGAATGCCGGAGCAGTACCCTACCAAACGGGCCACGGACCGCGCGCGATCTGTCCTTCCTCTTCTTGTCCTATCCTCTCCTCTTACACACACACTAACATGCACTACACTACCACATATTCCGGGAGACCGGTCGGGAGTTTAGAGCTTGTCCCGGCTGGGCGGTGCCCCGCTGGTGGTTAGGGGGAAACCCCATTAGCCGACGGTAGGTCGGCGCCGGATCTCTCCATCCAGCGGGGGAAGATCACCGCCATCTCCCGAGAACAAACATGCACTACACTAACGAGACTAATGACCAAAGCAGTTGACGCGCCCGGAAACACGAAAAAATCTATCAATCAATCAACCATCATATCGGCACAGATTGTGGGTAGCTTTTCTTTCTGTGTAGAACCTATTGTGTGGTGCTACGGCTTGTCAGGGCGGGTGAAGTAGCCTGGAACTCGAGCCCATTTTAATAAAATTAATCATTGATTTATTACATTGATTTTTCAAATGTAATAATATATTTAAATATTTTTCTCTTCAGCAATGCATAGATCATGAAAAGAGGAATCCAGTGATGTATCATGTGTTAGTATTTTGTGAGAAATTTTAGTATAAAAGTGGACTTTCTAACATTATTCGCGGCGTTGAGCCTGCTACGGACGGCGTTGACGCGAAGCGAAAGCCACCTTGCTCAAAGGCAGTTGCAAGGACTACTAAAGGAAATAATGTCCGTTTAATTTAAAATCACAACTCAGAAATTTTAGTATAAAAGTAGGTTTTCTATTAAAACACTAACTATGTCGTCATTGAATTCCTCTTTTTATAATCTATCCACTGTTGATGAAAAAAATATATAGTTTCATTTAAAAGTTCAAAGATGATTAAATTTCTAAAAAACTAAAAATATTTCAAACAATGCCTCTACGAGTTACGGGGGTGGCCCATAGTTGGTGGGACACCCGGTGTAAGGAGTTACGGTCATCCAAGCAGACAGTTTGGTTTTGCGAGCGAGCTCCGAAGTATTGGTAGTTTACATTGTAATTCTGCCTTCGCCGACAGTCCCTGCTGTTATTTATTGTATTTGGACCTCGGCGATTTTGGCTAAGATCTGATCATTCTCCTGGATGCAACGACAGTGTAACGGCAGTGGGACATTTTCGGGTTAGTAAAAAACTGTTTTTCGTACGAGTTTGGCCTCTGGTAATGTAACCAGAATAAACATTTCTTAACTGTTAACGCCTTCAGGAAATGAGTATGTCAAAGTCAGGAAGGAGAAAGAGGACTTCTAAGCCTAGAAACAAATAGTTATGAAAGACGTTTGTAGATTAGAATGAACTCTTCTTCTGACGCCACGTATTTCCCTTGCAGGGTTTCTTCCGCAGTGTACCATAAGGTCACATTTCCGCGGCTTTAATGGCATGGACTGACTATCTGTGACCAATACCATAATTCAAAAGTTTAGAATTGTAGGTTGCTGTAGTATTAGATAGTGCAATTTATTGAAGTAGTAATGATCTACTAAATGCACAAAAGTAAATACATTTAGCAGATTAATTTATATTTCGTCGTAAGTATTGAGATATACATAGATATTGTAATATACAACGATCATTCATCTTATATACAATTATGCTAAATTGATGATTACATTAAAATAGTTTTATATCCTCAATTATCTGAAAAATGTAATTATACATTTTTTTTTTTTACCGAATTTAAAAAAAAGGCAAAATTCAGTGACACTTTTTCGAAAGTGAAAGTACTCGTTTACGATTAACAAACATGTCAAATTATATTGCTGACGTAACGCTTGCCTTGTTCCAAAACAATTTTACTCACACTGTTGAAAACGACATTCCGCCCGAATAAAGTACTGTAAAAACAGAATACATGCTTGTTCGTCGTCAATGTCCGTAAGGCCACGTACAGCAAACTACGCATGGAATCGACCACGGCGGGTCCCTCGGGAAAGACGGCTTGTATGCTCCTGGATGTCTCCGGAGGGCACAGGCCGGAGCACACAAAGCCTGTTCGCGAAATTGCACTAGCGTGTCAGCACGCGCATGCAGATTGCGCAGAGCGGGCCGCTTGCTCACGAGGCGGAGCGGCAACAACGCTTCGCAAGGGCAAATTAGCGCATAGACGCAATGCTAAGGGCGAAAACGAGAAATGGAAGAAGATACAATGCGAAGTGGTAATGTAACTGGTTTGAAACTCTATCTGGAAGCTTTCTGTAATAGATGGTTCCGTCTATTTTGCAGCAGCAACGAAAATGGGTTGCATTTGAAACCAATAATTCCGAATATGACTGATAGAATAATACAAAAAAATGGGACAACTCGATAACTTCTAGAGCAACAAGATGTTCTCGTTTTTCCTCTAATACAAAATACTAGTTGAATGATGCTCTATATTGTTTTAAAAGTATTTTCATGTGTTGAAAATTTGTGTTATGTATAGTTTATTAAATAAGTTCTTATTGCCTCTAGCATTGACATATCAATTAAATCCCAGTAACTTATTATGTTTTACTCCTGCTCAAAAATTCCCAGTACCCAATAACCTTGTATATGTTACCTCCATAGGGTATATGAACACCAAATATTGCAATTTCCAAATAATAAACGCGGTAAAAATGTTTAGTCATAACCGCAAAACTACTCATAAATAAATCATCTAAAAGCTGCTCTTCAGCGTTAACCTCTAATAAGGTCACAATTAGTCCCGAAAATTCTGTCGCAAAATTTTCTAGTTACATTTGGTTCTTCCCCGTCTTTTCTTTACACTTCCACATGTGTGTCCCTAAATTTTTGAAGAGATTAAAATATCACAAAGCCAGTCTAATGTGTTGACTTCTACTTCTAATAAGTACTTTATCATTTTCTAGGTGAATCTATATAAACATTAAAATAAGACTCTTTGTACGTATGAAAACCTTCCTCCCACGCTCAACGGCGGTCACATGACGGAAAGACGGAAGTATAAAAAGGCGCCGACTCGCTCAGACCGGCGGATTTTGTATTTGCAAATCTCGCGCTTTGCGCAAAATTTACGCCCAGGCTAAAGGATGTTCGTGCGTACAAAAGTCACAGGAGTGACGCGGTAGGAGCGTTCACTCGAGGCGGGGCCTCACTAGAATATGTGGTATATCCACAGGCGGGTGGTGGGGAAATGCCGGAAAGTGTGTTTTAACGGAGCAGTTAATGTAATTATTGTACATCCTTTGTAAATAAAACTTTTACATACATTTAAATGTCTGTGTACCTTTATCCATGACACCACACTATTTTACTGGCGTTGGTTTAATTCCAGACATACTCACTAAGATGGCAGAGCTAAAACACGCAAAAAACACGTTTCTGGAAATTACTTAGAATCTTGTGGCCGGATTCGAAAACAACTGATCAGTTCCCCATCAGGAGACCGATATACGTCGAATGAAACCTCGTATGTGGATAGATGAACGGGAAGTGGTCTAACTATAAGAGACGGATCCACATATACGCACCCACACTCGCAGTTACTCAAATACTGTGCAGGGATTAGTTAAACGTGTTATACCCATTTTGATTCGAGCAATCGATTTTTGCTATTTGTGCTTGGAGGCGAAATGCAATAGTCTGTATAAATGGAGAGTCGACATACTAACACTTTCCCCACAAAATGTAAATCAAAATCACAATTAATTTAAAATGTAAAAATGTTCCCTCAATATCAGTGGTTAACTCACGTTCGCATATTTGAAATGTTTCATATATTCTAATTTATTAATTCATAACATGTAATGATAAGTTTCAAATCACAATTATTTTAAAAAAAGCCAAATTGGTAAGGTCACAACCAAATTGATTTCAAACCTTCGCGAAAGATATTGATTGAGGATAGTTTGCAGTCATTAAGAATATTCTGCAATAGCTGCAATTTGTCATTATACTTGAATAAATCAATTATTTATTTATTAGCGGAAGACTCCTTGGGTAGTTGTTCCGCATCCAGTTCTGACCCAGGCTTCCTTGGAAGTCTATCTCCGACGCGGGTCTGGGGACCTTCATCAAGAAGCGTTACTCGCGGGCAGTCACCTAAATGCGACTGGGATTTGACTCTTACTTTTTTCATCAAATACCGCGTTCAGTTAACTGTATCCGTATTGTCTGGTTGGGAGAATTTGAGATCTCGCTAGGGCGGGATGTTGTCGGTGGGATTTCATTTTGCCGGGCATCCGCCAGGGTTCTTTTACACGTCATGAGCGGTTACTGTGGATTTTCCGCCCGTCGAAAATCCTCGCACCTTGACCGGTATCGAACCTGCCCACTGCGGGTTCATAGGCCAGTAGTCCTGTCGCTCGAGGAGCGCTGCACAATAAATGTCATGCGTTCTTCGATGTGTAAACCTCTTTCGGTTCTAGTCACCCTTCCTTTCAAACAACAACCTGAGAGATGTGGGCATTTCTGTACGAGAAAGAAATAAGAACAAGTTGAGGCAAGAGAGTAAAGTGTTTAATCACTAAGGTGAAGAAAAAGAAGTAGAAGGAGCAAATGGAGAATGCAAAAACAGCATGTAAAGGAGGAGGACCTTTAGAGGAGAAAATGGAAAGTAAAAGAAGATGGAGATAGAACGGGAAAGGGGGAAGGAAAAAGGGGAAAAAAAAGAAAGGAAAAGATGAAGCGGAAGGGGTGGAGGAGGAAAAGGAGTACGGGGAAGAGAAGTAGGAGTGTAAATATAACGAGAAGAAAGGGAAGGAGGAGAGGACATATAAGATACACCAGAGTAGTAACTTACAGTAACAGTAAGATACAGAAAGTAGATAAAACAGCAAAAAAAGCAAATAGAATCACCCTGCCTAATCGAGAGCCAACCTCTTGCAAATCACCTTCTAGGCCTCTTTTTCCTCTAGGTTCGCTCGCAAACAGAATTCTCCCAAGCCGAGAAGAGCGTGTGCTCTCGCGCACACGTCACGACTTTTCGTGGTCGAGTCTCGAGGGCTGAGCCGCACCACCGACGAGAGGGCGGCAGTTAACGCCGCACGTGCGTGGCGACTGCGGGAGCACGGTCGCAGTCTATCGCGCCGCTTGCAGTGAGAGCACGCGTTATTTTCATTGCTGGTCGCCAGAGTTCTCTGCACTCGTTTAGGACCCACGCACGTCGGCGAATGCAAAGAGGATGCCCGCAAGCGCGCTGTATACAGAAGATTATGATGCAGGGATGGCTGGAGATAGAGATGAAGCTCGTGATGCTTACATGGTTTGTAAAATGGAGAAAAGAAACTGTGATCTAGTTTCTGCTCGAGCGTCCCTTTGTTTTGCTTAGAATGAGTTGTTACATGTTTTCGAGAAAATAATTTAAAATGCACATGTTTCGTGTACATGTACTGTACTAGACTTGTCGTGTACACGTAGGATTTGTAAATTTCGTGTTTGGTATGTGCTTTAAAATTAAATGCACAATACAGTGCGTATACCTAGCAGCTTTGCGGAGTTGGGGCAGTTCTCTCCCGGGCGAGCCGTCAATAGCTGGGCTCGGATCCGCGCGTTCCCATGGCCGGGCGAAGAGGGCCGTCTTGTGGGACAGCTTTTTTACTTTCAACCCAGAAATGTCCCTGTTTTCTTTGAAAACCCATTATCAGTATTTACTACCGGTAGCGGTAGTTCAGTGCATCAACTGATGTCACTGCAGCGCCTCTAACTGGGAGGTCCTAGGTTCGAGTCCTGACGGCGGCAGGATTTTCGACACTAGCTTTTCAGCTAGGTCGAATTCAGCTGCTGTCTGGAGGAGAATTCTAGCGACCGGCTGCTCTGATCGGTAGTTTTTCGTGGTTCCTCCGATCAACACCAGGCGAATGCCGGAGCAGTACCCTACCAAACGGGCCACGGACCGTGCGCGATCTGTCCTTCCTCTTCCTTGTCCTCTCCTCTCCCCTTACACACACACTTACACTAACGCGTTCGAGGCACAGAGGCCGACGTTTCGTTCTTGCTGCAACCTTCCTAAGACATTTCGCCTTGGGCGCCTATGCCTAGGATGGCAATTTTAATCACCCCTTCGTCTGTGGCGTCATACGGGTGTAATCAGTACACAGACGAGAGTGGGTTGTAATAACAGCAGGTTTATTCACAATTTAGACCGTAGTCACGAATATCCAATGCACTGTACACAATTAACTAACTAAATAGACCCCACTGCTAGGAGAGATATTTACAACGGCTACCACACCGCAACATACTTCCTAATGTTTCGCCGCGCGTAGTACCGCCTGCCCTGAGACCGACTACATGTCTCACTAGTCACCACAATAACTGCCGGCTCCTTGTGCCGCCTGCACGTTCGCACTCCTCACGAAAGACCTACGCTGCTGCCTCCAGGATCACAAAGAAGGATCACATCTACCGGATAACCACTCACTCTGGCCGCGGAGGCCTACGCTTTCGCTAAATGTACTGCTAGATGACGAGGCAATAGCACTATATTTTATAGCGACACGTTTTTTTAATAATTTTGTTGTTGTTTAGGGAAAAGTTCTAATCAAAAAATCCTTGCGGCACAATATCCTCAAACAATTAGCATTAATACGCAAAACAGAACAATAATCAAGTTTATATGTTGCTTCATTTGCTCAAACATTACAATATAATCTCCACCAACCAGACAAGTGAATGCGAATTAAAGTGATGATTCTGGTAGGCTACCCGATAACATTAGTTTTTTAAAACTAAAGTTGTTTTTGAAATTAAAAAAAGATAATTTCTAATCTAGGTTTAATTCGAAACATTTCGAAGGAAATCTGTCTTGACTCGGTCATAAGCAGTCGGACATACCGGTCCACAGAAAACCTTTCTTTGCGTTCGCGCACTAGGTTAAAAATCAGGAAATCTCCAACTTCTCTCCATAAAACAAATAAGTTACAAGGATATAAAAAAAATCGAGAGTCAAAATGACATCTCTGGGTATTTTTGTTTTAATTCATTTAATATACCTTTCTTTTTTCAGTAGATGTTTTACGTAAATGATTGCGTGCATTTTTCTTTACTACTAATGTACTATTTACTTAGTACAGAGAAAATTATGTAATTCTAATGAGGCGATGGCTAATGGCGATGCAAATCACTGTGAATATTGTTAGAGAGGCTGTGGGAAGGTAGATATTACGAAATGCCCTGGTGGCTCTTTTAGATGACAATAGTTAGCAGCTGGAAAGAGAGTTTGGTAAAATTAAAAAGGTAACCCAGACACAAAGTATAGAAAACAGGTACGAGAGGTGCCATTCTGTACAACCGTCCATTCTGTATTCGTGAAACCCGGATTTTTGTACGACCGAGCTGCGTACAATCGAGAACATAATTGATAATATATTGGAAAATGCACTATTTTTAAATTTTCATTGATGCATAAGCAGCGTAAAGCAATATTTCAACTGATGATTCGCCAAAATAAATCTGATTTTTTTACACTCAATCCTTTTTGTCTGATCTCATGAGTACAAGCGGTTACCTGAAGACCTCGTACAATCCGCAGCCAAAATTCGAAGCTTCGTTTTCGTGTCCGCCGCGGGACAGGGCACGTAGGACGAGAGCCTTTGACAAAACACGAACGAGGCCGCAGCAAGGCCGGTTCCCCCCTCCCTCCCCGCCCCCGTCAGCGTGTCCCCGGAGACCTCGCAGCCCGACAAAGCGCTTTAATTCGCTTAGTCCCCGGCCGCAGCGCTGCGGTGGTGGCGGCGGGAGCCTGTTCTGCCCAGCCCCGCCAGGCAGCGCCCCTGGTGGCGACTTTTTCTGTCGTTTGTCAACCACGCCTATCCCCTCAGGGCTCCTGAGCTTTGGTGGCTACTCATGTCATTCAGAGATCGTTCAATGATGACAAGAGTGAATGGAATAGCTACTGTCAAAGGGATCTCGAATGGAACATTGTCTCGTGTGGATGAAATGGTGGGGTGGTGCAATAACGTTTGTAAATTTTTTGTTAGTATTGGGTGAGGTGTTGGTTGATTATTTCTACGGTCTTGCACACAGAGACGCTAAGATAATCGACATGAGAGTGGAGTCAGTGGAACCAATGTAAATTGAAATTTTTATGAAAGAACAAAATGGTTTTTTAACGAAAGTTTTGGACTATACAAAACTAGTAAGAGTTGAACCTAGTTATCATTTCTACCTTTTATCGTACGTGGGGTGGTGTTAATTTGATATCGGTAGTTACCGTTCAACATTTTAGTATTTTATTCTGACGTTCCAATCAAGCAACTGAGATTTGCATTATGTTTGTGTACTTTATTACTAATTAATTCATTTTATGATTATTTTCTTTCAAATTCTGCCTTGCACAATTTTTCCTCCGTGTAGGATCATGTTTGAATTGCGAATTCATGGTGTGTTATTCTTTTGTATTATGTTCTTTCAAAATCACTGCTTTGTTATTCAATATAGTATTACCTGAGTGAAAAAAATTAGCAAGTCTCTTTAAATTAATATAGAATAGATCGTTCAATACTCAGAAATATTTATTTATTAAACTTCACTTGAACGTTGAAAGTTAATGCAATTATTGTACACTTACGTAAAGGAAATTACAAAATCATATCCTTTGGATTCAAAATTTTACTTTCAATTAACAATTTCATTTATGTATATATGTATTACGCTTTAATGAATAATTTCTTTGAGTTTGTGGAAGAAATGAAAATGAATATCACCTTCGGTGAAATACTTGTCAGCAGAGTACTCCAAAAGAGACATCGGTCTGGTAGCCAGTGGTCACACTGAGACCCGGAATAATTTGTACAACCTTCACTCTTAAACCTTGCGTTCTCATGAGTTAGTTGCCATTCGCTCGACCGTGTATCCCTACTGTAGTACACATAATGCTTTACAATGTATGATATTGATTGACATGACAGAACAGGTGGGTAATATCATTGCAGGCCTCTGACCGGGAGGTCCTACGTTCGAGTCCTGACGGCGGCAGAATTTTCGACACTAGATTTTCAGCTAGGTCGAATTCATTCGCTGTCTGGAGGAGAAATCTAGCGGCCGGTTGCTCTGATTGGTAGTTTTCCGTGGTTTCTCCGATCAACACCAGGCGAATGCCGGAGCAGTATCCTACCCAAAGGGCCATGGACCGCGCGCGAACTGTCCTTCCTCTTCCTTATCCTATCCTCTCCTCTTACACACACACTTACACTAACATGCACTACACTACCACATATTCCAAGCTGGTGGGAGAGTCCTAGTTAGGGGGAAACCCCACTAGCCAACGGTTGGTCGGCTCCGGATCTCGCCATCCAGCGGGGGAAGATCACCGCCATCTCCCGCGAAAAAAACATGCACTACACTAATGGGACTAATGACCAAAGCAGTTGACGCGCCCGGAAACACGAAAAAATCAATCAATCAATTAGAGCAGGTGAGGGGTGACTAAGTGGACGATGCAGGGCTGGATGGGCGGGGAAGGGAAGGAAGGGGCGGGGGACAGGCGAACAAAGGCGATTTTGTAAATAAGATTTCATACAATTTATGCTGTAGATAAAATTCATTCCTAGTCGAAGTAGACTACGAAATAAAAACTTGCGCAACGAGTAATCAGCTAAACGTCAACACATTCAACGTCCGCAAGAGTCCCCATATAAAACAACTGCTTCCACTTACTTCACTGCCTTTTATATAGGATTATTTTCCCTTAAACTAACCCCTACATTCAAACTCGTATACATCTCCTCATTGTGTTTCATCACAACTTTAATGCAACATGCAAATTATACACAACACAAGCCAACATCAAAAATTCAATCCCAACTCTCTCCTTATATGGGACCGGGGGAGATGGCTTTGGGCATTAACTGATGTCACTTCAGTGCCTCTGACCGGTAGCTCCTAGATTCGTGTCCCGGCGTTGGCATAAGTTTTGAAACTAGATTGATAGGTAGGTCTAATTCAGTCGTTGGAGGAGAATTCCATCGGCCGATTGCTCTGGTCGGAAGTTTGTACTACCACACATGCCGGAAGAGCAGTCGGGAGCCTAGAGCTTGTCCCCGTTGGGGCGGTGCCCCTCGCTGTTGGGAGACACCTGGTTGAAGAAAATCCCGCTAGCCGAGGGCAGGTCGGCGCTGGATTTCATCAAACAGCGGGGGAAGATCAAGGAAAAAACATGCATTACACTAGCGTGACTATTGGCTTTAGTTGTTGACCTACCTGAAATCACTAATCAATCAATCCATTTGTGGGTTTACAACCTTACTTGTATCAATTAATTATTATTAACTATAATTACTTATATCAAACTTATTTGTAACGCCATAAACATATATCATACCGGCCGGTAATTTACATAGCAACTCAAAGAACATGAGCTGGCATGAAAAAATAACACTGCCACCAAATTACAATTTGCTGATCATCTCACATAAGAATACACGCTCAGCAAAAGCATTTATTTCCACTCTGGAAATTGAAAGTATATTACACGGATACAGATTTAAATATAAATCATTGACATACACAATAACCTCCACACTCATAATGTAATTTGCCTTTTCGGGCAATCTCTGTCCTCGCCCTCACTACTAAAATTAGCCCAATAGAACGCTCCCAAAAGCGCATCCCGGTGACCTGCTTGGCTTGCAGTACGCCTATGCTACGCCTTCACATACCCCCCGCCACGACACCTCGCCCGCACTACCCCCGCGACGCCACACACGGCCCTCCTCTTAAACAGCTCCCGCTTCTCAGAAACACCAGAATTTGTTTTCCGCCTGGAAAATGCAGAGCTGCAGAGCTTGCACATCTGTAATATTTGAACAGGACATGTCATTTTAATATTATTGACTTTTCATTTTGCAATCTACATACTTATACATATTTGTTTGTAAATACACATTAACAATTAAACTCTAATAATCTGTGTGTGACAGATTAGACAGGCCTGCGATGAAAAACAAGTATTGGGAATTGATTCAGTTCAAGGTAATTGATAGCTGAAGTTTGTGTATGTTTGGTGCTGATTTCAACTATAATAATAATAATAATAATAATAATAATAATAATAATAATAATGAAAAATTTATATCGTGTCACGTTTTCTTGAAAAAGTTTATTTACATTTTTATGAACATTTACCATATTTTTCTGGGCCTTTTAGAGGAGGCAGCTGAATTGTTGGGTTCGAGATTAAAAAAGAAAATATTTGCCAAAGGAATCAAAGGAACCGTGAAGACGAATTTAAGTTCTTTGAGGAAGAGGAGAACCTGATCTATTTTTTTTTTATGTTTCGGTATTGATGAGCAAATGTAATATCACCTGCGATAAGGATAAAGAGACGTTGTTTATAGATGTGTCGAAAAGGAGCCATAAAGATGGCGTGCCTGCATACTGCAATCCAGTATGCATCTGTACTAGTTGGACACTCGGTGCATTTAAAAGAACGCTATGTCGATCACGGTTGGACAATTTGTGTTGATTTGAAAGTTATCCACAAGCTTATTGGCTAACAACTTGAATATTTATAGTTCGCGTGCTTCATTTGTGAAGTGGGGCAGCCGTCAAACGACTCGACATTGGGTAAAAAAAAGCCTAAAAGACAAAATATTGAACCCAGTACCAAGAATGTGATTCGGAAGAGATTAGTTGAGGCAATAAACTATTGTTATCCCCTCTACTTATAAAATTAGGTGTTATAAAACAGTTTGTCAAGGCGTGTGCTTCAAATACCTGTGCAAAACGTTTCCAGGTTTACTGAAGCCAAGTTAAAGGGGAATCTTTGTTGGTCCAGCTTATGAAGGATAAGGAATTTGAAACTAGCATGATAACAAAGGAAAAAATAACTATATGACTATGACTATGGTTCATGACTATAAAGCAATTGTTATAAATATGTTGGTCAAAGCATATAGCCAGCAGTGATAGTGCCCCCAAACCAAATCAATAATCGCGATGCTCATTTGAAAGAGAATACAAAATCCCATACATTCACATAAAGTCAGCCTCCTAGGGCAATCAGTTGCAGAGATACAACGAAAAACGTGTTTTTCATAATTTATTTTTTTAAAGTCTTCTATATGTAATTTTTCGTACCTAAAATTATTAATAAAAAAATGTTACTATCTTTCGAACACAAAAAATCCAACATTTAAGTGTAGTGAATTTAATGTTTTCCAAATATTCTTTGCTTTTCAGTGATAACAATACATTTTCTACCGAATTTCTTCGATCTCACTAATATTATTTAACTTCATTTACCCAAACTTCTAAACTTTTAAACGACTGCTTCGCTTGTAAATTAATTATGCGGTGAAGCATGATAACATTTTAATCTTAGCATTACTAGAGGGGAGTTCAGAGGCCCACCGACAATGTTTTTATATGTTGCAATATTTTTGGAGGCTCTAAACCATTGATATAGTACTTTTTTATATTGTAGCATTTTTTTAAAAATACGTTGAAACTTTTCACGAGTGTATATTAGAATTTGAGTTATTAGAGTTTTGGGGGAACAAAATTACGGACTATTCACTCAAAAACTGATGAAACAAAATAAAGTTTAGGAAGATTTGTAGGAAGTTATTAAGTAAGTAACATGTTAAGTCTTAGACGAACATGAAACTACATTATACTTCGTTATGAATATACATGGATCTTTATTAGACACAAGAATAGTATATGCTTGATCATTAATATTAAAATCAAAAATATTGTTACAAAATTTTTTAAAATTTGAAAGTTAAAGTTTTTATTCTTTAAATGAGAAAAACTACGTTAATTTATAACTCAGTATGTTAAATTAGCTAAGTTTTGTAATACTTCTATAAAAAGAAACTTTAATCGGTGTTACTAGCGTTAATTCCTCGGATTGTTTTTAAAACAAATGAATTATTTCCAAAAATCAATACTGCAGCACAATACTACTGAAATGTTCAACAATTTTTATTGCCATTTTGTGTACATCTTCGTGGTAAATAACCGTCCTAAAGAATACAGTATTCGTTTACGGAGTATGAATCTTTATGAACTATATCAGTCTTCTCCTTCAATTGCTGTTCAGCACAAGCTGCACGTGCAATAATGGAATCTCTGCAAGTATCGTAGCACAGAAGCAAGACCGGCTCTATTTAGATCAAATGACCAGGAACTAGACGAAACATGACGTCCTTCCTCAATATAATAGTACGTCGGAGGGGATGGAAAGGGCGGGCGGGGAAGGCGGCAAAGGCGTGGCAGGCGGGGGTGGACGGGTGAGCGGGGCAGGGCATCAAAGCGCGACTCCCGAGAGGCGGAGGACCTGAGGGAAACTGCGAAGGGTCTCTGGCAGCGGGGCGGGGTGCGGGCCGCGCGGCAGGGCGAGCGGGGGCGGGCGGGGGCGGGCGGGGGCGGTGTGCCTGGCGCGGGGGGAGAGGGCGAGGTAAGCGCGGGTGTGGAGCGGCTGGGGATTCAGGGTCTCGAACGCAAAGCCCAGCGCAATTGCCAGGGCTTCGCGCTGTGCGCCGCTCCGCCCCCAACCTCCTCCGCTCTGCTCGCCTCCCCCAACGTACCTTCCCAGTCACGCACAATCCGCCTCGCCACGCCCCCTCGCTTTCTCCCTTCCACCCCTCCTCGTCCCTCGCCTCGCTCACCTCCACCCAACCCTTTCCTCGTGCCCGGCCCTGTCACGCCCCCTTCCTCCACTCCCACCTTTCCGCTCGCCTCTTTCCTTCCCCTCACTCCGTCTTTCCCATCCCGCCAAACCGCTCTCCACCCACACCAACCTACCTTTTCATCCACTATCACTCCATTCCCCAGTGCCCTTTGCCTAGACATATTCCACTACGCTCCGCTCTTTTTTGCTCCGGACCTCCCCACCTAGTACTTTACCTCACCTGGCCCCACCTGGACCCAGCCACCCAACCTTGTCTCTGCCGATTTTGTCTCGTCCACTCCACACTATCTCTCTCTTGCTCATCCTATCTGCATCCCTGAGACTGCGCGCGGTTACACTCCGTTAGTCCTCCTGTAGGTGTTCTGCCCCAATTACACTCCGTTTTACCAGCCCCTCACTCCGCCTACACCGTTTTACCCCTGCCTTATGTTCTCCGTCACACCCTCTCTGCTCCGTTATGTTCATCCGCATTTCCCAACTCCTCATTGGGCGATGCTCTCCCTATCATCGCTCACCGAACTTGCTCCTTCATACCCTACAGTACCATCAACTCCTTGTACTCTACCCGAACAATCTTCGTTTATTTCATATTCTCGTCGTTCTCGTTCCTCCCGTCGCCTGATCTCCGTGCCACCACCTTCTATCCCGCCTTTCTTACTCCGTTTCCAGCTGGATTACTCAATTCCGCTCTTTCCAGTCCATTCTTCTCCGCCTCTCCTAGTCTTCTATACCTGCCCTAACTCTCCCGGCCAACTTGATCCCATTCCGCAGTCCGCACCCTCCCACCACACCAACCGCTCTTTCCACCCTACACGTCTCGGTCAGTTTCTCCGTAGACCCTTTCCTGTCCATTCACCCTATGCGCTCGGGCTGCCACTAACTTCCCCCCGGCTGCATTGATACGTCAGTCGCTAAAGCTCCGCCAGACACCACAACCATGAAGGAATATGTAGTAGGAGTGAAACTCTCGCTTCTAGAGAGCACGCACTAGACAATGCTCAGCGTCGTTGCCTTGTGCCGGCATCTATTTTAAGGAACCTGTGTAATTTCAAACGCTACTTTCAATAATTTGTTCGACAGGTAAATTGGCGGTGCTAGCTTAGCAGACTTCCATCGATTGTCTTCACGACACCAACTTCCCGGCTAGAGGAAGGGGCGGATCCAGCCACTCATTGGGGAGGGGGAATCCGAGACTTTTGTTAAATAATAAAAAATATTTGTTATTATATTATGATCTGGGCTGTCCGGTCCTCTTCAGGGCCGTACTGCCTGAAGAAGCTTGGCAGTACAGTCTTGGTTGCACATCTCTGAAGAGGACCGCGATATGTCGGTAGAAAGGTCGGCACCTCAGCCTTCGACGCGGCGTCACCTGGTCCGCCCAGATCATGACTCTGGCCGCGGAAGCCTACGAAATCACTTGTTATTATATTGTATATCTATTTGTAGTGTTAATAACAATCTATATACTACAATTGAGTGTGTATATATATATATATAGTATATATATATATATAGTATATATATATATATATATATATATTATATATATATTACTATACAATATTATTTAAATTATTATATAATTCTAACATATAGGCCTTTTCAATTCTAACTGTACGCTTATTAGAAGGGAGGCATGGACTCCATGCCCTCTCCCCCTGGATCGGCCAATGCCCAGGGGCAACAGCCACCACGTTCACCCACGTGTTTCTTGTGAATTGCGTGTTTCGTTTTAGTGTTATTTACCTGTGAAAAATTATGAATCAATGATTGAAAAGATGATTATGAATATAATTTAACCTCTAAACTTTATTTAAAGATGTTTCAAAGACTAGTGTAGTGTGTCTAGAATACAGATTATAATTTGTACCCTAATGTGCCGCTCTGCAATCATGTAAGATTGTTTTCAAAATGTATTTTATGAACATTATAAAGAAAAATACCTTTCGTTGATTATTCACCACCCACGATTCCTGTCATTTTTTAAAAAATTAGGAGCGGAAAAAGCAGAACACGTAGTATTTTGGAGATTAATATGTATTTCAGATTGGAAACATATCTGTTATCCCCATGTTTCCGCCATGGATTTCCACAAATTTGGTTCAGAACCGTGCACCTGTGCACTTGCCATAACAATCAAGAATAATCTATTCCGGTTCCCAGAATGACGAGCTGCCGATTTTCCATGATACAATTAAATTCAATTTAATGATGAATTATTTTCGGTGGCGAGGCTCAAGTCATAAAACCTGCTCTTCCTCCAGACCACGCAAATTTGCTTATACTTCTTTCGCCATCTAGCAGCAAAAGTAGGCATCATTCGGGCGACGGAATGATTGATTTGAATTTAGCTCATAGGCTTCTTTAAGCTTGAGAATCTTTTACATGTCGAGTCCCTGTAGAACAGCCCCGACAGCCGGATTTGTTTGCCGCACGACGACGCATTTTTTTCTCTCCTAAATATCCAAAGCTTAGATCGAATTTGAATCTGGGAAACCTGGATATAAAAGTCAGATACGCCAATCGTTACACCATCGGAACGGTTCTTATTGTAGATGGGTTTAGACAAGTTTTCCTTTATTCTCGACTCCTCAGTGCCTCAACGCCTAGTCCGTGTCTCATTCTGAGCCGTTGACAGCACCGCGCTGTTTCGCTCGGCTCCGTCTCCTGCTTCCCGCCGTTTCGCTTCCTCCCCTCCCTTCCCCGCCTCCTCCTCCCCCCTCCCCCCCTCCACCCGCTCAGACGAGCTCTCGGATCGCGCTCCCGCTCTGACGGCTGAGAACATACCGTTCTGCCGCCGACGCTCGAAGCTTCGATCAAAGGCCGCCTGCGACCTCTGCCGTCGGCTCCCGCACAGATGATTGGTTCTGTTATTATGTACACCTCCCTCCATCTTGGAACCGGGTAAATGTTAGTATACGAGTTTGCGTTTCGGGGTTTTGATATTTGTAGAGGTTTTAAAAGATGCGCAAGTATTACTGGAGTAAACATATCTAGCAGTATCCACAATAAGGTAGAATATAATACGGAAGTCTCTCTAGAGCATTTTAGTTACAAATCAATTGTCAGGTTTCATATATGATCCTACTACATGAAATACCCAGCGTTGTTTAGGTCTGTATTGTAATAAATTATTAAACAGGAAAAGGAATTCCGTCTATTCCCGCCCTGCGATGGAGCCTACTTCTATCTATTCTATTGTATCCACACTCCGCCGAGTTCCGCCCCTCTCTGCCTTGCTCCGACCGGGAAATATGCGGTCTTTCTCATTCACTTTCTCACTAAAAGAATTTTTTTTTTAAATTTTTTCTTATTGGGGTTCCCGCTCCTAAACTCCAAGTACTTTAAAACTAAAAATAAACAAATCTAAACCCCAAAAAATTAATGTACTCACGTGTATTGATCGGAGGTTTCAAATTTATCTTAACGACTCGTTGAGGCTATTGACGTTGAAAAATAATTAAGTGCTCTAAATTAATTTTGTGTATGCGTTTGTTTTTGAAACAGTGGTTGATGTAAAAGTGCTTTAACTCTTAGGGAATTATAATATCTCAAAACGTCTGAGATCACAGTGATCCCGGCTTGACAAAAGTTTTTGTTATCTAAAATAAAATCGTCGGTTCTATTTTCACCAATTTTGAATAACAACTTGACACACGTTCGAATTCCTCCCCATTCCCGTTTCCCAAAACTCTTTGACTTCAGTTTAAATAATCATTCCTTTACTATAGAAAACTACGCTTTCATTCTCCACTATAATAAAACATGATAATAATTCATCTGTCACAGTTTCAGCTTAAAATTTAAAAATACGTAATAATCATCCTTAATTTACTACAACTAAATCAATAACTAATTCATCAAGAACATATGTGTATATTCATCCTATTTAGCCATCAAGCACTTAAGTATTAAAATGAATTTTTCCAAAAATTTCAATAATCTCGTACACATAGTACATTCCTGTACTATGTGTACGAGATAAATGAAATTTAGTGTACACAGTACATGCCCATACGCAATAAAATCAATATCCATATTTTAAAATTGAAGCAAAACTGTCAGAATATTTTTAAATGTGAACATTTCGAATTAGACAATTGTATACAAAAACAAATCCTCACAATCTTGCATGCAATTCTTGCAAGCACTCAAGCACTTGATGCAATCGAGTGTAATGCTAGAAAAAAAACACAAAAGTAGTTAATATATATATATATATATATATATATATATATATATATATATATATATATATATCCTGACCTTCAAAGTAAGTTAGGGTAAAAATTTCACCAGATTTTGGTTCTGTACCTTAATAAATTATTGCGTGTAACTCAACGCACTTATTTCTTTATCTATTAGTATATAGATACAGATAGACAATATAGAAGTATAAATTGAGTAGAAAAAATGTTCGAATATGCTTTGCATGAAGTGCAGCCCTTTAAAATCAATAAAACAAAATTTTCGGGTAGAATTCGTATTTTAATATGTTAATTTTTCTTTTGAAGGTATATGAGTAATAAATGTAATAATAAAATTAGTTTTATACGGAAGATTAATTTTGTAATGGTATATTAATTTTATAATGAAAGTTTACTTTAGAAAAACATTCACACGTGTCATTTTACGATAATTAATTAACGAGCTTTGATATAAACTTAATTTCATGATATTAACCTTAATGTAAATGATAATTAAATTAATTTGACATTTTTTTATGTCACCGCAATGACTAGACATAAGAGTTAATTATCCAAGAATTACGATTTTTGGAATGTCAGACACTTCGGGACAATTTTACTTTTGTTTAATGCGACATTAAACACTGTCCTTCCGAAGATTTCTGGCAAAGGATTGAAGCAATAGTAATTATTTGTCATATAAGCATCCTAGTATCATCATTAAAATAAAAGTGACCAAAATATGTTAACGGTATTAAAATAACAGTAATAATAATAATAATAATAATAATTATTATTATTATTATTATAACAACAACAACTTAATACCTTCTTGAGACATTAAGCCGATGTAACAATAGACATTTGTCCTAATTTAAGACAATGTATAGGGGTCAACTCCAACCGCAACACCCGTTACTATGGAATACAACAGACGTTACTACGTCAGCATCAAGTATTAACTGACGAACCAGACGTTCTATGTCTTTAAAACCCGAGTTTCGAGATCTCATAGGAGGCTATGAGTTGACTTGTACCGTAATTTATAAAATGAGACCGTTTTGGACGTTCTATTACGTTTTGATAGTTCATCTGTTTTGGTTACCACCACTTCATTGCACGGGTAGTCAAAAACCAAAAGAACCTCGAAAACGAAGTAAAATTAAATTTTCTATTTGACATTATGCTCAGTTTTATAATTGCACAACATCATTATATTGCTGTAAAGCTATTATTTCTTATTGTTAATAATCGCCTAGGAATATTGTAATGATTACCCACGGACAGTACCGGGCTTCTATAACGTGACTTACAGTTTAAAAACTGTCCCCTTCAAGTTCGATTCTAGTGTGAAACTATTTTCACATGTACAACAACAAAAAGTACATATTGCGAAACGTTCTTATGGGTGCTACTAATCAAGTATATTATTCATGATTAATTTGTTAATAGACTGAATAATAGGCTTTGCATACCAACCAATCTTAGCAGATTTTCTCTCAAATTCTTACAAAATCAAAAATTACACACTGATGTAAAATTTCGGACTTTTACCAATGCGTTTGTTAAGTTTGGTTGTATATCATCTTAACATACATCCATTTCTTGGATGGATAGGTTGGTTTGACACCTATTAATTGTATGTTAGTCTTAAGAAATGGCATGACAATGAACAGATATATCACTGAGGTATAACGAATTTCACCTTCACTTCCACTTTACCAGCATTAATACTTGCCAAATACACGCATCAAAATTAGACAGACGCTAATTCAATCCCTCAATACTCGCCCAGATTCGAAGTTTTTTTGTCGACATAAATAATACATAACTCGAAAACTATGCAATAATTTGCAACATCTGTAATTATTCACACAATAACACGTTATTTTTTTCTCAATATTAATTGTTCATTTACTTCAAAACTATGATCTTCACCTGTTGTTTATTCATGAGTCTTGCGTTACGACACTAATGCTTTCTTCTTTACATCACCCACACCTTGGGTCTTGGTTGGGTAGATTCTTCGTAAACTAAATTACATTTAGGCTCCTCTTGGACAAATCATGCGTTGCCTTGTCATTAGACAAACATCGGGGTTTCATAATTCACTCATAATTTAATTAAATGTTTTATCCATCTTCATATGAAAGTGTGTTCATTATAAGTGGCCCAGTTATGAAAAGATATAATTGAATATAATTTGTGTTAAAACATTTTATTCCATCACTGGAATATTCCATTCTAGACCGGGATATTGTACTGTCACAACACAATGAAATCATGCAACGCGGTGACAAATAAAAATCTAATTACAGTTATTGTGATATACATCAGTGGTTTTAATTTAATGCAAAGGAATTCGGTAACAAATCCCGTCATGTGCAACATTCAGCATCCATCTCGTGCGCGAATGCCCTATCTGGAGAAAGATGCTGCAAAATATGCGCCCGAAGGTAATCTCCTAAACCAGAAGCATCTCGCCTGTCGCATCGGCAGATGGTCAACCCTCTCCTCTTTCACGCTGACCACAGCAGGTGCGGCACCACGGTTCGCAATCAAGCTCATCCATTGCAGTTAACTGCGGCGGCGAAACAATCGCGATAACAGTTATCACAGTTTAAATGTTGGATTTCACTGTCGGCGGGAGCGGAATGCATTGTCCGAGCGTCCAGTTGATTGCAGAGTTCATTGCAGTTTCCAAATGAAAATTTGTCGGCGTTGGCGAATGCTTTTCTGTTCGTTGAAGGCCATACGTATTGGGCGCGCCTATAGACCGCGAAATCGTGCCGTATGTCCGTTTAAGCAATTCATGGGCTATGTTTGTTGATTATATACCCTTTAAATTTTGTTGAATGTTGTGACATTTTGCCTGTGTTTTGTGAGCTTATGCACTTAAATGTATGGTTTTTTGTGATAGGTAGCTCTCTGAACTTATGGCTCACATTTTGGGTTGGTGCTCGCATATACTTTGTTTTATAATTCTTAACTCAAATGGAGTATGTATATATTCACTTAATTGTTTAATTCTTACAATTACTATATTTTTCTTGCACAGAAGATGAAATTGTGTCCAAATTTGTTAAATGTATTAAAGATGCTTATTTAATACACCACACAAAGATTTGTAAGCTCCAACAGATGAATCGGACAAAATGGGTGGAATGATACTTGTACTCAGTGTATACTCAGTTACAGAGAAGATAGATTAATCTGATTTATGTTTGTACTTTAGTTATAATAAAAGTACGAAGTATAAATCCGTATAGCATTTTACTGAAAATGGTATGAGTTGTGAGTATTCCGAAAATCCCAATTAAAACATTTTCCAAATCAAGTATTTTACACGTTAATTTTGCAATCACACTCTTCGCCATTTCAATCCTCAATTCTGAGAATTTTTGCCTGTAGCTACTGTCACCATTTAGGTAATTATTGAAACAGCACATGATTCGTGAATCGGTGGAACGAGCACAGTCGTCCATCCATTGATTGCACTTATTGGAGCGTAGTACCCTGCAGGTGCGGCAAGCAATGCAGCCCTGCTGCTGCGCTCTCTCTGGAGCTTACAGTCTTAATCCGCTTCACTGTGCGTTGATTTAGGTCACGATTAATACCTTCGTTCAACGGCCAGCTCCCGCTGCACTACCCTGGCTATAAATAATCGGATCAGTTTGCAGCACATATCCTCCATCCGCATCTATTTTCGCATAATCGCAGCGATGCGGTAGGAAAAGGGAATATGATTTGTTAGTATCTATAGAATTTAATAGCTGCAGATTAAAATCAATTACAAATCAGAAGTTACTTAAGAGGTGTCAAAAACTGTGTGAAAAATACGACTTTTCATTCTTTTAAATCACAGAGATATCGTCAATAAATACCTCTACGTTATTCACTACTAAGCCGTCATTCGAATTCAAATGTAAAATGTCATGATCCACAGCTCTACAGATCCTCAAATTACAATGTCATTGCAAAATGTTTCACACGTGAAGTTATGTGTATTTTCCATATTTTTCCATACATTGAGAACCGAATTTTTATCTTTATTTCTATATCTAAATAATTTAATTTTTATTAATTGTGCTGGCAAACATTTTTCGTAGTAACTATCGAGTTGGAACAAATGACGAACTGTCCAGCGCAGAGCTCCGACTGCCGCAGCAAGTGGTGCCACAGCAAGGGGTGTACAGCTCATTGCAGTGATGAAGAGCCGTTCACGCTTGTAGTATGATCAAAACATGCAACTTTCAAAGCACGGCATTTTAATGTGATATATGTAATGTAGTAAAAATATTAATAACACCTATAACAAAATACATTATGGGGAAGTGTGCACAGATTAGCATGAAAGAAAACTAAAAGAACTTTTATATTGCGCAGAATTAAATAATATTTCAAACGAATCAATTACCGTCTTTCAATTTCAACAAATCGTCTATTCTATTATTGACTCCACGTCTGTAGTTAACTGATCCGCCAGCTTTCAATTTCATTCATTTGTTTTCTTATGTTCACTAACGTTCACGAAAGAACTAAACTTGGCTTTAGTATAAGGTCAATATAGTACACTCCACAACTAACTTTACAGTGAAACTGTTCACCTTTTACTATATGAATGTCTAAAACAATTTGTTTATTACTTTGGTATATCATAAGACGAGAATTTATTCCAATGAGATATTTGTTAATATACGTATGTCAATAAATATATAATTGTAAAAATAATATATAATATATATATATATATATATATATATATATATATATATATATATATATATTGTCCAAAGAAATGTACCTGAGGATGGACACGCATATTTCTGAAACGTTGTATGCAAAATAAACCGACTTTCCTAATTTTTATTTACTGAATTATAAAATTAAATCTGATTTTCTATAATAAATGGAACTTTTTGTTAATGTAATAAAATAAAAGAAATTTCGTTATAATCACTTAATTAGTTATTTTTATATCTACCCAATTGAGTATAACCCGGTGGCAATTCATTATCACAATAATAATTGAAACTACACAATAGAGACATTTAATGATAATCAAACAAATCATTAATAATTAGTGCGGTAATAATAACATGAAATGATAATAAGGTAGTAAAATTGGGCCTATGTAACATGAAAGGAACTGGCTTCTTGCTCAGCATTGCACATTTATGCTGCCCCATTTATTACCGTACAACAACTTTTGTGTTTTTGTTTTTTGTTACTATCGTAAATAATAATACTCTTCGTCACTCTGAAAACCCTAAGCTTATATTCTTCTATATAACCATTCGTTAAACAAATTCTCGAAGACTTGCAGAAAAGAGTTCAACGATTTTTGCAGTTGAACATTTCCAACACGTTATGTTGATTTGTGTCACAATTTTTTTCGATATCCGTTCTTCGAATAAAGACGAACTTGCACCTTTGAAGACTGAACCAACAAAACACTGGACCAAAATATGAAGAAAATGGTAACTAGGCTTTGAAGAAAAGTTTCACTCGTAGTTCAGTGTTCTTTAGTTTCAACGTACAGTTGAAAGCTTCACCTTTCCCTTCCACTGTGCATCCGAAGAAGACTAACTTAGCTCCTAATGTATGGGGCCGAGCTTCGGGTGCTTTTACTTTCGTCGTCTTACTTGCGTGAGAAGAGGAAGTGGCAGGGTCTTTTGTGCGCAAGGGACTAAATAGATAATGAATGTGCTGCGAGCACACCGCTGGAGCTTCTTTTTGAGGAACCGCCATCAACGAACCGGCTCTTCCATTGCGTTGCGGCGCGGAGCGGAGCTTCGGGGCGGTTAGGGCGGGGCGGGGCGGTTAGGGCGGGGCGGGGCGGTGGCGGGGGGGCGGGGCGGGGCGGGCGGGGCGGGCGGGGCGGGGCGGGCGGGCGGGGCGGGGCGGGGCGGGGCGGGGCGGGGCGGCGATGGACGGTGCAAGGCGGGGCGGGGTGAGGCTGGATGAGCGGTGAGCGGAGCGGAGCGGAGCGGGGCGGGGCGGGGCGATGAGGAGCGGGGAGATGAGGAGCGGGGAGGGGCGTGCCGTGGAAAGGGGGGTGGGGGGAGGGAGAAGGGGTGGGTGTGCGGGGCGAGGTGGTTTCAAGGGGATTGCATTATCGCCCTGTACTTAATGCCTGCTTTTGCTTTCCATGGTCTTGCGCAAAGTCGTTTGCTGTTTCTCGCGATGAAGGTATTCTGCGAGAGTGGACTGTTGAATTTAATTACGCATTGTGCACCGATTGCTTTTTCGAAGATGTAGAAAAAAATAGTTTTTTCGGGCTTTATATTTATTATTTATAAATAAAAAACACATTTCTAATCCTGTTAACTTTCAATAGTTAGTTTGAAATATTTAAAGTATGTTCTCTAAGTAGTTCGGGTATGTTGTAATTGGATACATTCCTCTGCGGCATTTAGACAAGACTGGGAAAATAGTGGAATTCATTGGGAGTGCAATCTCGAACGGAATGGTGAGGGTTTAGTTAATTACGAGAAAAAACGAAAGAATCTATGTTCATGGAACAAACATGTACGATGCTTAACGGGAATAGCAAATCACATAAGAGAAACATGCGAGTAAGGTGAGAGTCCACGTAGAAAAGCTAAAGAAAAACGTAAATGTGTTCAGTGCTGCGCATCTTAGGAGAACAGAAGAATAGCGCGTGTTATGAAGAAGAGGCGCGATGGTATTCCGACTCGATGACGATGAGATGGAGGTAGAATGATCGATGGTGACCGGATGGGTTCGATGGTTGTTAGAGATTCTGGGCGCATCAACTACCGAAGTCATTTGTCCCGTAAGTGTATTGCATGTTTTTCATCGGGAGGTGGCGGAGATCTTACCCCGCTGGATGGCGAATCCGGCTCCAACCTACATCGGCTAGAGGGGTTTCCCTGAACCAGGTATCTCTCTCCAAAGGGGCACGACCTCAGACGGGACAAGCTCTAAGCTCCCGACCGGTCTCCCGGCATGTGTGGTATTGCATGTTACTATAAGTGTGTGTGTGTGTGATTGATCACTCCTTCCTGAGTTTTTCCACTACCAAATTATTTACTCTTTTGACCTCTAGTTTTCCGTGCACGGCTTTTAAAATGAATAGGACACTTGTTTCAAGGAAACCCTTTCACAGGTGCTAGCCTTGGGTTTCGCACTCACTATAACAGTGAATAAAAAACGTGGCATTCACATTACTTAAAGCAGACCTTTTTACATGTCACAAAAGCAATTACTTTAATACAATACAACAAACTGATCTTTCCAGATAATATTAACTGTACAACATATGAAAATCCTGAATCATTTATGTAAAATTGTACAAGGTATGGCCTCTTTAAATGAATTTAATGACACGTGCAGTAAATGACCTGGAAACTGCCACTCACATAGTTCGAAATATTTCTCCCACCTATTCTAGACATTTCACCCACTTTTAACACTAATTATCGTGTATTTACCGCTATCCTCTTTCCCCAGCTGATCGCCGCATAAACGTTGCCAGTTTCTTTACCTCAACAGCTCCGCGTCGCTCGCCTGTAGGTAACCTTGGGGATTTTCTGCCGCTCGCCCCACGTGCCACTTCGCCTTCGCGTGCTGTCCCGCGACGATGGCAGTTTCTTTGGCTCGAACACCGCCAAGCCTCCAATTTCCACCCCTTCTCTCGTTCCAACCCGTACTATCCTCGCTCCAGACCAAGTCCTTCTCGCCTACGCTTCGCTCTTCCTGGGGTCGTCCTTCTTCTTCTACCGCGCCTCGTAGACGTTTGTTCGCGCTTCCAGCCTCGAAATTATTAATGTTGCTGAAGTTATGCTTAAATGCTCGGCCGACCAACTACACTTTAGGCATGTATGGTCTCAGCGTGCAATGTGAGATGCTGGATTTAATTAAAGTCCTTCTGCGCTAACTTTACAACTTTGAAGTTATTTCGACGTCAAACAGTCACTTCGCTTGCTCTCTCAAATATTGTGAATGCGACGAATAATTGTGCACTCTAGTTCTTAATTATCTCACTTTCGAAGATACGCTTTTCAAGCTAACTTTTAACTACCAAGTTAAAATAAACTCCTATGCTATCAATTTACAACCGTCGTCGCTGCTGCAATCGAAACGTTCAGTCTAGTCGCCGTCGCTGCTGTAGTCAAATAGAAGATCAGTGTACTCGCCGTCGCTGCTGCAGTCAAAGACAGTTTCTTCTAGTCGCTGCCGCTGCTGTAGTGCAAGAGAGTTCCTTCGAGGCGCGCCGCGATACTTATGGTACTCACGCCTGGGGAAATTTTCGACGGGTGCATATTCTCCTCCTTTCGTGATCTCTCGGAGTAACATTACTCACTAGTTCGGGCGTCGTAGTTCGAAAAGCTGTGGGCAGATGGCGCGTTTACCAGCCATCGCTCCGCCGCGTACCCTAGTCCTCTCTGTTCGTGGGCTTCTTTACATAGCTGATGGTGGCGTTATCTAATCCTCTGACGTCACTATATATATATATATATATATATATATATATATATATTGTGACGTCACGGGGTTATACGAACCCGTAACGCCACCATAAGCCACTAGAAGAGACCAGAGAACTGAGAAATAGGGTACGCGGCGGAACATGTCGAGAAGGCGACATCTACCCGCAGGTTTCGCACTCCGATGTCCAAAGTTAGCGGATAATATTTTCTCGAGAGGGCGCGAAGGAGGAGAAAATTCACCCCTCAGAAATTTTTCCCAGGCGGAGTTGATAAATACCGTGACGCACTTTGGTAGAGCTCTCTTACGACTTCGACAGCGACGGCGACTCAACTAAATTCTTCAGCGGTAGTAATCGGTTAGTGCAGGAGTATAATTTTACTTGCTTTAGTAAAGCTGATTTAAGAAACGCGGTGATAAGTGATAGAAGTCAGAGCAAAGTGCATGTACAGCATTTGCACTAACATTACGCGAGTAAGCAGGCGTTGTACTGCTCGAACTTGAAATAGTTTCATCATCGAAGTAAATTCGCGCAGAAGGACTCTGAACGAAATTCAGTATTTAATTTTGTACGCCACGACCACGCACGCTCAAAGTGTGGAATGTCGGCCGAGTGCTAGAAGTAGTCAATTCAAGCACGTTAGTTATTTAAAACTGGAAGCGCGAGCAACGGTACGCGGCAGCCGGCAGAAGGACGACTCAACACTCAAGCGTAGGCGAGAAGGACTTGGACCAATCCATGGTGTGTACGAGTCCGAGGAGGGAGAAAGGTTTGGAATTTGACGTGTGGCGGCATCCGGAGATCGAGCGAAAGAAGTGGTGACCGTGGGGCATCGAACCAGTCAAGTGACGTGCGAGGACTGCGAGCGACCGAACACTCAAGGTTAACTGACGGCGAGCGGAAAGAAATGTCGAGGAAAAGAACGGCAACTTCTATGCGACAATTTGTTGGGAAACTGTGAGCTTTAAACACCAGGTGTAGCGTCCTAAATAGGTGAAAGTTCCATATAACTACTGGGAAATATTTGAATGTATGAGCGGCAGTTTTGATTTCATTCGCTGTACGCACCAGTAAATTCGTTTGAATGCCATACCTTGTACAACTTTTCTAAAGTAAATTATAATTTTCATGTAATGTAAAAGTAATCTTATTGAAAGTATTGTTTCCATTGTATGATGTCAGAGATACTCAGTTGCTATAATTTTGTAAAGGGTACGATTTAGTAACGTGTGTGTCACGTTTATCATTGTGTTAGAGTTAACAGCATTGTAATAAATGCGCAGCTCAAGGCTGACCTCTGTGAAGTCTATAATAGAATAATTGTAGAGAATCACTTAAAGGGCCGTGCACGGAGAAAACTTTAGATTAACCAAAGTTAAATGAGGTACACGAAATAATTGAGAAGGAGGTCAAAGCAAAAGTATTGTAAATAGTGCGTATTGAAGTAATCAGGCAGTCAAGGTGACGCCTATACATTCTCTTATGGTTGTGTTATTTCTGTTCTTTTGTTTCTGTTCTCTTTGCAGTGACCATCTACGTAAAGTACATACTTATTGTATATTTGTGCCACTGTGTAATTTGTTTTACTGAATATATGCTCATTTTACCAGAATTTTATATAATTCATTGTGTCAAGGGTTCAGACCTTTCTCATACCCGAAAGATCCTGCTTCCTGAGAATTCAAAGCTCGCTTCACGAGCATTCATAGTTTCACGCTTCATCGCCACCGGCTGGACGGTAGTAGGTGGGTGTGTTATATGCGCATTAGATTATCCCCTCCAGAAGAGGGTCCTTTGAGCTTGTATGGCCTTAAACATATGAATACTTTTAGAAATATTATGAGGTGCGGGTGGCAATGCCAGGGTGTTCAATGATCTCCGCAGCAAAAAGTGGACAGATGTCAGAGCCTCCAAGCAGTAAGGATCATCTGAAATTTAACATAAAGGCTTGGAATTTAAAATGGCCTCTACTTCAGAAATAAGTGTTGAGAAATTTTCTACAGGAAGAACTTTCAAGTTAGTTGATTTATATAGAATTTCTTTTACAGATTTTACCATTCTTTCCCCAAACCACCATGGTGAGACACATGAAGAATAAATTTCCACTCTATGGTATTATTTAGTAAGAAATTTCTCCATTCTTCAGGAATGCTTTTTTTTCTTTACCATCCACTCTGCCATTTTGATGTGTCCATGTGCCCCGTTGAAAGTTTGTCCATTATCACTGTATAATATTTTAGGTTTGCTTCACCAGGTAATTAATTTCAAATGGCTGTAAAAAATTTCAGAGCTGGCTATACAACTAGTTCTAAATGAATAGCTCTGGTAGGCATACAAGTTAATACAAGAATGTAAACTTTGTGTTTTGAGAGCGTAAAGTTAGTTTGGCAGAAAAAGGCTCTTTTGGTGCAGTCATTTTTTAATCCTGTGTGTAGAAAAGGGAGTGAAACTTCAACTCTGCAAGAAGGGAGAGGAGCCTTGAGCTGGTCTGCTGTTTTGGGCTTAGCTCTGAAGCCAGTCACACATTTATGGACAACACTTTTTACTGCTCTGAAGCCTTTTAAAGGCCAGAACCTGGTTCTAAAAAGTGCCAAAGGTGCAGAAGGCCCTAAGTGAAACTGCTAATATATAGTGATCTGATTACAGCCTTTGAAACGGGGTGCCCAGAAGGAAGTATAATTGGGTGTTTCTGTTGAAAGGTTAGAGATGACCGCTGCAAACGACCTTCTACCCTGATGAATCCTTCATCTATGAAGAGATTCAATGATGTCAATGAACTTTTTATGTGATGGGATTGGAGTCTAGGAATGCATGCATTTCTGATGTAAAGGATAGGAGTCAGACTGCTTTTAATTTTTTTCACTTCACCTTTGATGATTTCAAGTGCTGTTGAAAATAATGACCTAATTTATAAAATTGCTTTTTGGCAGAACCTTTTGCGTTTTCAGCGAAACGACGAATCCCGGCTACGATCCTGAGTAATTTGGTGCAGTCAGAATATTTTTTTCAGTAAGCCACAAGGCGGGGAAGATGCTTTGCAAACTGCACAAGATTCGACCACGCCGAGGTATGATTCAAGCGATTGAGGTGGCTGCGGAAAAGAACTAAGTATGTTTTTATTTGTTTTAAGTTGCAGAGTACCATATTATAACGTCTTGTTAATTTTACAACGGTCATTATTATTTAGGTAATGGTAAGGTGTCCGAACCCAAATAGATAAAGAATTTATTAAAATTTTACTATAAAAATTATTACGTAAATTTTCGTAACCGCAAATCCGTACGAATGGTACTGTCAACTTGCAAAACGAATTTCTCACGACGGATACACCTCGGCAAATTAACAGAGTAGGGGATAGATTGAAGAAATGAATAAATTTTAAGGCTAAGTGTTGGAAGTTTATAATACATAATTACCCGGTTAGTACGAGATAAAATCGCCATAATATTTTATTTACTGACAATATAGTAAATATTTTATTGAGTTTCCTTTGGAAAAAGTACGATTTGCTACGCTTTCTTGGTGTCCAAAACTCCTACTTATTTATTTTATTATAAAAAATAGGTGAATTATGAATAAGCCTACCAGCCAGCGGGGTTGAAAACTTTAAAAAACACTGCTCTCCTATAAAAAATATTTGCATTAGAAAACAACAAGAGGTTAAATTGATGTTACACTTGCCAGAATAGTAAATGACTATCTACTAGTCATATGTTTAGCAATACGAGTGATCAAGAAAACATGAGAAGATGGGTAAGCTGAATTTGTGCTACAGAAGCAAAGTCAAGAACTAATAACATGGAGAACAATAACATGGAGGCGCGATAACAAAAAATATAGTGACAGAGATATTCTGGGAAGCGGGAAACTAGAAAAAAATTAATTTCATACATAACATTTCTTTGATTATATAAAGACACAGGATTAAAGACTATAATAAGAGGAATAAAGTTGTATAAGACTCCAAAATATCATTCCATATTTGGATAGTAGGGGGACATAAGGCAAAGTGGAACGGTTAAGCTTGTAGCAACAACACTGTATACATTTTGTTTTAAAAAAAATATTGATACTTATTTAAAAAATTACACAGTGCAGTAAATTTTAACTTTGTATCTTGCCGCGAGATGAGCGTATGTTTTCCTTACTAATTCACCGATAGCGATCATGAAATGATCAAACAATTACATGATTAAAATACGATCATGTAATTGTTTGTATTAAATTGTTTGTATAATTAATTGTTTACATTACAAAACAAAATAAAATCAGTAAGAAAAAACTGAATAAAGCTTGAAATGTATTTATAAGTTAGAAACTTTTCCTGGAGACTTTCCGTTTGTGAGTAGATGCTGAAACTTTTTGGTATGTTCAGCAAAAATCCGCCGAATATTTTAGTGACCATCTTCCATTATATCGTCTTGCCAGGCCAGCAATATCTTGGTGAAACAGCTCACAATGCTTGTTAGTCATATCTCCTATGTTAGGAGGGAAGAAACACAAATGGGGATGACGTTAATACGATTTCAGAGACATATAGCAACCTATAGCTTTGTAACAGGTTAGCACGTGTTCCGTAAGTTCCTTGTAATTATCAGACTTTACATTTCCCAAGAAATTGTCACATACATCTTTCAATGCAAATCATGCCGTCTCAGTATCTGTCAGCCACTGTTAAAAGGTAATATGTGTCATCAAATCATTGATTTGACCCCCAATTAAAATTACTTCTTTAATTTTTGCGGTACTAATCCCAGAAAATTTAGATGGTAACAATTGAAAACCCTGACCTTCTTCCTCCATTGCTTACAAACAATTCTTCACAAAACCATATTTCGGATGGAGTGATGACATCAGCAGAGAGTCTTTATCAACAAGGGATTAACGCGATTTTTTTTCACCAGGATTGAAAATTTCTTTCAAAGGTCACTTTGATTATATAATGGTTTTTCCTTACCCTACCATCCCAGTGACACAAGAAACAGTAATATTTTGTGTAACCAGTCTACAAAAATAGAAGAAGTCCCATAACTTTGCGATCATCACAGATTTTCCATTTGTGATTCGAATAGTTAGAATACTTCAGAAGCTGCATCATGTTCTCGTAGGGTTGCTTTAATAGAACGGAATGGACCATTGGCATCTAAGATATCTCGTTTCGGTTATGTAAGAGAACAGCTTTGAGATGACCCTTTGAGGAATCTATACTTATAGAACTCTTTAAACCGAAACAGAAACATCCTTAGGATTCATTTTCCATATTGTGAATATCCCATGTTTTGTAAGCAGCCCATTTATGTCATTAAATATACTAAACTCTCTAATATGGAGAAAAAAGTTGAAATATTAAGCTATCGGTTATGTAATATAATACTAGTGTTTGATTGTTAGATTGTCCTTTCTTGATGACGAGACCCAAGTAATTCTGCTTGCCTCTTTAAAAGATTTCGATCACATACCAGAAAGTTCAATTCTGTGTGAGACAATGGCTGCGGTTGTAACCGTGCTGCAGTTGGCGTATAATCAAGACCCTGACAATCTTCTTGATTCTTCTTCTGGTTTCTTTCCAAAACTGTGATACGGCAAAAATTATAGATGGGTGCCCAGTGTCTTAAATAGCGGGAATAACCTGAGCAACAATTCCGTGGGGCCCAACACTTAGCCTCGTTCAGCTTTGGTTCAAAGAACATGTACACTTGTTGTTCATGGGAGTAACGGGGTGTTAGTCGTAAACTCACCACAAACATAACAGAAAATATTTGGTGACTTAACACCCTTTCTAGACATTGATGAGTGTAAGAAACACGCAAATAAGCAACACAAAATATTCTTCGCGGTTGCGGATTTACAAATTTCATGAATAGATATTGTGTAATCTCACAATCAATTGGCCGATGCAACTGCCACTGCTCTTTACCTATACTAAGTGGCTATCTCCTTCTCTCCTCTCTACTCCCACCACTAGACAATAATATTACTAAATTATCAGAATGTGACGAACACCGCGTCAACATAAATAACACTGCCAAGTGCGGATAAAATTGCGTTTCCAGAAGAAAGTTTGGGTGATAGCGAACAATGGTTTTCACCATTGTCATCAGGGCATTGAACTACATAACAATCATATATTTTTGTTCTGCAGCAAATTTAATTATCGCACTGAGTTATTAAATACCTTCTGCTATAACATATAAAATGTCTGTGCTGCTTTCAGTGAAACTGGTTCTTATTTTATAGAATTTTCGGAGACTGCATTTTTTCCATATTACCCCACCCTTGAGGCAAGGTAAAACAAAGTTGATAAGATAAGTGTTTACTGCTTAAACAAATATTGATACATAATAAAAATAAAAATTTTAAAAAAGCATATACTGATACAATGAAGATTTATTTTATCTCTACTTCGATCTTCTTTTTTTACCGTTTTAAGTTTTTTGAAGCGGTTTCTTTGGCACAACCTATAAGATCTCTCAAATAAGGCGATGTTATGATGGCAGTTTTTCCAGTTGTACAGGTAGACCGACTCAAATTTAGTTCTGTCATTGGCATAGGAAGAATTTCTCCACGAGCAACGATCAGGGATTGAGATTCTGGCTCCACCAATGACGTCATGGGTGTTGCTTTTGTAGATTATGCAGACAGTTAAGTATATATTGCTTCTACTGGACCGACAGCAGATCATCAGAAAATATTTGAGGGTAAATTACTGTTTCTAAACCCAGAGAAAGCATTGTGTTGTATCTGCCATCATAAATTCTTCTCCAACGAGCGAACCGACTTTGTGGGGAGTCAGCACTTTCCCTGGGTGGTTTTGAGGCCAGTGCATAAGAGTTTGTGAGTAAAAGGTACTAAAGGGTAACAAAATATATCTACTCTTCAACGAACAATTATAGTTGTAATAATATGCAGTCACAAATTTCCGGGAAAAGTTAAATAGCCACGTTCCACTTTGTACCGCTCGACACTAGCAAAAAATGGTTGAAAACAATCACATTAACCTCGCTTTTGTTTTCAGAAATCCGAAAATCACTGAATCATAAACTTATAAAACAAATACTTTCGTACTTCTTCATTTTCGCGCCGAAGACAATGTTTTACTTCAGTTTGCGTAAGACAAAGAGGAAAATTAGAAAAGATAATTCAGGAAAGGCACAATTCAGGAATAATTCGCTCTTCTGATATAGCATGATAAGATCGCACAGTCGTGACAAAACATTTACTTGTACTTGCTCTGGAAGTGAAAGGCTCCATATTTGTAGGTTTTAAATGAAAATTCCATTTTAGTCCCTAGTTCCACTTTGCCCCATCTTCCCTTACTGGATGACATACATTAGCCAAAATAGTATATGTCTAACTTTCATTGTTAACACTTAACAGCAGTAGTTGGCGGAGAGCAGAAACAGAATTAAACAACGCCACGGACGGAAACAATTCTGTCCTGTAAAATTAAGGGTAGTTATCTTATAACATCTCTCAGCAGCTCATAAACGTTAAACAAAACCGAGCCTTGAATTTAATTTAAATATATAATTTAATTCTTTAAAGTAATTTTCCTGGATACTGAAGTAGCCAAATAGATATTTAGGTTTGCGAACAACAACAACAACTAATTACTCCCATTATGAAGATAATACTAGCAGTCGTTTCAAGATAAATAATTTTAAATACTTCTATAAATAAAAATTGGCTAATTACTCTGATGCATTAAAATGTGTACGTAATTCTTTTGTTCTCTTATATTGGACATAACACTGTAAAAATTACCCTGGCTTAGTTACCTTAAAAGGAATATTTACAGGTACAACGCATCTCACGTATGAAACACATGTAGTTTCGTCCTCCTCCGCCATTTGCATGCATTTTATTGAGACTTTAAAAAGCATAAACAATAAAATGATTTTATGTCCGACAGGACGAGAGGCAATAACGCCGTCATCCTCCCACTCGCACTCGAGAGCTGGAGCTCAGCGCGTTGAGAGCTCGCCGGCGGAGCCCTCGCAGGATTTCGAACTACTGCCAGCAATCCTCCGCGTCTCCCCGCGCGCGCACGCGTGCCTGCGTCATCGCGGCGCCTCACGTCACGCATTTTACGCGCGGCTCGCGGCGGGAATGCGAAATACGCACCGCCCTGGCTTGCCACGCCCCACCCCTCCCCGCATGGCTTCACGCACCCTGTCCTACTTCCCTTTGCCTTCCTCTTCACGCCCCTCCACCCCCGCTTCTCACCACCGCCCCGCACCCACGCCCGCACCCACGCCCGCACCCACGCCCCTGCACCCACGCCCTTCACCCACGCCTCGCACCACGCCCTCATCCACGCCCCGCACCCACGCCCTGCACCACGCCCGCACCACGCCCCACCACGCCCGCACCCACGCCCCACACCCACGCCCGCACCCACGCCCGCACCCACGCCGCACCCACGCCCGCACCACGCCCCGCACCCAGCCTGCACCCACGCCCCACCCACCCGCACCCACGCCCCGCACCCCCGCCCCGCACCCACGCCCCTCACCCACGCCCCGCACCCACGCCCCTCACCACGCCCGCACCCACGCCCCGCACCACGCCCGCACCACGCCCGCACCCACGCCCTCACCCACGCCCGCACCCACGCCCATCACCCCCGCCCTCACCCACGCCCCCAACCATGTCCCGCACCCAGACCCGCACCACGCCCTTCACCCACGCCTGCACCACGCCCCATCCACGCCCGCACCCACGCCCCGCACCCACGCCCGCGCCCACGCCCTCACACACGCCCCACACGCCCTCACTCACGCCCCTCACCCACGCCTCGCACCCACGCCCGCACCCACGCCTCACCCACGCCCTGCACCCACGCCCTCACCCACGCCTCACCCACGCCCTCACCACGCCCCACCCACGCCCCGCACCCACGCCCGCACCCACGCCCGCACCCACGCCCTCACCCACGCCCCGCACCCACGCCTCGCACCCACGCCTCATCCACGCCCCACCCACGCCCGCACCCACGCCCCGCACCCACACGCCCTCACCCACGCCCTCACCCACGCCCCTCACCCACGCCCTCACCCACGCCCCTCACCCCCGCCCCTCTCCCCCGTCCATCACCCCAGCCTCACTCTCCGGCCTCTAAACCCTACCCTTCATCCCCCACCCCTCCCATTTCCGCCCGCCACTCCCCCACCACTCCCCTCCCTTCTCGGCCCCACCCCTTTAAGTCACTCCCCGCACAAGAAGCTCTTTTCTGCTCCGTGCCGCGCTACTCCACCTACGTGGCATGGACATTTTTATATAGGAGTTGTGGTGTGAGAAAGGTGAACTTTTACGCATGCATAAATATATTTGACATCCTTTCGTAATTCAGAAATGCTTGATGAGGAAATTAGATAAATAGCCCAAAGGCTCTATCAATTCTTCTAATAGCTTCACTGGACGTTACGTATTATGAATCTGAGCGTATTCGAAGGAGATGAGCCTTAAGCCTTTTTCCTCTCCTTTCTCTACAAGAAGGATGCCATTGGTGGTTTGCTTTTGCGTTCCACTGGCTGATGGACGACCAAGTAATCCGTGTACCGTTCACCGATTGCGATTAAACTTTGTCAACTTATTTCTTGCACTTGTAGGAAGGATATAGACATTGTACAATTATTGTAACCCTGCTAGATAGCACTACAAGATGACGCTTTATTTAAATGCAAAATTCCAATACACTTGAAATGAATTGTTGCTGAGCGTTGTCGTGTGACGGGGGCATGGTCGAGATGGACAGCAGAAGTGAGCGATTATATTGACCAAGTGAATAAAAGTATTATTGACCAAGTGAATAAAAGATCCCAAATTATCATAGGAAACCACAGACAAACATGCAACATGCAACATAAGTTACGATTCGTGGTTGTAACTGTATTTTGTGTGAACTCGAAAGCGAAGTGTCTCCGAGCCCTTACAACCAGTTAACAATATTTTGAAAGTATTATTTCTTATTTGAAGGGTTGTCAGAAACGTTCGATAGATCGATTGAGTGGCTGATTAGTGACACCGGACGGGTCAACTGTCATTACTCCCATAAGTTGTGCATTTATCGCGGAAGGTGGCGTTGATCTTCCCGCACTAGTTGACGAGATCCGGCGCCGACCCACACGTTGACTTGTGAGGTTTCCCCAACCAAGTATCTCCCACCAGCGGGGCACCACCACCGTCGGAACAAACTTTAAGCTCCCGAGTGGTATCCCGATATATGTGGTACTGAGTGCATGTAAATATGTGTAAGGAAGGGGTGAGGATAGAACAAAGAAGAGAAAAGAAACATCACGCGTGATCATCGTCTTTTTGTTAGAGAACTGTTCCGGCATTTGCCTGGTTTTGATTGGTAAAACCATGGAAAACTATCGATTAGAGCTAGAATTCTCCTCCAGTAACGATCGAAGTTGGGATTCAGTGCAGAGCTATATTTCCCTTCAACTTTACTGTGTTTTAGAAATTGGGACACAGTGATCGCATGGATCCAGCAAGAATGTTCACTTTCTCGCTATTGCTTACCGCGTAGAGAGAAAGTAGTGTAATGCTGCGCGAAAAAAACTGCAATTTTTCGTCAGAAAATTCTCTTATTAGAGGTAACGAAAACAACTGGATAAATCCACTTGCTAAATTTAAGGCGGGGGGAATTCTCTAACATGTGGTGTAGTCAGAATCCATGTTTTGGGTAGGTGATACCGAAAAATCAAATGACGGAAAAACATCTGTCTGTCCGTCTGTAAACGACGCTAGTAACGTCGATTTTCTGAAAAACTGATATTCACCTATTGATCTGGCTAGTGTCCCGTGAATTTGATACCTAAAGTTTAATTCGGGGGAGGGGTACTTTACATTAAGCCCCTAGGACATTTTCAAAATTTTCAAAAAAGGCTCCAGTTTTTAATAAATTTTGTTTGATAGTGCAAAGAACGTATAAGAGAATGGTGAAGGTATCATGTTCAATAAAAACCTTGATTTTTCGAAAATTGAATAAAGTCAAAATTTTTGGTAGTCTTCTTACAACTAAAAGATTAAAGAAAAATATTTTTCCCTTGATGAAATCTGTTCCTTAAAGATAGATTTTGAAATAAGTTCATATGCAATTTTTCGAAAACTTGAATTCTATTGGCGTAATTTTGCTTTGTAATTTTGTAAAAGTACGGGCGAGAAAGTACGTGCTGTTTTTGCTTCACAGTTTATAGGCAAGTACTGCCACTGGTTCGTTCGCCGAGCCCTAATTCGTCCGCGAGGGACGCGAGAGGGTACGTCGTCGTTTGCAGCGCGACTGATGAATATTTCGCGATATCCGGTCGCTGTCACTAGGCATGCAGATGCATAATTCAGATTGCGGGGGCTGCCGGTGCGGTGAGAGCGGTGGGGCGGAGGGGGCGGTGAAGCGGTGGGAGAGCAGTGGAGCGTAAGTGGCGGTGGGCGGTGTGAGCGGTGTGGGCGGTGTGGGCGGTGAGGGCGTGGGGCGGTGGGGCGTGGGCGTGGGCGGTGGGTGGGGGGTGGGCGGTGGGGCGGTGGGGGCGGTGGGGCGGTGGGGGCGGTGTGTGGCGGTGGGGACGGGGCGGTGGGGCGGTGGGGGCGGTGGGGGGGCGGTGGGGGATGGGGTGGTGGGGCGGGGGGCGGTGGGGAGTGGGCGTGGGGCGGTGGGGTGGGGGTGGGAGGCGAGGGGGGGTGGGGCGGTGGGGCGTGAGGCGGTGGGGCAGGTGGGGCGGTGGGGGTGGGGGGGCGGTGGGCGGTGGGGGGTGGGGGCGGGGGGGTGTGGGGCGGTGGGGGGGGCGTGTGGGGGCGGGGCTAGGCGGGGGCGGAGGGCGGTGGGGGCGGTGGGGGCGGTGGGGGCAGTGGGGGGCGGTGGGGGCGGTGGGGCGCGAGGATGCGGGTCCAGGGGGGGGGAGGGGTGGGCGTAGGCGGAAACGCGCCCAGCGAATTCCCCGCCGCTCCTTTAATCAGGCCGAGGGCCAGTCGACCGCCATTGACCAACGCCGCCATAGCCGTTGTCATCTTGCCGATACCATTGAAAACCACGCAATCGACGTCACTCCTGCAGTCACCCTGACTTCGTCTTTGGTGGTACTCTCGTTTTCGCCCCCTCCTCTTGTCTTATTTCAATAGAATTGTTTCTGTCCTCTAATGGAGAAATCAACGCTCAGTTTTATTAAGATATTTTTATATTATTACCATTGCTATATTGATCTATGATACAACGAAAATTAGACAATCATTTAAAAGGATTGAATATTCTTCTCGTTTGGCCTGAACCAAAAACGTCAGCTGTGGGCAAAGTGAAGATTATATACAAACCTTACAGCTTCTCTTAGTAACAATTTGCTGGGTGAAACAATTTTTACATGCAGTAATCTGTGGGTCTAATAAAAGATTATGAATATCGATATAACGCTGTTTTAAAATTATATCACAATACACATCATAAATAGATGGAAAGTTCGTGTTATAATTGAAAAGTCAAATCGATCACACAAATATAAAATTCTTTTTCAGCAAGGGAGTACTAGACTGAGAATTGGAGTAATATTGTCAGCGTGGCAATGAATCATCTTGTATCAAGGAAGATTGGAACCTTTCATGATTGTTAGCAGTACATAGAAACTCATGTTATTGGTGAAAAAAAGAAAAGCCCCACGCCAAAACGCGATAGCTAGTTTTTATCCAATAGGTCAATTTCTCCAATAGCGTCACGTGAACCTTTAAATTCTCCGCTCCTGTTTGTTGAGGCGTACACTTTAACAACCTTCATTTGATATTCGCTCATTGTAAGTTTGCATTTGCACTTAGAAGAGGTCGTTACGGCAAAAAGGTTTCGGGAGCGATGGACTGAAGACTCGCGACCTCTCAGTTGCGATATTAGGGCACGCGAGCGATTTCTTCCACCAATTCGTGTACCGTGATATCTTCTAATAACTTTTCGAAACGACAAAGTGTTATTTGAAAATCATGTAAATCTACATGGTATTTCACTTTATTGTTAGGTATGGTTTGAAACAATTATTATTTTGCAAAGAAGCACACTCGTTGCGGTGATGTGACTTCGGCATTGGGTAATTAGAAGAATAAGATTCTCAGTATCTGAATTAAGAATTCACATACTGAGAATTGCTTCTATTGATCGTTAATTTTTGCATCCTCGTTGTCGGTTTCCTCATTCTTTTCAATGTTTTTCAACCTTTGTCCACTGCTTCTTTTACATTCGCGTGTTTTCACAAAAAAAATTAAAACATTTGCGTAGTAGAATTATTCTGGCCGGAAAAAAACCTCGCTGTGCCAAATATTTTTCAAATATGTAAGAGTATTTTCCAATTTACATTCTACTTTGGAACCAAAAAAGCTGTAGGCCTATTACAATATTTTCATTATTAGATGCAACTAGAGGTGCTAAGGCAACATATACTTTCTCACCATAAATTACGTGAAGTCTTTAGGGGGGAGGGGGTCAACTAAATCTAATCTTACGTGGAGAAGAGGGGAGGGGGTATCGGCAAATATCACGTAATTTTTTGGCTGAAAACTGTGCTACATTTCGAGAACACTGAGACAATTTAAGTAAAACACGTTTATACACTAAAATATGTCTAAATCTTGCACAATAATTTTTATCGCGGTTATATGAATGCTACAATAAGTAGCTTAGTATATTCAGAAAAATAATCTAAAATTACCAAACTTTTTATCATTAATGAGATAAATCTCATTACCTGTATCTCTACAGAAATGTCAAAGAAAAAATACCGAGCGTTTTTAGAAGTGCAATAATATTTTTCTAATTACTAGATCTATCTTAAATATAATTAAGAAAATTATGTTTTTTTAAATAAATGCCAATGCAATCAAACACAAATGAGCATATTTACATTAATAATACGCATTTTGAGAAATCTCACGCGAGATTAGAAGGGGCAGAGGGTAGAATCAAATCTCACGATATCTCACCAAGGGCGAGGAAAAGGCGAAAAATTGCCAAAATCGCCTTACGTAATTTATGAACGGCTCCTTAGTAGTGGTTGCGTAATACTATTTATACCGCAATTTCTCTCCGAATTACTATATGTCAGTAAGATTTTTTGTAAAACTCATTACAAATACACTTATAAAGGTGACATTGGTCCGATTTTCGCTGTTAACTCTGAATTTTCGAAAATTTCAAAAGTTTTAATTTTTTTCGGGGTGTTCCTACAACTATAAAAATGAAGATAGAGATTTTTCTTTCAAGTAAAATTTGTTATCTAAATTTTTTTGCTTTCATTGTCATGTACATTTTTTGAAAATTTGAATAGTTTTCGCGCAATATTGTGTGCAATATGCGCAATTTTAAAAAAATAACAAAAACATTGCTATTGAATGGATACCATTAAATATGTGATAATGGTATTCATATCTACTATTAAAAATGTTTTAGGACCTCACGTACACTTTTGTGCTCTTGTAATTTGATTTTGAAGCATTGGAAGTTAAAGTTGCTATTATCTAATTCTATTAACATGTCCGTCCGTCTGACCGTCCGTTTACACTAACGCCTAAACCACACGTATGATCTTTTCCAAATAGAAGAAACTCCTGTCCATCCCGCGTGAGTCAAATTAACATGTCCAGTTTGTTCATACTTTAGCCAGAAAATTTTTATCACAACGAGTCATAATTATCTTTCACTGTGGTTACTGGAAATATGAATTCTTTCTCTGTACTGAACTCTCCCAACTGTCTCCAAATGTTCTATCTTATATTTATAAATACATGAAACTATTGAATATACAAGTGCGTTTCCTTCGATGAAAACATATCGAATGCAATAAAGTATCCCTCACAAACCCCCTTGGAAATGAACATACACAAATCACATTATTAATTTATCATCGTAGGCGACTCATAGCATTCTTATGACAGTAACCGAGTGTTACTAGGGATTTGCGTTCTCACTTGCGAAAGATTGTATAATCTTGTAACTCTGTCTTTATTCCTGCGAAATAAATGGCATACTTTTGATTTTTTTGAGGATCACAGAGGTGAGGATTACCTTCACCGGCGATTTATTGGTACTTCAGGTGAGATTTATAGAATGTGTAACAGCTAGGCCATTTGACTAATGTTTCATGTAGAGTTGTAATCTGTCAAAAGTTCCTTATCCGAAAAATATTTAGAAGAGATTAATCAATGCGGTTAGGTAGAGAATAGATATGAGCATATACTGTTTTGATATTATTTTACGGTTAGATTTTGGATACGAATTGAAATGGTGCGAAATATAAAATTTTCTAGACTTAATCGATGTTTTAAGCGACAAGCAAAAAATGCTGCTAGATAAATATTTTGTCACTTGTGAGAATACCGCTGGTCGATTGGTTTTCTCAAAATTTGAGCAATTATTTTTAACTAGTCCTCTGGAATTGCTGATGGGCAGCGTACGAGCTTCTCGTGCTGTAGTCCGTGGGTTCGATTCCCGGTTGAGGAAAAATGTAGCTGTAGCTTTCCTTTAAAATCGTGCCAGTTTCTGTTGCTGAGTGACGAAGAAAAGCTCAAGCAGCTAGTCTTGCGGTGAGGTTACGGTGAGAATACATCATGGTCGCCTCATGTCGCTCTTATTCCAAAGTATGGGAATTTAAGTAGACCCAGGCAAGGGGGACACCGGTAGCTGGCCGGCGATGTCGGATTACCGACCCCAAACGCCATATGCATAGATACATGTTTAATTATGCCTAAAATATATAATATGCACATTTGACTGAAATCATGTTTTGGAGGTAGTTATTTTTTTTTATTTTACGTCAAAAAAACAGTTAAAAACTGCGTATGACGTGCTATGGGGAAAAGTGAATTGTGTGCACATTTTCAAAATTCTGTGATCCCTACACTAAGTCATATACTACTTAAATTTTGAATTTTGAAAGGGAGAAAAAAAAAACTCCCATGTAGTAAAATCTATTTTCAAGGATAAATAAGCATTAAATTTTGAATTTTGAAAGGGAGAAAAAAAACTCCCATGTAATAAAATCTATTTTCATCCATCTATTTTAATCCAATAGGTGCCTCGTTTTGATCCAATGATGAGGCGACATCTTTAAGAAAAGAAAATATAGCTGTTTCCGTTGATTTTGATTTTCTAAATCCATGTTGGCAATCTGAAAGGCGTCGTGTTTAGTGAGAAAGGTTTTCCCATTCGTATGTAAAAAGTCTCTCTAATATTTTTGAAAAGACTGATAGAAGATAAATGGGCCGATAATTTTGAATTTCATTTTTGTTGCCTTTTTTGAAAAGCGGCTTAATTTTAGCTGTTTTGAAAATATCTGGAAACGTGCCAGTGCATAAAGATGCATTAAATATGTGAGTTAACGGGTGTATAATGGCATACGCACAAGTCTTTAACAAAGAATCCGGGAATTCATCTAAACCGGACGAATATTTATTTTTTAGTTTACCGATTATTTTGAGAATTTCATAGGAAGAAGTTTCGGAATCGAACATTGTGTCTACAATTTTGGGTGAACTGTCTGTTTTTGAATTTGTGCCTGAAGACCCTTAGTGAGATCGGCAGCAATTCTCGAAAAGTATTGGTTAAAGAGACTAGCCACTGTTGCCGGATCGTTCACATTTATATCGTTATATTTTAAAACAACATTCTCTACGGGTTTTCTAGTTGATTTGGTAGTATTTTTATTATATTCCACATTGCTTTTGTTTTATTATTTGAATTCAAAATATCCTGATCGTTTTTCATGATTTTAGCCTGCCTTATGACTTTTCGTAACAATGTTTTGTAGTTTTTAAAGTAGATAAGGAAATCTTGAGACACGTCATGACGTTTAGAAATGAAAGAAAGAATTCGCTTGTTTTTACAAGATGTCCTAATCCCTTGTGTTATCCAAGAATTGCTTTTCCGTGAAATATTTAGTTTTCGTTTTTGAAGAGGAAAGCAAGTGTTAAAATGAAATGAAAGAGTTGAAAAAAAAAAACAAAAATTATATTTGTCGTTTGTATCAGCAGTATTATAAACCGTTTCCCATGACTCCTGCATCAAGTAATCAATGAATAATTTAATTTTACTTTTAGTAAACAATCTAGTCATACGTGTATTATTTATTGTGTTAGTGATTGTGTCAGTGATTGTGTGATTATTTATTGTGTCAGTTACATAAGACATTCATAAACACACCCGTACGATAAATATGCTAGGTATGATAAACTAGTATAAGTAGTAAATAAAGTATGATAAAGAAAATAAGACAAAGCATTTTTCTTTTTGTTATTTTTCACTTTCTCGTATTCGTATGTATATACGGAGTAATATACATAGTAAAGGAAAAGTTATGTAATGCTGCGGGAAAAACAATTTCGAGATTTTAACGGAAAGACACGTTTTGGGGTTCCCTGACACCAAAAAGGTAGTTTTTTCCAAAACGTTCTTCTCTCCGTCCGCCTGACAGTTCGTCTGTGAACACCATTAGCGCCTAAACCATACGTACGATCTTCTCCAAATTTGACTGATAATATCTTTTCCCATTCATGACTGATAATTGCACAGTCGTCAACAGTAGGCAATCAAATTTTAAATGAATCGAGTAGATAATCATATTTGCAATTGCATCTCATCATCTTATCAATTATTTCTCGCAAATTCCACAATGAGTGCGAAATACTCCCGCGGGTCCACCGACAACATTATGTAGATACGCAGCAACACGCAGAAAATAAACATGTTGGGCAGCCCTGGACTAATCTAATACGTTCATTTATTACCAACACAGTCTTTTGAATCACATGAAAGTATTGATAAGATTATACACACTCATGACAGATCAATGAACCGCACTGACGTGTCATGGATCTTTCAGCTGATTAAAGAGACATTCTATGATATCAGTATTTTATCTATACAAAGTTGATATATCTGTGGATTCAAAGTAGCTGCCGGTTTACATCGTTTGCTCATTTAGATGATATAAAAACACATTCCATTACTTTTACGATCTGTGAGTGTTTCTTCGAGCTAATTTTCGGAATGGTGAATGCGATTTCGATGAGATATTTTCTGAAAGTGGAGTAATTTCTGAGATTTAACGCAGAACACGTCTTTCAAATTATTAGTTTCTAATATCTCTCTCTATTTATATTGAGTATGAACCCGCAGAGGCTCAGTGGTAGGGCTTCCTGGCCTAAAGGACCCAGATTCGAATTCCGGCGTAGGCTGGGATTGTGTATGTTTTTATCACAGGAGGTGGCTATGATCTACTCCTACTAGATAGGGAGATCTAGCCCCAATCAGGTGTCTCCCACCAGCGGGGCACCGGCCGGGACAAACTCTTAACTCCAGACATTAATGGCAGTGTAGTATTAATGAGTTTAGGTGTGTGTACGGAGTAAAGATAGGACAAATAAGAGGAAGGAAAAATCCCGTTGGTCCGTGGCTCGTTTGTAAGGGACATCTCCGCCATTCGCCTGGTGTTGTTATGAGAAACTACGGAAAACTAACAATGAGAACATTTCACTTTTCTGTTTGGTTTAAAAAATGTATATATTTCCTGTAATACTTCCAATAGTCTTCCCACATCTGGTTGTATTTCTACTATTTTCTTCGTAGTGGTAAAGTGGTGTCTGTTTTTAAAATGTATACAGTTTGAAATGAACCAAATTTACTTGGTTTATTTTGTGATGCAATACCTTTTTATATGACAATGGCAATGGTTACAATGTTAGACAACTATACAAATATTAACTTTCTAATATATCTTAATTATAAATGTCAATAATAATAATAAAAATACTAATAATAATAACGTCTTTTTAATTCTTTATTTACAGTCGTAAGGTTAAGTAATAATGTAATTAGACGTAACAGATAAAGACAGATACGTTCACAAGATAAATGTACAATTCTGTAGTAAAATAATTAAATCTTTCGGAACTATATTGGCTTAGAACAAAAACGTGCTGAAAATATAATTATTTTGCAGGGCACATGATGATTGAAACTTACACATTGTTTCAAATTATTCTAAAATATCAGTTACAAGTGAATAGTGTTTTAATTACATTTTGACATCAGTCCTCAATTCCGAACCTCTTAAGCTTACCAGTGTTTTTTTCCACACATTTATGTAACCATTTTCCCGTAAATAGTCTACCTAAATATTGATACGATAGTTACAGATAACTTTTTGTACAGCTCCAGGTTTTGTGAAGCTTTACATATAGATTTCGGTGATTAAAATTCAAGGAACGTTATCATATCGAAGAATTTATCATCTATCTTCACTCATTTAAGATAATAAAAGTTAATGCGGAAAAAATACACACGTATTTCAGTCGCCTGCAGCTACTTGCCTAACCTTGTGTGGTGCTACTCCAGTCTCCTGCAATAAAAGGAAGACCACAATGAAACACTGGGAAGAAGTTATAATGAGGTTCTTATTAGTGTTAGTTTCTCTGTTTGTAGTGACTTTTGGAAGAGATGAAAATTGTGGCTGCAACCACATCAGACGTGCAGTGATATGCTCACGAATGGGTCTGACCGATGTAAAAGGAAATAACATAGTATGTGAATATTTCGAAAACATAGATGTATCTGAAAACAATATAAATACGTTTCCAGATAGTCTACATCAATTCAGATCTGTAAATATATCACATAATTCTCTGGAGAACTTAGACGTATCGGTCAATCAGAGAGTGGAAATTTTAGACGTTACAGAGAATAATCTTGTGAAAATTAACTTGAAAGATAATTTTCACAATCTTCGACATCTGGACGCATCTAAGAATAGTTTAGGATTTTTTAATGAGAATTTCATAGAAGGACATTGCAACATTATTCATCTCGACTTATCTAACAACCTTGTCACATTACTGCAAACAGTTACAAAGTGTAAACATTTGTCTGCTCTGCTGGCTACAGATAACGCTATATCCGACTTGCCTGATAATTTATCATCATTGAGAAATCTTAAGAAGTTGGATTTAGCTAGGAACAAATTAGTGTACGTGCACAATCTACCCCCGAATTTAGAAACCTTAGATATCTCTGGTAATAGAATCACAAAAATTAATTCTAGAATGTTCCAAGGCCTCGCGGCGTTGACATATCTGAACTTAGATGGAAATAAGATAAAAATTATCGAGCCAGAAGCGTTCTCCAGTCTTGAATCTCTTCAGACTCTGAAACTCAACAGCAATGACATGAAAATTCTCACGAATGAAATGTTTCTGGGACTGAAGTCTTTAAAAGTGGCGGAATTGTGTTTCAACTTAATCATGAAGATTTCTGTGGACACTTTCAGCGACCTTCCTGCCTTGGAAAAATTGATGTTGGCAAGAAATAAATTCGTCAATCTACCAGTGTTGCGATTAGGAAAAAACGTGCAACTGGTGCAGCTCATGTGGAACGACATTAACCGCTTGAACTTGAAAGCCCTGACGATGATGTTTTCCGGCAGCGCAGGGCCTCGCAGGATAAGCTTTCCTCTGAATTACATTCGAAGTGATGACCCGCAATGGATTGATGTGGTGGACTCTTTCACCTGGGAGTGCGTCGAGTGGCTACCACATATTAACTCGCGGTTCAAGGAACTCCCCGCCGACAATTACACCCGCAAGGACTTAGACACAAACGTGTCGTTGGGCGGTGAAGACTGCGTGTGCGTGCAATTCTCCAACAGCCTCGGAATGACGTTCGACACGTGCGTGGCTGACGAAGATGAGATCGATGACTTGCCCTGGATCGTCGCCGTGGGAATGGCTGCCCACCGCGGCCACTTTGCTCGAGATGAGCTGTAGCTAGTGGCAGAGACGTGTTTAGAATTACTACTATCTGGGGTTGTAATGTTGGTATGTTTTGGCGAAATTTTTATAAAAACGTCAAAAAATTGAAAAGAAATTTATATAAAAACGCCTATAAATGAATATGTATTCAAAATAAGTTTACAAGATGTTTAGAAGATCGAAATTTATTTGTATCGAATAATACTTTAATTAAAGTACAATTTTGAGAAAACCTTTTTATTTATATGTTTCAATGTATGAAACAGTTAATGTCTGACTAGAGTGTGCAGACTTTAGGGCTGTGAACGTATGAATGACTAAGTGTAACAGTTCAATAAATGTTACAAATAATGCATTCTAGAAGGTTGAAATTTTACTCCAGTATTCATGTGATAGCAGTGTAGGTCCGTGTTAGATACCCTATGATGTATTGGTCAGCGACTCTAGCAGCGGCAAAGGAACACTACGCTTCTTGAGCATTCGTAATACGGCATCATCCTTCTGCTAAATCTGAGTAAAAAGTGAGTGTTTTACATATATTTTAATTTCTTTAAGCATGTAACTAAAACAACAAGTAAAGTAGAAGTTTCAAACAATTTTTAAGGAAATAAATGATTTAAATCTAATGCATTTTGTCCATTGAAAGTGAAAAGAGAAACAGCCAGTTTTTCTTCATTATTCATGAAGTATCTTAAAATATAACTAATCTAAATAGTCAATAAGAATATGTAGGAGGTAATACCGTTTACTTTGTACTTTTTAGCAACTTTCCAGCTTTCCTTTCGCGGTCTTTTGGAAAAATAAAGAAAACACAACTTAGGGTTCTTTCCTTTATTACTGCTGCATTTAATTGTAGAACAATAGGTTCCTTTCGACTCACGCATTGTTGTCAATGCATTAGCTGGAAAATTATAAGGATTCAGTTGTTGCATATTAAATATGTCCCGATGCATGTGGTTGAAACGTTGGCTCTACGTAATAAATTTTATTATTAATTGAGTAACCCTTGAAATCCTAGGAATATAAAACCAGTTCAAGAAACCACACAAATTCTTTTTTAATTTTTAAGAAGATCTTAATGAACACAAATTTACAAACAAATCCCTATACTTAAGTAGCGCTTACCTGCAGTTTTATTTTGTCTTCACCGGGATAGCTAGCTGTATGCGCGCGCATCCCTAACTAGCCAAAAAACGGGCTGAGCTGTGCTACTGTGTAATACTCATATTGTGGTTGTACCTTGATAATAGCTTTAAATAATTATAAAAATGTAATTATTGATAAAATTATCGTATAAATTAACATAAAATAACATATTATATTAATATAATTACATTAATCATATAAATTAACATAATGTTTAAATAAAATATTGTTTATTATACAATTTTTCATTTTCTGTACTTTTGAATCATCTCTCCCAGAGTGGTACGAGACTTAGCATCGCCTCATCTTCAATATGCTTCTTTCTAGAGTTGCCTACCTGAACTATTAGTGATGGAGTAACACATTTTTCTCGCATTATTTGTAACTTTTGCAATTTTCGAAAAGTGAGAGAGTTCAATGTATGTCTCTTGTAATTTTGTTTGTAAGCGTACTTCTCCCTATCCGGTTTGTTCTTTTTCATACTATAATACGTAGTATAGAGAAAGTTATGTAATGCTGCGGAAAATCGATTTCGAGATTTTAGCGGAAATACACGTTCTGGGGTCCCCTGATACCGAAAAAGTGCTTTTTTCAAAACATCCGTCCGTGAACACTACTAGCGCCTAAAACGATCCTTTTCTAATTGAAGAATCCCCTATCCACCTGACTTTAGGTGAAGCTTTGAGATTTTGAAAAACATTCTTTACAATTTAGGGGTACTTTACATGAAGTCCAAGGAACATTTTCAAATTTTCCTCAAAAACTGCTTCAAATTCTTTCTTTAAATTTCTTGATTGAATAAAGTAAAATACACTTATAAATATGGGATAGATCCTATTTTCACGGTTAATTCTGAATTTTCGAAAACTGCCAAAATATGAATTTTTTCCAGCGTTTTCCTACAACTACAAAACTGAAGGTAGTGATTTTTCCTTCAAACGAAATGTGTCCATAATCAGTTGTATCATAAAGGTCGTGTACATTTTTCGAAAATCTTAGTAGTTCTTGTCCAATAGTGTGTGTAATATTTGGAATTTTAAAAAATAACAAAAACAAAATTTTCTGAAAAACGGCTCTAAATTTATTTATTTTTAATTTTTGGAAGAGTTAGTGCTGTATATACCCTATCCGAAGACATAAACGCCGTATTGTTCTATTCGTTTTTTTTTTTCAAAAATTACAAAAAATATTTTTTTTACCTGTCTCTCACGTCGGTAATATTTACACTATAGACAATTTCTTCTAATTATTGTTGTTATGAGTACATTTGCTTTAAATAATGTCAAATAAAGTTTCTCCCAAAACACAACAGTTTGCTGTAAAAATGAGATCAAATTTCCGCATTTTGAGAACCATATAGCTTGACCGTCACGCTAACACAACCACCTTTATTTCAGAAACGAGAGGAGTAATAAATATAATTTTGGGGTAATAAATTAATAATAAATGAGTACTAAATATTCCATTTGGTTTCATGTGATTGTGCTATGGTGGTTGTGCTAGCTTGACATGGACATACTCAGAATAAGATGAATTGTAAGAATAAGATGTATTGTAGAATAAGATGTATGTATTAAATTATTCAAAATACTCAGAATAAGTGTTTAGTCATTTTGCATGTTAATATTTGATGAAATCCAGTGAATAGTGTTTCTTATAGTCCTGTTTTGTTTTGTCAATATTTGTTGACTTATAATTTGTTTTATTTACAGTTTTATAGTTTATTTTATATATTATCTTGATGATTTCACTTTAGTAATTTTTGGTGAATATCAACCAAAGATATGGGATAGTATTACCTAGATGCACATGTAGCGCGAGTGTAGCGTTACAAATTGATGTCTGCGTTATTGAAGGCAACTAGTTCCACTGGAGCGTGTGATAGGTTTGTGTCTGTAGGCGACGAGAGTTGTGGGTATTTCCTATGTAAAATATTACTTTGAAGTGCTTTTATCTTACTATACAAATATTATTATTTACGCATCAATATAAATATATAATGAGAGCTTCATGGTTCTGTGACCACATATCTAATATAAAGAAGCATTAGGGTTAGAAGAAGCAACTATCAATAACCCAAATAATATAACAAAAATATTTATTTTGGTTTTATCATTTCGGTTATTGAAAACGAAAAAAAATAGTAACTTGAGCGTTTTTCATCTAATTGAAACGTAAACTTTAATTTTGTCCTAGCATACCTGTACACGGAGTAAGAAAGTATATTCCTTATAAATACCCTAAATATTTAATTAATTTGAAAAAGTGTTCCTGTTAATAAAAATCTGACTACATAACGTGTTAAAGGGAGTAATTTCACAGTTTAGAACATAATTTATCCACCTTTTCTGCAAGCCCCACCGTAAGAGTTTTTCTACCCAACAATCATCGTTTTTTGTTGTTGTTTTTTGCCGCTGCATTATTTATCTTTCTTATTTTTATTTATCTTAACTTTCTCTATACTACGTATATTACTCGGTATATACGTACAAGAAAGTAAAAATTAGAAGACAGATTACATGAGTTTTGGTCATTTCATAGCATTCTTGAGAATTAATATTTTTGGGTGCCTTTACTTAAAACATTTTCACTTTAAAGAATAATTTGAATCTGTTCTTCACAAAAAGAAACTATGCATTAGCTACGGAGTGCAACAAAACATGCAAGAATGGCGGAATTACTTTCGCTGAATTGAAAGTCAAACCATTCGAGCTATTTCCAATTACATTATTTTTAAAACACATTTAAATTTTTTGTAATTTATTTATCATAGTATATAGGAACAATAAAAATGTGATTTTCGATTATTTGAATCCGTTATATCCCGTAAAAAGTGTTAAAACACACAGTTGCAAATGACCGCTCCCACATTTGGACACAGACGGACAGGCAGACATAACGGCAGAAAGACAGACAGACGGGCGGATGGTCGAACTGGCAGGCAGACGGAGGTATAGATGGAAGGACAGACAGACGGATAGACGGGCGGATTTCAATAAATATGTTGTAGGTAATCTTGTTTTCTCCCGTGAACCTATTTTGCTTGGGAAATTCGTAATGATGAGGCATACAAATTTATGACTTTTATGTTATACATGACTTTCTTACAATACTTTTTTCCCATTATCTTCGTATTTTTCTTTTATCCTCGTGAACACCCGGCACCGATAGTGGCTGTCGTTCTAGATAATGTGGCGGCCGACCAGTGCAACATCACTAGGCGTCGGCCAGCTGGAGCACCAGTGTGGATCTGAGTAGCCTTTAGCAACTTGCCAACGAGTTCATTTTGAGGTAATATCACTTTTTGGAATGTGTCTCTACAACGGAAATTGAAAATTAATTTGACGCCGGTTATAAAGAAACAACACAAATTAACGTTTTTGATTAACTATATAGGAGCTGCACCATTCATGGTACACTAAAAACATAATAGTCTATATCTATAATTAGTTTTATTATTTCTGATGTGCCCTGAACTATTCAATCAAAACGAATCCAAAACGTTCATGTTTCACACTTTATTTTACATTGTCTAATCTACTCGTAGATGATTTAGTGTAGTGTTGATACTTTTTTCTATTATTAACTACACTTTTACGATAGAATTTTAGGGAATCAAAAGAAATGCAAAAGATTAATTTTATCGAGTTTTTTTATTTTATATCATGTCACTTTTTGTGTTATTTACGTGCATCATAATCACACATTACCAAGACGCCTGCTTTTGAGCCAAGCCTGCCAAGAGCTTTGGTTTTGAAGAGTATAGAAAGTCATGATTATACTTTTAATGGCCCCATAAATAGAGAGTAAAATGAATAGAATTGACGGTATTAGGTATTTAGTACAACTATCATTGTTTTAACTTTTATTTTTACAGCTCGCGTTTGATAGTCAAGGAGCAAGATCCCAGTCTCCTCCGAAACCATTCCCAAATCCCCGATCGTTTGAGTGCATGCCGTTTATCATGATGAGAATGTATTGAGAAAACATGAAATAAATTTTACCTTTTTCTATCAAGATCTTTATTATCTGCTTCTTAGATTGCACTTTTGAAGTAAACTCCGGCTGTATTAGTCTAGATCAGAGTTGTTCACGAAACCTGTTCACATGGAAAATAAGGCAGACAATGGCTTTGTGAAGTTCCCTGCTCCATCCGAATCACCTTTTTACTAGGAAAGATCACAGAGATGAGTAGTTAACGGACGAAAAGAAGTAAAGAGTGGAAAATTTCAGATGTTTACATTCGTAAACAACTACTTTAAATGATTGTTTATGAAGTGTCTGTAAATCTTCGGTGTGCCTTGGAAACGTAAATATTTGTTTTGTGAACAATGAAAATAAGGTGCTTTTCCAAATACATTCAAATGGTACTTTTTCTACAAACGCTGCAATTTTTACTCGCAAACTTTCATGAGAAAATGGAATGTTTATTTATGAGTTTACCATAGAGTCATTACAAATAAACTAGGAACTTTGGCTCGAAAAATTGCCAAATTTGAAGGGTTGACGTTAGAAATGTCAAAGCGTTTCTTTCATATTTCCTTGAAAAGTCTATACAAAATATTTTATCACTTTTGCTTTCATACTGTCTGTGCAACATTAGGTGTATTTCACAAAATTTCGTTTACGGGTCCCCAAAACTGTGAAAACAGGTAGAGATGTTCACCTTAGTTTTCCCTGCAATCATGCAAATGTTTCTATCGTGTAGGCTACGTCGCGACAAATGCTAAAGTTTCCATTGTCATATACGTGTGTCGAACCTTTACAGGGCGTATGAAAAAATGTGAGAATAATTTTATAAAATTCAGTAACTAAAAGAAGATCTAAGAACACTGTTTCGTTTCATTTGAAAAATTAATTTATTAACTAAACCCTACATTTTTGTAGTATGGCAGATTTTTACGAAGTGAAGTAATCAAACGTTTCTTCTTGTGTTATTTGAGAACAGAGCAATCAGATCACTTTATATTTTATTATTTAACGATTTACCTTGACTAAGACAGCCTAAAATTGGCTGGCATATTGAACTCAATTCGCTCAATTCCAGATGTTATGCATGGTAAGATCATACTTTGAGACTTTGATTGTTGATCGTCAACTGTTATGGTTATAAGTCCTGTCATTGTAGTGTTTATTGCGGAAGTCGTGATGTTTTACCTACGCTGGATAATGAGGTCTGCTGCAGATCTATACTCGGCTTGAGAGGAATTTCTTCTCAAGGTATCTACCCTCAAGAAAGCATCGCTTCACCGGGGCCACCTGTAAGTTCCCGACTGTCATTCTGACATGAGTGGTGGTGCAGTCGTGTAAGAGTTAAGTGTGTGTGTGCGTATGAGTGAGTGAGAGTGGGTGAGAGTGAGTGAGTGAGTGAGTGAGTGAGTGAGAGAGAGACAGATAGAGAGACAGTGAACAGAGCGAGAAAGACAGAGAGAGAGAGAGACAGATAGAGAGACAGTGAGACACAGAGAGACAGAGAGAGACAGAGAGAGACAGAGCGAGAGAGACAGACAAAGAGAGAGAGACAGAGAGAAAGAGAGAGAGAGAGAGAGAGAGAGAGAGAACCCTTATAATACCCTTGGCATATAAATAACCATTAACTTGTATATCAAATATTATCTAATTAATTTTGCCAAGAACGTATTTAAAGAATATGGAAGAATAAATAAATATTTTACTTTTATTAATAAACAAAAATTTATTTTATTAAAAAATACAAAACTATCAGCACTTGAGAAATAAAAATTTCACGACTTATTACAATACTCTTCATTGTATTTTGTCCATATTTTTTGCCATTTAAGAACTGCAGAATCAATTTGTCTGAACTTTTTTATGGCCTTTTATCTCCTTCTGTTAGATTCATTTTCATAATTTCCCTGAAAGTAATAATTTTATTGTTAATAAATAATATTTATTCAGCATTACCTTTTTACACAGTTAAACAAATAACAATAAAAAGAACTGACATAAGCAATGGATTTGCTTGAACGTAGGCACTGAGTACAAAAAGGAGATAGATACAGGCAAAAAAAAGAACAAAATGAGAAAGAATATTGATTTTATGTAAAATAAAACTATTAGTAATATTATTACTAGATAATAATATTATAATTATATATTAATTTTTTTTGGTAATTCTAGAAATTACTAAACAGAAAAACGATTTTGTTCTTTTCTATTTTTATTTTTTAATCATATATTATTATTTTCTTCAAATGTTCTATCGATCGTAATAATTGATTTAATGAAACATTATTTTTAAATTAATGCGTTCCTTAATTAAGGGTTTTGTAATTTTAAATATCTAAAAACAAAAATATTTTCTATATTATTCATCTAAAGATGTTCCACAGCGGCGTCTCAACATATGCATTACCCTACGAACATCACTCGTCTCCGCACCGCCATAGGCGCACGTTTTGTGCATTCGCACGAAGTTTTCACTCAGCTCAAAACCCACCCCGCTGAGAGCTAACTTGTGCAATTTTGTGAACGCACGAAGTGCAATGTGCGTTCACGCCACTGCGGTGCGGCTACTCCTACCCTTACGGACATCTATGGCCAATCCTGCAACATGAAAAAGAAAAAAAACAGATCAAAAAGACATTAGCCAACTGGGGCGCGCATTGCGTGTGCAGTGATTCATAGCTTATGTTTCAAGTTGAAATGATCGAAGGCGTTGTCATTCTCAACAATACTATGACAACGCCTTCAATCATTTCAATTATGTAAATGTCAACTACAACTCACCACTAAACCAATTATGTTTCAAGTCTCATTTCGCTGTTTCAGATTTCTCTTACTTCAGGAACTGCTTAGGTTGCTTATACTTCGCCCGTTTATCGGGTTCGTACGAAGCGACCTCAGAAATGAGAGTATTAAACCCACCCCGGCGCTTTGCGCTCTCGCTTATATACCTTCGAACCACGTGACACGCAAGGGGCGTTCTTGCGTTCGCGTGGTGATTAACCCCCGTGACTGCCACGCATTTTAGTCATCCCTTTCCATGGATTTCTGGAAGTTCTCAAAATACCTCGGGGTGCCTCCACCCCCTGGCTACCGTCTATTCAAACTCCTTACTTTCTCCTACGGCCATTCTCTGCGTGCCCTAATCCTGCCACGCGGCATCTGCCAGGCGCCGGCCTTCCTGCCTACGAGGTTCAATGGAAAAACAATACGTTTTTATGGTGACTCAGTGTTTGTGGCGGGCTGACGTGCAATTAGCTTCGTGAGATATAATAATTTACAGGAGGTGTTAACTATGCCAAAAACAAAACCACCTTATTCAAGTACTAGATTGTATGGTTTAAAAAATTAATTTGCATGTGACCTCATTTCAATGGATTGTCGAATTGTTTTGTAAAGCGTGTTGAAAAAAATTAGGTAGCGAAAAAACGTTTCTAGTAGTTCAAACACTACAGAACATATAGAGCATTTAATTTAAAAAAGTGCGCATTAAAAAGGGTGTTCAGAAACAACTGCTAGAATGTTTAGAAAGTAGAATAAATTAGTTTTCTTTGGACTTGTGCTAAGCGTTTTGGCACCTGATATCCATCCACGGAAAATCAGTTACCCAGTTCTAAAGACATTTTGTAAATGTATTCAGCAACAAGCAGCACTGCTCAGCACTGCGTAAGGTTTAGGTTTGACTGTTACAATAATATGTTAGCAGATATTCAAGAACAACTTGCAAATCAATTCGTGTGGCTAAAAGCATCGACTCCGACGGGCGATTTATTGCAAACGTTATAGTGGAAGCTGTAAATAAATAAAAGACAGTGCCGTACCTTTTGAATGTATGTCACATAGAAGCAACAGTGTGAGTGTAATTCAATGTGTGATGGAATACTTGACATTGTTACAGTCTACTGGTGTTAAGTATGATCGTTTACTTTTATTCGTCATTAACGTGCATAGCTACATGATCAAATCAAGGCAAACATTAAAACGAATTTTTCCTTATTTGATTCACATAACATGCCTAACACATGCCCTTAATCGGGTAAGGACATTCGATACGTAACTGTTTTCCATGAGTTGATCGGCTACTGGCTTCCACAAAGAAAAGTTTGGTTAAAATGGAATGGTTTTTGTTGAATTGGATGGGAGTCTTCTCTTTAGTGCTGCCCATTTTTTCACTTATTCCAAAGCAATCACATCACTAGAAGCTGTCAGTTTTAATTTAAATGAAGCACTATCAATTTTTGAACAAAGAAACTAATCAAAGTGGTATTTCTGGAATTGTAGGTTAAATCATAGAAGAAAAAAGTGATAAAAGTGAAAAAGCTCTGGATACAAAAAATGTGCAATATCAGAGACATTCTCGAAGAAAAATTCTCCGTGTCGAAATACTTCTCTCAGTAGAAGAAATAGCATCATTTAGACACTCCCCTATAACATCTTGCGACGTGGAGATACGTTTTTCACGATATAAAAGCATTTTAAGGGACAACATGCGCAGTTTCTCAATTGAAACTGTTAATTGAGTGTGGATCGGGTACTGCAATTCATCGCTGATTTTCGACAATGATACAACTGCATGAACATTCCAAGATGTTGTAAGTTAATTTTCATTTAATCGTAATCTTAATGCGTTTCTTACAATTTATAGGGCATATTAGCTATTTTAAGCGCATATTTGCATACATATTTTGTAGTTTTTATGGCATGAACTTTCGGGCACTAAGTACGAGCGACAACGGCGCCATCTCCACCGGCGACGCATGCGATCAAGTAATGGATTTTTTCTTCTACAAAGCTAAAGAAAAGTGAAGTATTTGTAGTACGGCTGTAATTTCATAAGCAATTATTTAAGTAACATCATATTGTCGATATTACTATCATATTTCTGTTACATATCGTATTTTCAAGAATTTTCATCCACCTCAAAATTTTAAGAAATTTTCAGAAAACTTATGCATAGTTTGTATGTTATTCGTTGTATAATGTTATTTAAATTCCTTTATTCTGTCAATTCAGTTCAATTTTCATTGTCAGCAGGTCCTACGAAAATTGCGGGCGGAATGTCGGAAATTAAACTTTTCACTTAGAAACGCCATTTCTTGTATGTGCTTGATTTCTTGGAAATCAGAATTGCAAATGTTCGAAAGTTTGCAAAAGTTGCAAGTTTCTATTTTCATTCTTGAATAGTTTACTTTCACAAGTCTGTTCAAAGTGTTCAAAATTATCATTGTCAATGCAACCATTCATGCCACTTGTTCTTTTGTCTGCTACTTCTTTCTTTTCATCTCGTGTTTCAATTCCAATTTATTTATTTATCTCGAGTAAGACTTCGCGTCGTAGTGGTCTATTGTAGTATCTTTTGCCAGAAGTACGGAGTAGCAATAGCGAGGGCTGGCGAGATTGGTCCGCGCAAGGCTAGTGAAGGGATGGCGCGGCCCCAGGGTGCGTCCGGCATTAAACTCGGCGAGGGTGCGTGGGCCGGGGGCCGGCAGCTGCTCCGGCGCCGCGCGCGCTCGCGGGCCCACGCGTCTCCACTGCCGAGGCCCCGCTGCTCTGCGTTCGAAGCGCAGCAATGCAGCTAAGATACCGCCGTAAGATTAGAGGAGTAGATCTGCTCGCCTGTTGGGACGAAGTTAGGAGGACTTGAGCCATCGCGAAGTAACAAGAGCTTCAGTTTCTGTAACAAGCTAGGCTTGTGAGTTTCTTATTTTCCCCAGGTTTACTTTGGGTCGAAGTTATCATTTTATACGTTATTTTTTCGTTGCCTCTAATTACGTAATTGAATTGAACTCGAATAGTTTCATCTAATTTAATATCACTCATCAAAAATGTAGGAAATGCACGCCCTCTCCACGTATGTTCTTTGATCAAACAAAAAGAGAACACGCCTTTCTGAGCATGAACGGAAAGTTAATTGCGCTTTTTTATGTGCTCAGAATTCTAGCAGAAATGTATTATATGCATGTCTTCACTCATTCATTATTTGGGTTACGTAAAAATTCTTCCCTCTAAGAAACTTTGCACGTTCTACAAAATCATGATCAAAATCATATGAATGAGAATACAAACAATACAAAAGTCATCGATGTATCGTCCTCTGTTTAGCCATTGTTAAGCTCACCGGGTCGTCCTGTTCATTCATGGATATGTATTTTCGGTAAATCTTTGCTGGCTAAACCCGTATAAAAGTTTAACTTGCCTTGCGAACTGCTGTACACTTCACCACACAACCGAAGACCGACTTTAATTAAAAATATAAGTATTTTTTTAAATTGCATATATCAATAGTATTATAATAGAAGAACATTATTGTGATTGTGATGCGTAGTCATTTTCAGAGAGTGGACAGTGCTCATCAGAACAAGATCGAAGTTCATAAAGAGAAAGGTTGTCAAAACAACGATATAGCATACAATTTTAATGAATTTTTTCTCGTGGGGAAGTCCAGATCTAAGTTTAGTTAAAAATCAAACTTTCGATTGTTGAGGTGGGCAAGAAAACATCCCGCATCTTGTTATATGTTTTCATGTGCTACTTCTTACGACAGTGCCATGAATATTTTGCGAAACTTCAAAGAATTGAAATAAAATCTATATAAAGCATAAAGTTCATAAAGAATCAAAAGTCAAACCATTTATGTTATCAGAAAGAGAAAGAAAGGTGAAAAACGAAAGAAGTGTGTAAGATAGCAACGTTTCTTGCAAATATTAAAAATTTTCGATTTATGTATTTTAAAGATTCCATTTAGCGAACACTTTAGATATGCAATATGGGAGGTAATATGGTTGGCAATGCCCCGACCGTAAACTCACTAATAATTAGTGTTTTGGAAAAGATCTGCCGTAGTATGACATTTGCATTGCTAGGAACTAATATCATCGACGACAAGGGAAAAAATCCCTCAACAGCTTTTACTTGTTTCGACTTCAGTCTCTCACCCGTGGACGAAAAATTCTCTGGAACCAATATGCTGTGTACTATAGGCGGGAAACTGTTATACATTGGGACTTGAGACTGCCCGTATTGTCATCAGCTGAGATCGCTGAGAAGTAGCCTTCGAAATGTCTGACCTTCGGAATATCCCTGACCTAGGGTTCGAGTCCCGACGATGGCGGATTTTTGGCACTAGCTACAAAGCCACATTCAATTCAGCCGCTGTCTGGGCGAGAATTCTAGCGGCCGGTTGCTTTGATGGTCTTCCGTGGCTTCTCCGATCAGTCTCAGGAGAATACCGAAGCAGTACGTTAAGTAACAGGCCACGAACCTCGCTGACGTGTCGGTCGGTGCCGGATGCCACGATGCAGTGGAGGAGGAATACCGCCACCTCCCGGGATATAGCATAGCACTTACGGTACCAATGAGAACACCAGTTGACGCATCCGGAAATATTAAATAGTTCGTCAATCCATCGCAATCCATATTATGCTGTAAGCGATCTCTTTTAGTGAATAGGCTAGGAGGCGCAGTTGGCGGGGACGATTGGGAGGATGAGGGCGGCGAGCGCGTCGAGTGCAATGCGTGCCCGCTGCGGGGCTGACAGCACGTGCCGCCGCCGCCGCCCTGTCACCGCGCGGGGCTATTGTTTGCTCGCGCGGGCTGGTGGGCGATGAGGCGTGCACGGAAATAGAGCAGGCTCTCCCGAACGCTGCTTGTGTCCGGTCATTCTGTTTATTTGCCTAAGTCCCGGAGCACTTTGTGCCGCCCGTGCGCTCTTGTCGCTGGGGAGCGCCGCTGCTTCTCGAGCCGCTGGCTGCTCTCGCGCTGCGCCGCGCGGCCCCTCCCCGCCGCTTCCCAGCGCGGCCTTCCTTCCCCCCCAAGAGCGGAGCCGAACTCTCTCCACGCTGTGCGCACACTTCTTTTTTCTTCTTGTTCAATCATGCTTCCTAGCGAGTTCAACATACTTCTTATAATACATTGCACGTGCAATTCAAAACAAAATCATTGCTCCATCCTTGATACAAATTACATGAGAGGGAAAGCGTTTCCCTCGTTAGCGGTCGCATATGCTGGTGAAAATTTCTTTTTCGTCACATAGTCACATTGGGTCTTTATATACGAAGTGCTATGTTGTATTAAATCCTCAGAAATTGCGCCCAGGGATTTATGAAATATCTTTCGTACAGTACTGGAAACATAAATTGATCGCGGCCGTCTGCGGCTAAGTTCAGCTCTTGCACGGCTTGGACAGCCCTTTGTCATGACGAAATGCTGCAGGCGGAGCCTCATTGCATCGCAGCCAATTCTGTAACGCAGGGGGAGGCCCTAACAAAATTACGACGTACAAAATGGCGGGCACCGTTAGTTCAGATGTTTATTTTCAAACACAAAATACATGGAAGAAACACTTGTATGAACATGAGCAAATTCACTGAAACTATGTGAACACATAGCACCTAACCACTATTAACACGATTCTTTTGAAAAAATTACATTGATATCAGATAAATGAACAATTTTAGAACAATTACGTTGCAGTTACATTTAAATTCCAATATTATTGTCCAAACACAATTTGTGAACTCTATCAAATGACCAGTTTAATACAATTTTATGATATAGTAAGCATTATACCTGCATATTTTCAATTGTTCATATGTATATTACATTTGCAAAATGCAAAATACTGCTCTTTCTGAATCGTTAGGACTACAGTAATCATTCAATAAAAAGAAAATTCAAAGACCCACTGTATATTTTATCATTAAAGTAACAATAACCAGATATTACAATTAATTTGCATCTCATGTCAAATTATTTTCATATCAAATCAGGGATAACTTGGGGGACACCCTGCAGAAATAAAGCAACATTTGAAATTGTTTATAAATTAGTTAATTGCCGTAAAATTGTTAATTCACAGTTTTTGGTTCTAGATATCAGAGAACTCTTTCCACTTTAGACTGCAAAATTGGAATTGTTTATACTTTACAAATTTTGCAATTCTTATTCTCTCATAACAATTCCTTTACACAGACGCAAATTCGCAACCTGAGCTTCATTGCCTTTCGTTTTCGAGATGTAATTGTTTATAGATCTTGTGTGTCTGATGCCAACCCCACTTCTGTTTCCAACCCCCAATTCATCTGATCTTGGCAGTCAAGTATAAAATCAAAATAGTTTCCAGGTACTGCTTTCTGCTGACAATTGTATTTATTGACTGCACTTACGGCAAATCGGTGGAAATTATTGCAGATGAGCTTTTTTTAACTCTCTTCGAAATTTAAATTTTTATTCTTCATGCAATGTAGTTTGGTTATTTTGATTCGTCTGTAAGAAATAAATTCTCTGGCAAATTTCAAACGCTGAGACTAACTGTTGTCCTGGCAATTTGAAGATTTCTTGTGGTTAGATGATTTAATTCAGTGGTGCAAAGTAAGGCATACATTTAATGTCTAGCGAGGAAATTCATTGTCAAGAAATTATTTTGCAAAAATGCTATTGGACAGAGTGGTGGCATATAGATCATTTTCTATTTATTCCACGGCAAGTTTTAGGCAGCAGAAATGTCCTGTGTCATATTTTTAATTTTGGTGAAATTGAATCACATGTAAATTCAAATATACCCACACATTTTACCTGTAATGAATATATCAGCAAGAGGAATTCAGCGATGTTGATTTGTTAATAATTTTAATAGTAACAATGTATATTTGACACAATATATTTGAGCAATCCTCAACTCTAAGGCAAGTAATGCAATATCATTGCACTTAGTAATTCAAGTGGCCTATCCTTGGAATATTTCCCATTGTCCTCGCCTTAAAAGGGGTGAATAATAGGCGGAGTCTGTAGAATGGCACCACCTCAACACTTCCTCCTCTGAGAATGCTTGCTACTCCTTTTATAGGAACACGTTCTGTCGTGTATTAAATTGTGAAAATAATTTAATCAACATAATAAACAATAAGAGTTTTGTTTATAGTCAATGTTAAGCACACATTTAAATATATAAGACATGCCACTAAAAGTATACACATGTTTTAGGAAAACTAAAAATTTTTCACTATAATATCATTTGTATTTTTTCACAGACAATATTGAGAAGTACACCATCAGTCTGATGATTTGTCTGGCAAGAACGACTTTATACAAAATTATACATAATGATAGAAATTTCAATGTCTGGTATGGTTCATATGAGCTAGTTAATTTTAATGTGTATATACTCTGCATGAAAATGTTTCTTTAATGCATGTATTCCAAATCGATATACTCTACATTAATTAACGTTGTTTCCATTTCCATTGAAGGTACAATATAACATTCTCACGTGCCTATGTTTTGTAAAATGACCAGAGAGGTCACTGCTCGAGTCGTATTATTGAATTGAACTCTTGAAACATGCCACATACAGTAGTTCCTGAAACACGTAAATTTCAACAGGCAATCTCAAACTTACAGTAGTCAAGCACTTACTTTCAAACATTAGTAGATGCGCGGACCGTAAGACTGCACGTGTCTCTAAAACAAACTTCATTCCCGTTCATGAGCATGCGTTAATCTATCCAACTGTTTGTGTGGGAGGGGCTGTGATTCTGGGGAGATAATAGTGTAGTGGACATAGTAACAACTCCCTGCACTGTTGACCTGTTTCTAGCGGGAACAAATCTTTGTGGGGATTGGAAACCTTTCATGGACTTCATGAATTATTATAATATTGGTGATTATCAAATAGCAAGTGTCCTATTATCATTATAGTTTTAATTGATTTTTTATTCATTTTGTTTGCACTTTAATCAGTTTTCTTCTACTTATATAATTTTGTTAATGTATTTATAATTGCTTTGAATCGATGTCAATGTTATTCTTCATTTGCCAGATTGCTGTTTCCAAGTACTCGCGGTTTGCCGCCGTATTGCCATCAGTGAGCTCAAGAATATTTGAATTAAGAGTGACGGACAATATGCCAAGCTTCAGAAAAAATTTTTTAGAATCACGAAGGGAAGACATGACCAAAATAAAAGATTGTAAAACATCGATCAAGAAGCTGTGACTGTCAATCAAATAACATCCTAGTGAATTTATAAGGGCGGTCAGTCTTAATTGCATGGGCATTCGTATTCCTATTTATGCCTCACGGGTGCTGCCACTCAAAATCGTCGCTGCAGCGGGCAACGAAAGAAATTTGAGCGTTGAAACTTTCCTGGGAGGTGGGTAACTGAATTACAAAAGGGAACAATGTTTTCAAGGAGGTTTTTACAACAAAACATAATAACTGGGTTGTAAAAAGCGCCATTTATTGGAAAATAGAAAAATTCGTAATGTGAATTTTCAGAGAAACAGAATTATACAGAGTCCCACAACTATGAGCTACCTCACATCCTCTAAATGATTCCTGATATTCCAAATGCAGTGTCTGCTTAGCAATGTGAATCATAAAGTGGCTGTGGTAGAGTATATAATCTGAAAATCTTTTAGTTTTATGAGAATATTAATTATCTTTGATTTTATAAATGGAACCATATATTTTTCACTAGCGATCGATAATCATAAATAGACGAATGCATTGATGTAAATATACGTTAATGTTTTGCTAGTATATTGAGTATACAATTTTACTTTCAGACATGTGATTTTGAACTGAATGTAGGAGATTTCTGTTAGCAATCTAGCGATCGATAATCATAAATAGACGAATGCATTGATGTAACATACGCAGCGGAGCGGTTAGTAGCTGAGTATACAATTTTACTTTCTGTATTACGTGATTTTGAACTAAATGTAGGAGATTTTCTGTTAGCAACCGTTGCAATTATCGCATTTCGGGGGTGTTATTCTCTGCGCCGCCGGCACTTTGCGAGAGCAGGGGAAAGGTCGCACAACATTTTTCAAGCGACAGTTGTCGACGGCTGCAAGAGGAACAGACCACGTTTAATTTCAAATTTGTCTCATAATATAAACATATAAAACGGGCATGGTTATATTATTATCGGCTTTATACATCACTACCTATGCATGAACTATTTATTTAATCGCAAAATATCAAAAATACTAATACAGCTCAATCAACTGTTTAATTCATAATTCTGCCATTACAAAGTTAATTGTGAATGAACTTAAATTAATTTAAGTAATTTAAATTAATTAAGCAAGTTTAAAAATTAAAGACTATTGAAATATTTCATTGAAGTTTTTCAAGAAATGTTTTATCTATCTAGATGCGGAGGTATTGTTTTCACAATTAAATGGGAGTTAGAAAACAAACGGGACGCAGAATGTTGCCCAAAGTGGGAAAATTAATATTACACAACACAGGTGCTAATGTCATTCGACGACTTTCTTGCTATCGAAATATCAATATATTTCCAGAAGATACCATTAGAATTCAGCTCATTTGTTATCATAAAGTACTGATAAAATGGATTAAGACGTAAAAAGTTCTTGGGTTCAATTATGTGTTTATATAATTTTATATACAAACTGTAGTTTCTATTTTTTTAATCCCAGATCCGGGTGAACGCTGCAGGTGAATTGTAAGAAGTGAATGAATTTGCTTTCTAGGGTAGCTATGATCTAATTCAGAGTGACCAGATTATAACCACAGGAGTGGCACCAAACATGAATATTTACTGCTTAATGTCCGACCTATTTTCATTACTGACATTTGATTGATGCACAAGTCTTGTCTAAGGATACCAATTCTTTTGAGAATATTCTGTCTTCCTAATTCAAGTTTCTGTTGTAAATATATTACTTCTGTCTATGTTAAAACTGGATGACGATATGCATATTGTTTTGTGAATGCGTAAATTTAAAACACGTATAATGAATCTGCACAGACTAAAAATACAACCAATTTCACAGAAGCATTGAGGAACAACAGATTTTAAACACCGTGCTAACACACGTTCCTAACGTGTTTGCAAATGTCAAAAATTTAGGTAGACACATCGCGCGGTCGCACATGATTTGTGACTGACGAGTGCAATAAGCCCACATAATTCCCTCTCAATTTTCTTCCCTACAATGAAGAATCCATCTTCGTGTTAAAGAGCTACACCCGGCCATAAGCCTTTGTGTTCAACAATGCCCTGTTGCCACCCAGCTGTTGCCACTTGCTCGGTTATCGCTTTCGAGCAAGGATAGCGAAAGGCACATTGCCGGCGTGAGAGCCGTTACAGTTCTGTCGGAATAAAAAGAGTTCCACACTACAGTAATCACTGGATTCTCAAAAATATTTGATTGAAAAAATCAACGATTGACACAGCGCCCACTTTCTGTTCATATTGACCACCAATACAAACAATAGAAAAGCCGGTTTAATTTTCTTGTTTTATTGATAACGGTTACGTAATATATTACAACTTTTACACTACTAACACTTCATTCTTCTAAGAACCCAAGGAACGACTGAGAGACAAAAAATATAATTATTGAAAAGCAAAACGATATTTAAAATTCCACGTTTACAACTGATTTCAAAGTCATTTCTCAGATACATACTCTAATGTATAGAATAAAAATAAGTAGTGTAGTAATAGGATTTGAACCCTGAAATCTTCAGCATAAGAAGAAGCCAATCTAACCTGATACGCTACGATGTTATCCGTAAGTAAGCTGCTTATGTAGTGTTTTGAATATTACAATGTTCTGATGAAAATTCTTTCTGAAAATCGCAAAGCTACGGTTCTTTCTAGACAAAAATAGTAAATAAAACGTATTTTGTAAAATTTGTATTTAAAACGATTGCACTTGGAAATAAATCTCCAGCTTATTCATGGTGTTCGAAAACAAGTATTCTCACCATAAAACTCAAACTTAGAAAAACACTATATTTTAAGAAACGTGCACATGAGATGATTTGAAAGACTAATATTGATTATAGATTGCATTAAGAAAGAAATATGTATAATTATATTTCGTCTAACGCAGTGTAATCTTCTGCATTGTAATATCTACAGAAGTAACGAATAGTACACGAATAGCAAACATTCGTTTCGGTGCATTTTTAGTTGAAGAGGAATATGATTTTGTCACAATAGATCTTCATTAAAATAATTGTAATAATTGATTAATTGCATTGTAATGATTTTTTTCAGCAGGCAATTTGTCCGATTTTGTTGTACACGATTCAAGCAGGAACCTATACATTGATTCAGTGGTGAGTTGTAGTTGATATGTACATAATTAAAAATGATTGAAGGCGCCTTCAATCATTTAAATTTCAAGGAAGCTTTTAATAAATTTACTATGCGCACGAAAAATATGAAACAATTGAATATTTGTAATATTGGAAAATTAAAACTTCGTAATGGAAATAAGACTAATTCTTTAAATGACACGTTGCAAAGGCTCTTATAGCTCAGTGACATCGTTACAGTTTTCCTGTAACGTTACTGACCGCGAGGTCTTAGGAGTTCGAGTTCCGACGTTGGCGGATTTTCGACTGTGGTTATTATGTAGGTCGAAAAATTCTGAAGCCGTTTTAAAGAAAAGTTTCCAAAATGCTCCTCTAGGGCTTAAACACAATGAACCCCAAAAATTTAAAGCATTATTTTCAAAACCGCAGGCCTCGATCTGGCCAGATCGTGAATGGAAAATTAAGTTATAAAGTTATTTACGACTACTTGGTTGAAAGAATCATGGGAGGCAGTTTATAACGCCGCTGACACAAATGTAGTAAATATAATTTATTTTTCTCAAAAGCTTTCATTTCTCTTAACGCATGCTTTCCTATTAAAAAGAGAACAAAACATTTGCCAAAAAAGTAATACTTGGATCATAAAAAGAATTAGAACATCGTGCAAAATAAACGTACTCTCTACTTTGCTTCTAAACGTCATGACGTATCCTGGAAGATTCCTTATCTACTTTAAAAATACAAAACATTGTTACGAAAAGTCATAAGGGGCATGCTAAAATAATGAAACGATCAGATATTTTAAACTCCAAATAATAAAACAAAAGCAATGTGGAATATAATAAAAAATACTACCAAATCAACTAGAAAACCCGTAGAGAATGTTGTTTCAAAATATAAAGATATAAAGTCGTGAAACGATCCGGCAACAGTGGCTAACTTTTAACCAATACTTTTCGAGAATTGCTGCTGATCTCACCAAGGGTCTTGTATACAAAATTCAAAACAGACAGTTCACCCAAAATTTTAGACACAATGTTCGTTTCGAAACTCTTCCTATGAAATTCAAAATAACGGTAAACTAAAAATAAATATCTGTCCGGTTTAGATGAATTCGATCTTTATTAAAGACTTGTATATATACATTACACACTCCGTTAACTCACATATTTAATGCATCTTTATGCACTGGAACAGCTCCGATATTTTCAAAATGAAGCAAATTAAGCTGCCTTTAAAAAGCAACAAAAATGAAATTCAAAATTATCGGCCCATTTCTCCTTCTATCAGTTTTTCAAAAATATTAGAGAGACTTTTACGTACGAATGGGAAACCTTCTCACTAAACACGACGCGCTTTCAGATTGCCAACATGGATTGAGAAAATCAAAATCAACGGAAACAGCTATATTTTCTTTTCTTAAAGATGTCGCCTCATCATTGGATCAAAACGAGGCACCTATTGGATTATTTTTAGATCTTTCTAAAGCTTTTGACGTCATTGATCATGACATTTCACTTTCCAAATTACCTTCATATGGAATTGCAGTATTGCTCTAGACTGGCTATAGTGTTCAAAATTTTTAAACAACGATTCCCAGATAGAAATACCTTACGGAATATGGAACATTACGTACGCACTCTTCTGACTCTCTTTGCCATTGCATGTGGAGTCTCTTCAAGGATCGATTTGTTCGATTCTGTTCCTACTTACGTAAACGATATGCCCTCGACAATTCAAAACGGAAGAACGGTTCTCTCGTGACAATAAACATCCTTTGCAAGAAAGAAACAGTAAAGGTACAATATCGATGTTTCAAATTGGTTCCAAAATAACAAATTAATAGTAAATGAAAAGAAAACGGTTTTAATGCAGTTTTCCATTTCAAATAAACAATTCTGTGCTCCATTGAAAATGAACAGTGTACCATTGACTGATGTTAAGGCAACAAAATGTTTAGGTCTCTCAATTCAGTCAAACCTTAAATGGAACGTCCATTTAAATGAATTGAACACAAAATTAAGTTCATTATGTTACGCGTTCAGAATTCTTGCAATCGCCAGCACTATACTGCTCGTTGTGTATACTTCATGAAAGTCTATCTCGCCTGGAGATATGGCATAATATTCTGGGGATATACATCTTATAGCTCCCAGACGTTTAGATTACAAAAACGAATTGTACGAATAATAACCAAATCCCACCCACGTGATTCATGAAAGCCGCTCTTCATTAATCTAGGAATTCTACCATTACTGTGTCTTTTTATTTACGAATCATTGGTTTTAGACAAAATGACTTGCTCAAGGGCGGGAATATATTTTCAGAAAATGCCAAGTCTATTACTACAACACTCGACGTAGAAATCATATTCATCAGGTGACAGTATCAACAGCTCATTACAAAAAAATCACATACAATACATGTACATTATTTTACAACACTTTGCCAGATGACATTAAACGATTAAATTCAATAGAAAGTTTAAACTCAAGTGAAATCGTTTCGCTGCATAACTGTTTCTATACAATTAGAGACTATACTGAGCATCACATGAAAAGTAACATTAATTTCCAATAATGATACATAATGCATGGGCTTACCATTTGGACTGTATAAATGAGTATAAACAACCTGCAAATAACTATTGTACTTCAGCTTCTGAGTCAATGACCCCCATCTCGATCAGGTTTTTCGTCCAGTTTCTCTGATCCTTTGAGCAAATGCTGAGATGGCCCTTGTTTTGCTTCTGGACATAAATGTAACTTCATTATCTGTGCACGTCTTCTAGAATTCAGTGGGAAATACAATTATTCAAATTATCGTTTCCATGTTGTCGCGGCAGGAAGTAATAAGAGCCAAAATTTATTGCTTATTTATCTTTGGAAATAGATTTTATTACATGGGAGTTTTTTTTTTCAAAAATTCAAAATTTAAGTAGTATATGACTTAGTGTAGGGATCACAGAATTTTGAAAATGTGCACACAATTCACTTTTCCCCATAGCACGTCATACGCAGTTTTTAACTGTTTTCTTGACGTAAGAATAAAAAATTTTGACAAAATTAACAACAGTTACTACATTAGTGTTCATGGAAACAGACAGACAGACCAGCGGACACATGGACGGTGAGACGGACGTTTTGAAATAATATTAATAACAACACACTTTTGGTAACTTAAGACCCCAAAAGGTGTGTTGCCATTAAAATCTCGATATCTATTTACTGCAACATTATATACATACCTCTCTAAATATTACTTTTGTTACTTCCAATCTCTATGACAAAGTAAAAATAAATATATAAACAATTACAATTTCTACATGCCACAGAGTAGGTTACACGTAAAAAACATCAATTGATAATATTCGAATAATTGCCCGTCAGAATGCAGTTGTAATGTTGTTATATCAACAGGGGTCCACCAACTATGGATCACCCCTGTCAACTTCAAACGGTTATACAACGAAATGCAGGTTTTGTTGAACAATGCAGAATTATGGGGCAAGTAACAGTTTAGAGAAATTGTCTATAATATTTTAATTTTCATAACTTAATTTTCTGAATTTTTAAATGGAACTAGATGTTATCAATTATAAATGGATAGATCATGAAAAAGAGGATTAAAAACGATGTATCATATGCTTAATATCTTGATAACTTGAGGAGCAAGATTAGGCTTTGAAATGCGATTTTGAATTAAACGGGTAATCGTGTAACAGCCCTTGCACCTTCGCTTTGGGAAGTTGTGGATTATCACGGCATCTAGACTGTCGCGTCTTGACTGAGAGGTGGCAGTGGGGGATAAGAAGCATAACTACAGCAATCATTGTTGATGGCAATAGACATCAGACTAAGAAATACCAATTTAACAACTGAATGGGCGTTTTATTTATTTATTTGTAATTTAACTTGCTCTCTAATAAAATTTCAAACATTGATCGTTCCAAAGAACGATATAAAAATAGATAGCGTGGCAAAGATGTAATAATAAACATACTCCAACTGAACAAGAAGCCAACCACCGACTCTTTCTGTTGGTAATGTCATTTTAAACAAATGATCACTCGTCCATTTCTATAACCATACGACTGTTGGTTTGAATGGAAGAAAACGTACACTTCCGTCTTCAACATAAGTTTGGAAACAGCACTTGGCGCTGAAATGAGAAACTCTAATCGTATGAGTAGTGAACGCAGGATATGCATTTTGCTGCAAAGTTTGTAAATTTACACACTGATAGAACTGTCAAGAGTATTTCAAGTTTTTTATTACTTTGTTCTTCTGGCAGAACGTGTTTAAATAGGGAAGTTTGTTACCGTGAATAGTAAGAGAAAATGTCTACCTATTCATTATTTGATGAATTAATCAAGATATTACAATGAAAATCTTTAAGAATCATTCGTTTCTCATATTAAAAATGATGGCTTGCTTTCTGTACTGAGTTCGATTTTGTAAATTTATAAATTACATTTATTATTATTATTATTATTATTATTATCGTTTTCTGCTACAATATTTCCATTATTCGTTCTTTTCGATTATCGCTAACTGGAATTTCAGAATAGGCTGGAAAAGTTCAACCCAGATGAACAACTGGGAAAAATTCTCATTCAGATCGTTAAAATTGATGTTTGGTCATATGTTTTTCATGTGTCAAGATCAAGAATTGCTGCAATTACACCTTCATCCTACACGGCCATCCTCTGGCACTCCTCTTCTTCACAATGTTTTGTGAAGGCCACCTTCCCGAAATGATGACTGCTGCAAAGGCCATCCCTTTACTTGAAAATCTGACAAAAATCTAATTTTACTTTCAACTTACTGTAAAATAATTTTTAATATATGATATACTTATTTTATTCGAATGTTCATGATCTATCCATTAAGTTGATGAAAAATATATAGTTCAATTTAAAAAATCAAATATGATTAAATTCTCTGGTTCAAACTATTATAGAGAATCTATAATCTACCAACATGTTACTTGTCCCATGAATCTGCATTGTTTCGCGAAACTGCAACTCGATACCGTGAACCGTTTAGAATTTAAGGGGATGGTCGGTATTTGCTGGGACAATTCGGTATCATATAAACATGAGAAACCCGGCGTAACATGATCGATGATAAATGAAAGCGATTGGTATACTATGCGAATGAATAAGAATGACGTATACACTTAGTGGAACCCTTGAAATGTTTACTTTTCATAGCGTCAAATCTGGTAGCTACAGAATTTTAATTAAACCTCAAAATATCGGAAGGGGTTATTTCAAGTTAAATAAAAACTACACTTTTATTGACAATAATATCAACCTGATATCACTTTCAACAAACAATTGTGAGTGATGGAACTTTTCATCCTAAATTTTCATCCTAAATCGTTACTTTTAATATTAACGATTATACAATGTTTGCTACTCAGAGACACGGAGCACGCCTGAAAGAACACAATAAGTAACCGAAATTGGAGATATTATGTTTATTGGTGTCGTAGTAGCTTTCATTGTTGAAATTACGACTGATCTGTTCATATGAGATTTTCTGTGTTTCATGAAAATGACTCTCGGCGTTGACCACGTATTTCGAAGACGTAAACTTCCATGATTTTGACGCGATGTTGATGACTCCCAAACGTAGATTCGGTAGTGTCAAAAAGCATTGGCGTGTTAGTGTCGAATGGAAAGAATGCTTCCAGCAATTGTTCTGAACTTGGACAATTTAATTTTAAAAACATTGTTTATGGCAAATTTTGTGACCTTCATTCATCCAGTAAATAAATATATGTCAATATTAAATTATAATAGTATTATTACTTTTTCGCATATTCCCATGCTGATGCAATATGCTCTAAAGGCAGCAGATAACAATTAAGTTAGAAATGAATTTGTGGATGTCATAACAATGTATTTCCTGTATTTGAACGTGTATCACTGACGAACCGGAAGCTTTAATGTCTATTTTACGAAAAACACCATGCAAAATTATTGTTTTGTATATTTAATTTGAAAAAATTTCACAATTTTTTATACAAATAATTGACTTCCTCTAAGAAGGTGATACATTCGTCGGAGCGAATGTTACGATTTATGCCATGTTCGTAATGGTTTCGCCTGAAACGTGTTGAGAAAGGGACGCAATTTCACCGGAGGTATTTAAAGTAATTGATGACTCCTTCTTACCTCTTCTAAGTTGTAGATTGTTCGGTAGCTGATTCGAGTAGTATTTGTGTAAACGCGCTGTAATTGTTAAACAAATGGAACTGCAAGTATTTAGAATAAATGCAAAATTAGGGAGCTGGAAAAACCAGGAATATCTAAAGAGTAACAATTTCGTGGCAATATATGTGTTGCTGTGGGCTGCTTGTCCCTCCACCCCGTTAGGAACTACAAATGTATTTGCCTGAGAACCAAGAGCCGTTGCAAATGGCTTGTAGAAAAGCTTTCAGTGGGAACTGCCAAAAGAATAGTTGTCACATGCTAATTTCTTGTAAACAATTACGTATCTCTGAAATGAAAAAGATAGTTAATCGAATTGGTGGAATATTACATCTCGTTTAGCGGCAATTTAATAAAAAACAATACGCTTTGTTTGAAAATTTAAAAATTTATAAACAATTTCCAAATTTTGCAATTCTAAAGGGAAGGGGTTTTTCATCCAAAAACCTAAACTGCGAACACCAATACCTTGCAACACCAAATCTTTATAAACAATTCCGAAATGCGCTATTCTGCTGGGAGTGTCCCAAAATTGTCCCTTAATTTGATGATAGTAACAATTTTGACATGATGCAAATTAATTGTTTGTTATCTAGTTTAATGTTACTTTAATGATAAATAAACAGTGGGTCTTGTATTTTTGATTTTCTTTTCATGGAAATGACTGCTCAGCTGTCTAACGATCTGAGAGAAAGATAGTGATTTTGTATTTTTATAAATGAATATACATATGAACAAATTATGAAACATGCAATTATAATCACTTTTCTTATCGCAAAATTCTGTAGTAAACTATTTGAGGAATTCACAAATTGTGTTTGGACAATAATATTGGAATTTAAATGTGTATAACAACGTAATTGTTCTAAAATTAGTGTTATTTTATCTGATATCAATGTAATTTTTTCAAAAAGAATCGTGTTAATAGTGGTTAAGTGCTGTGTGTATATAGATTTCAATGAATTTACTGTCATGTTCAATAAATGTTTCTTCCATGTATTTTGTGTTTGAAAATATCGCATATCTGAACTGAAGTAAGTACCATTTTGTAATGTCAATTTTGTTAGCACTTCACGTTGAAATTGGCTACGATGTAATGAGGTTCGCCTGCGACGTTTCGTCATAACAAGGTGTCCAAGCCGTGCAAAAGTTGAACTTAGCCGCAGACGGTCAAATCAAATTCTATGCTTCAGCACTGCACAGACGCATTCCGCAAAATCAGCCCTCTGGTGTGACTTACAGCAGAGCGCCCGCAATGAACGAGAAATTTTGAATCACCATTTCAGTTTTAACTTGTTTCATTGGCAATCACGCTTATTGATCTTGTATGTGATACGTATATCATGTGTGGTGTCTTAGAATTCACTATTGATGAGCTTCGGCTTGTAAGTGTAAATTCCTTTTTGAAAAACTGACATTATACCCTATATTCATGTCATGGTGACACGTGAAATCGCCACGCGCAATACCTAAGTGAAATGAATTCTGTGGTGGCAGCAGAGATTTTGTGTATTCCATGATAAAATCTGGGATAAATGAGGTATCAAACCACAATAAAGATTGAATAATTTTACTTCACATAAAATTATGGCATAAGCACGTAGCCGAGTGTTCTCCCATCATCAGTGGCTCTATAAAATGACATAAACAAAATCGTATGAAAAGTTTCTTGTTGAAATAATTTTATTTAGTAAATTTGCGCTTGCATTGTAGATATTGTTTTCATACGATTTTGTTTATGTCATTTTATAGTTTCACTGATGATGGAGAACACCTGGAACACGTATGGTATACCTTATGTGAAGTAAAATTATTCAATCTTTATTGTGGTTTCGATAATTTGTATTTATCCCAGATTTTAAGTAAAATATACCCCTTCTCACAGAATATGGGTGATGCCCTGTCCGGCTAAATCTGCCTTCCATGGCTTGGGACACAACCATCGCTGGACACTTGACCAATCCTGGCGTCGAGGCGTATCCGCTCTTATCATTGGCTTTTGCCAATTTCTCTGTGACACGTCCCCTTCCTCCCCTCGAAGATTTTTCTCTCCCAAGTTATCTCGGGCGGTTGCACTTCGTGGTCAGTGACGCTGCCTCGCTAACGCAGGGGTTACAGGAGAGGGAGGGGTGATAGGAAGTAAGAGGAGGTAACAGGAGAGGGCACAGGAAACGAAAACGGATTTTGCGCGCGGGTGCGAGGATCACCTCGCCAATTGCACTGGACGTTGGCTCCGAACCCCGGACGCTGACGAACCAAGGGGGCAGCGGGCCTTGGTGCGGGCTGTGACATTTTTATCGAGTTCTTTTGACCATGAAAAATTAACCTAATTCTATATCTAATATTGTATAAATTTAGGCAGATTAAATTAATAGTATTGAAAGTTTTGTTTCTTACTAAAACTATTTTAAAATGCTAATGGTTCTAAAGCAGAACACTAATTATTACATAATCATTTAAACTACAATATAATACATTTACATAATATAGACATTTCTATCAAGCAAATTGAAATTCATGTTCACGCATTTAAAACTTGTATTTTGACATTATTACGCCTTATTAAGGAAATGCAAGAATACAATGTTATTTCATTACGCATTATAAAAATGTAACGCCCATTTTTTCTATGAGCAGGGTAAATGCAAACAGTGATTTCGTTAATCACCAAAAATCACTGCCGGATGTCCCAAGTATTTATCACGTAAAATTGCTATTGTTAATATTGTTTAGACTATTTGTAAAATTGATGCAATTCTATAGTGATAACTCGGTGAAAGGAACTAGTAACTCATTAGAAATATTTCGAAAATATAATTGTTTATTCATATATTTTTCAAAGTTAAGTATTTTCTCTAGACATCATGAGAAGATTATATCTGTCCTTCCAGTGATATTATTATGAAAATTGTAATACCCGATATCTTTAATAAATGCTTAATAATATAAACAGCAAACTTTTAATTCTTTTTATTTGTGGAAATCTACACTGAAGTTAATTATTTTCTTAAATATTTTTGAATAACCACGTATAAAAGAATAAATTTGAAAACCTTAAAATGTACATGAATCAATGTACTTTCTTTAAAACGAGCTGTTAAGAAAGAAACAAAACTTGTTTTGGAATAAACTTTAAAGAGATTGAGTATTTACTTAAAAATTTCAATTCCGGGACAATTTTCCACTAAAAATATTTAAGGAACACAGTGTCTCCGAACTGCATTATCTTCCACTTCATGTTAGGTTTTTGTATGACCCCAGAAACAGTTTCTGGAGTGTTTAGTTCGATTCCAAGAAGCTCTCTCAATTCAAACATCCGGGAAAACCTTGACACGGTTATCGATATTAAAGTAAGAAACGGTTTTTATTCGCTAGAAACACAACTGTCCTTGTTTTCAATGATTAATTGTGAACAATTTAGCTATTGTATGATATACTTACGACAAATAATTTGTGCTCATAAGATCCTGCAATACTTGAATGCATATCGGTTCCAAAATACATTTGGTTTTAGATCAACAATGAAAAATACAAGAGACTAATGAGATCACAAGTTCTCAAATCTGAAAACTAAAATATAGCCTTATTATTTTCACGAAATGAAACTTACACTCTTTTAATAATATAAAAGAACTGTGTATTATGCTCAAATATCTTGACAATTACATAGCAACATTATTCGCAAAATTCTGAAAATTAGTATAAAAGTCAGTTAAAATATTTTTTATTAATTACAAGATTAAAAGAGTAAACAGCAAAAATGACTAATTTTAAAATAAAATAAATGACAAAGGCAGTAAGCATCAACAACGCAAAATTAGTTATAAAAGGTATGTTAAAAATCATCCCTTCACGCATATTAGATTTATAAACTAGTAGGTAAGAAAGTTTTAAGAGTTTGCGGAGGACAGTAGCCAGCATCTCTATAGTCGACAAGCCATGCTCTCTTCGCTCATTATCGCAGTGCACTGGAGCATGCTTTGCTGGTGTGGCCTGTTCTTTCATTTCTGGGGGATAGGTGGTAACTGCATCGAGATGTCCGTGCGAAAAGTGGTGCCTGATTTGAAGGTGAATAACAATTCTGCCTTCGGGCTTAGGAGCCACGGGATGACCATGACAAGGGCCCATGGGATCCTTGTGAGTTTGAAAAGAGTTCACATCGTTTGCACTCAAAATGCAACGTTGATAAAATCTTGGTAGTAAGAGTAGATATATAACTATAAAGATGTCTTCTGGCTTCCTCGAGGCCAACTTTACTACCTTAGTCGAGGTTTCATTTCCACTTATCCCACGTGGCCAGGGACACAGGAAACAAACGTAATTCAAATGATGGAATTAAGACATTTTCTTGATGTTTTGATGTTGATAAGGAGGCCAAGTTAAGTTACAAGGGAGAGAAAGAGGAAATGGATTTATTTTCAAGGCTGTGGTGCCTGTCTGAAGGGCTGGTCTGGCTCTGCTGACAGGACGTGTGTTCGTGATGTCCTTACGTATTCTCCCACAGAAAAACCCCCAAAGATAAAAAAAAAAATCACAGTGGTCGTTATATGACCTAGTAGTTAAAAAGAGACATTAAAAATATATACAAAACAATCTCCAATTGTCAAAGAAAATTACACATACTTGAATCTGACTTTCAATAATCAGCTGCCTAATAAAACCTAAGGACTTTATTTTCCTGGGCAAAATAGTATTATAAATGGAAATTTATTTATCCAAAAATTAAATTTTCGTATATTGTATCTGCTGATTATTATTTATAACTTAATATTTCAACTTCTCTCAGAGATTTTCTATAATACAATGATGTTCATTGTAGCTAATAATTCTATTTTATTCACACTTTCTATTTTGTTGGTGAAATTCACATATTTATTTTAAACTGAGTGTCACTGAATTTATGAATGTTCTTTCATTACAACATTTCCATAATTTTTAAGCTGAGGAACAGTGACGGAAAATAATTGGCCTAATATTGAACTTCATTAAATATTTTAATTGTATTTACATTCTCGAATGCGCAGCATACTACAGAAACAATGATATCGGCAAAAATTGTATTTAGGGGTTTTGAAGGAAAATTCACTTTTGAAACTTGAAGTCCAAAAAATTTTTCCAAAAGACCTATGAACATGTGTTTGTTTTTAGACTGGTTGTAGGAAAATGACCCTGTGTACGGCTGGAAATTGGAAAAAATTAAACATTACTGACTTCCTCTAAATCCATGTTTTCTTCAAAATTGATATTATACTAGTGTTGATTGGGACTCAATTCAATGAGAATCCAATATTTCTGGAGGGTATGTTGCATTATGCTCATATTGCATTATTGAAACTTTCTGAAAACGAACTCTTTCTTGTTTACTTTGCACTCTTCATTGGAATACACTATATCGTTATTACAAATACTGTAGTAAATGTCACATTTTATTAATATCTCTGGGATTTTTCAACATTACAATTAGCTAATCTGTTTCCAAATTTCTCATAAACTCTGACTCTTTCTCTCGGTATAATTAATTGACAAATAAAAGTTATAAAATTGTATGCAAATGTTTCAAAATTGGAAAATTGCTTTATAAAAGCATAAAACTTTCTGTGGACCCATAATCTAAATTCTTCATATATTGATCAAGGTCTCTTGTGAGATAAATCCACTAGCTAAATTTAGAAAACTACAAATCGTGCGGTGTAGCCAGAATCCATGTTTTGTGGTGGTTGATGGCGAAAAATCGACTGGATGGCAAAATGTCTGTCCACCGCCCGTCCCTGAACAACGCTAGCGGCTAAACCGTTCAGCCGATTTTCACCAAAATTGATACTCCCAATCGATCTGGCTGATGTCATACCCTTGAATTTGAAACTGATATTCAATTAGGGGAGGGTACTTTTATATGAAGCCCTGGGACATTTTTTGAAGTGTTCAAACAATGTCTGTATAATTTTTATTACTTTTGTTGTTGGATAGTGTAGGTATGCTTAAGAGAAAAGTGCTGTTGAAAATCGGGATTTTTCGGAAAGTCTTCCTACAAGTAAATATTGAAATTTGAGATTTTTTCCCTTGATGAAAACTTTTTCTTAAAGAAAACATTTTTAAATAAGATCATGTGTAATTTTTCGAAAATTTTAGTATTTTCCGCATAAGTTTCCGTGAAAATACGGGTGAGAAAGTACGCGCTGTTTTAGCATCACTAGTATTCTTTAAAACCGTCCTACTTTTAGACACAGCTCTTCCTCGAATATCTGCAGTCCAGTTTTATTATGACAATGTAAATTGAAGTACGCATGAGGAAAAGTAAAAATATTGCACTTTCTTTCTCTTATAGAGAAAAGTTCGCATTCTATTGTAAAATATATATATTATATTCTTCCTATATTATACATTTTATATTATATTATATATTGCGTTATATTTAAACTTAAAATAATCGACTCTGAAAAACGAAAAAATATATTGAAATGATTATGTTCCAGTTACCATAGGTTTATTATATTTAACTACTTTTCTAAGTGGTAACTGAAAGGAAAACCGCTTTAGGCCGAATGGTTAACGTCGTAGGTATCCTTTCAGTTTGCTAACGTTGTGAGTTCGAATCCAGAAGGTGATTTTTTCTCTCTGTTATGGTGTGATTTCAGTAGTAAGAAGTCCAATATTTTGTAATTACATAATTTTTGAAAGACTTAGGAGCCCTGTGGCTGGTTTTGTCGTCCATCATGCTGACGACCAGAAGCCTCCGTTATGTGTCTTATCTGACCGAGGCGCTATGGTCCTATTTTCGACGAACTCATATATTTTTGAAAATTGAAAGAAGTTAACTTTTCAAACTACAAAATTGAAACAAAGATCTTACTGGCTGGAAAACTTTTCCTAATCTTATGTAATAGTATAATATTGCGGATCAGTGACAAATTAGAGAAAGAAAAAGGTGTTGTTGTAAATAACTACTTGCTGGTTAAGGCAATATAAGCATTATAATTTTTAGGAAGCAATCAACTATTTTGCAGGTAATTAAAATATTGTTAGCATTATATCATTCAACTTAGGTTACAAGTTTTCATGAATAACGAATGCAAATTTGACTGGCAATTCTCTTTAGTTGTGTTAATTGGTTTTAAAATAACATAGTTACTTGCTTAATACTACGCGGTTCTGTATTTCAGACTGGTTTTTTTTTTTTTTTTTTTTTTTTTTTTAATTTATTTCTTCCTTGCTCGACATACATGTCTTCTGAGGAGGTTAAATTATGAATACACAGTTCGTTACTTCTTTGGGAATGGCCATCCATAAGCAGTGGTTTGTTACCTGGAATAACATAAATACTGGCTGTAAAGTAAATGAAGCGAGGTAGAAGACTGTTTCCGAAGGATTCATTGACAAAGCTATGGTGATTACGTGGTCGAACGGTCTTGGGATACCTGATTTAATACGTGAGTGATGCGTATCATGTCCTAGGCTGAAGGTTAAGGAGCATGGGGAAGTGTGAAGGTTTTGGTAAAAGTTTTGAGCTATTTGAGTTATGTGATCGATTAATGACGGCACTTTCAATTCTCTCAGAATCTGGATGTTCGGAATGAACCAGGGGGCATTTAGTTCTTCTGTGCGCGATTCTGAATGGCTGTTAATTTTGGACGCTGTCGCCGCACAACCCCAAACTGACATGCATAAGTCATGGTTGGTAGAATTAGGGACTTAAATAGTAGCAATCGGTATCTGACTTTCAATGAAGAAATGTGCATTGATGAGAGTAAGAGTTTTGAAATTTTGGCAGATGCTTTGTTTGCTATTGCATTTATGTGTGGTTTCCATGTCACCTTTTTGTCGTACAACACTCCTAAGCATTTTATCGGTGAGGAGGCCCACGGAATAAAGCCGTATTGTAAAGGCATAATTCAGTAGGATTTTAAGTATGTAACGAAGATTTTTGCTTGACATTTTAACTGGTTTATTTTGATTCTCCATTTTTGAGTCCAGTTAACATAATCGTTTAATGTATTTTGAATATAGTCCTTGGCTACGGCAATGTCGCTGTGCGTTGCGAAGAGGGCATCATCTGCGTACAGCGCTAACTTGGAGTCACTGGGGTATCACTGGAGGAACTGGTGATATCGTAGCTAAAAATGTTGAACAGAATGGGAGAGAGAGCCGATCCTGTGGTAATTCTGGCATCAATGTGCGCGGGTAAGAGGCTGAAGAGTTGATTTTTGCAACAAACGATCTGTTAGAGAGAAACTTTCGATAACCTTTTGTAAATACCTGACCTCTGAAGTTGTCGCATTTTATAAATTAGGCCAGAGTGCCAGACTTGTCACGCCTGACTTATATCCAAAAAATACTGATGCCATGTTCCTTTTGGTGATAGCCTTGTGCTATTTCTTCAGTGAGTCGTGGTAGTTGGTGCGTTGCTGAAAGGATTGGTCCGAACCCGAATTGAATTCGACGGAATAGCGTTGGTAGGAATTGGAGGAATTGAATAAGTCTAGATAGCGCTAGTCTTCAAACATGTAGATATGGTTGGCATAGACTACGTCTGTAGCTTTAACGTATTCCCGGGTCCTTTCCAGCTTTGGCAGAAAGGAATTATTATAGCTTTTTTCCATGCGTGAAAATAGTGCAAAGCCTAAAGTCAAATAAATATTGCCGTCAGGCTGCAATCGATCGCCTGTTCAACATTTTCATGCACAGGATGGTGCCGTCAATTTGCGGTGCTTTTTAATTTTCAGACGCTTATTTTCAGGGGCTGGGCTGGTTCCCAGATGGAGTATTGAATTTAACAGCAGTGGCTACAGTGCGCAGAGTTGACGAAATTACTGGTGCTAAATGATGCGTCGGTCACGGGGTGCGTTTCGAAGGTGGTTTCAAGATGTCTCTGCCATTACTGATGACTTATCTCGTCTGAGGCATACCTGCGAATTCTCATTTTCAAGGGTGGAATGTTTGATTTTTCTTTGGTTAGGCGCTTTGACCGACACCAGAGGTGACCTGAATTTGGATGAATTTGCCTATATATTTGCTGAAACTTCTGAAAACGTAGTTTGTCAAGTTGCCTTCACCAGCCTTGTTAACTTATTTACTTTCGTTTTAACGTCTGGTCTTCGAGTAATTTGCCAGTACCGTCTCATATTAATTTTTGATTTAATTACATTTCGAATGTTTACTGGGATTGGTTTAGCATTTGGCGTACGACGAGGTCGTGTCGACTTTTTGATGGCATTAATAGTTGCTTTGAGAATTATCAATCATCGTCGATGTCATGCACATTTATACTTCGGATATGAGTAAAAGGATAACATTAGATTAGTAAACTTATTCCACTACGATTCTTACTTCTCGGATCGAGCTGTGTTCTATTGATTTGTACGATAAGGATAGTAGTATCGCAGTGGTCAGAGCGAGTTCCGGCAATACTTTTGATGAATGGGAAAATTAACATTTTGGTGAGTACAATATCTAAGACATCTGGAATGATGTTAATTGACGTATCTTGTCGGTTCATTTGGAGCTGCCATTATGTTGATGTTATATGCCGTTGGCTAATCTGATAGTTTTTGTCCTTGCCACGATGTCGAGTTACGCCCCACGCTATATTTTTACTATTGAAGTCACCCAGTAATAGTGTCGATCGAAAAATACTGAATATACGTCTGTATGAGCTTTCCGGAAAGGTTCTGTAAGGGGGTTTATATCCTGCCATAATAGTTAAAGTTTTACCATTACTTAATTCGCACTGACAGATCTGTAAAGTTTCTGATCGGTGTCGGTACCTGCGCGTGTTTAACGTCTTCGATATAAATATTAGCTACAACTGTACCGGGACGCTATATGACGCTCTGTCATTACGATACGATGAAACCCGGAATAATGAATCTTCACCCGGAATTAAATGGCTCGTGATACAGGTGCAATATTAATACCGTGGTGTTTGGTGAAATATCGCAAAACTATTTTCTGTCTTTTAGACCGTTGGCGTTCCAGTTTAATATCCATTAATTTTTGAATAAGTTGCCATTATTTAATACTGATGTAACTATTTCTACCATACTTTGATTTCCAGTGATGATTAGTAGATACAACTTGGGAGAAACTATTGTTGTATAATATTTCGCCAGTTAGTAGGCTGAGCAGTAAACATTGTTTGGCTACTTGAACTTGGCTGCTGTACAAGGAGGGGTGGGAAATGCTTACTGGATTGTAGTGGCGGGTTAGGAGAAAATGTAGTTGTAAAGTACGTTGGTTGTTTGATTTACTGTCATTTGCTTTTTGGGGTTTTAACAAAGGACTCAATATATTTTATAATAGCTAAGAACTCCTCTATAATTAGCTGCGTGAAATTCAAAACAGTTAGTACACTGTGGTGCGGCGTCTTTAGACTTTTTACATTCCGAATAATGATGATTTCACGCATTTTACGTACCTGGGATGATAAAGCTACAGTTTGCTTGTGAATGACCATATCTCTGACATTTTTTACACATTATTACTTCCGAATTTAACCTTGTTGCACTTTGATTAATTCATGAATAAACCTGTTTAAAGAATATATCTGAGCTTCCTTTATTGTTTTCTAAAATCAACTGCACATACTGGAATTGCTTTCTTCTCATTATAGAGTCTGCAAACTTTTTAACACTGGTAGATTCAAACGAATAAGTTCATCTTTAATGTCTTTTCTGAGTAGCATGTGTAGGTATGTCCTTAATTAATACCGACAGGGGCTTTTAAAGGATCTCTGGAACGAGTAAATTGAATGTTTTGTTTATCATAAAATTTTCTAAACTGCGATAGTCTCAATAGAAGTGTATACAATTTTGACTGAATTTTGTTAGGTTTAGTAGTAAAGTCTGCTTGGGCTATATTTTTAAGTCTGATATTAGCTTGTTATAATTGATCTACTTGTGAACGAAAATGGAGGGATTTTCACTTGCACTGGTTCTATCTGACTTGCTCCAATTTACAGTATTTTCTAACAACTCTATATCTAGATGTGAGACTGGGATACTGTAACTGAATTCACTGCACTTTTCATCATTCCTTCGTTACTTTAATTACGCTGGGAGAATTCCAGGCTTTAGTGTCCGATTCATATCGGCGTTAACGTCACTTACTTAAGAATTTTGCAAGAAAGTAGAACCAGCAGTATACGCCACTTTGTTGGTCCTCCGCTGTAACTATTGGCCCTGTTGAGATATTAGCGGGAGGCTGACCATGAGGCTGTTGAGTAACTCTAATAGCTACGGCTGAGTTTGTCCTTGTTGCGCGAGCTGCAGCTGTGTTTGCAACTGATGAAGTTGCTGTTGATACATCTATTTATTTATTTATTTATTTATTTATTTATTTATTTATTTATTTGTTTATTTATTTACGTCAAAAACAGTTAAAAATCAAAAGGACGTGCTATGGAAAGTGAATTAGTGCACATTAAAATTCGTGATCCCTACATAAGTTATATACTAATTTAAATTTTGAATTTTGAAAGAGAGAAAAAAACAAAACTCCCCATGTAGTGTAACATATTTTCAAGGATAACAAGCAATAAATTTTGAATTTTGAAGAGAAAAACAACAAAACTCCTATGTAATAAAATCTATTTTCAAGGATAAATAAGCAATAAATGAATTTTGAAAGGAGAAAAATAACAAAGAAACTCCCATTTAATAAAATCTATTTTCAAAGATAAATGAGCAAATAAAATTCTGGCCTTATTACTTCCCTGCCGCGACAACATGGAAACGGATAATTCTAAATAATTGTATTTCCCACTGAATTCTAGAAGACGCACAGAAATGAAGTTACATTTATGTCCAGAAGAAACAAGGGGCCATCTCAGCATTTGCTCAATGGATCAGGAAACTGGACGAAAAACCTGATCGAGATACACACCCGGAAGCCGTAGTACAATAGTTGTGCCATAAGTTGATTATAATTTATTTGCGCTGGTGTCCAAAATGGTAAATAACAATGCATTATGTATCATTGTTAAAATTAATGTTCCTTTTCTAGATACCAGTATAGTCTCTAATTTTTCTAGTCTATAATAAACAGTTTTGCAGCAGAAACGATTTCATCTGGATTTAAACTTTTCTATTGAATTTAATCGTTTATAGTCATCTGGCAAAGTGTTGTAAAATAATGTACAAGGTATTGTGCGAATTTTTTGTAATGAGCTGTTGATACTGTCACCTGATGAATATGATTTCTACGTCGAGTGTTATAGTAATAGACATTGGTATTTTCTGAAAATATATTCCTGCCCTTAAGCAAGTCATTTTGATAAAAGCCACCGATCTGTAAATAAAACAGACAATGGGTAATGATAAAATTCCTGCATAATGAAGAGAGGTCATGAATCACGTGGGTGGATTTGCTATTATTTACATTCTGTTTGTAATCTAAAATCTGGGAGCGTAAGATGAATTCCCCAGAATACATGCTATATCTCAGGCGGAAATGAATATCTGCGAAGTATACACAACGAGCAGTATGGAAGGCTGACTGAATTTGCAAGAATTTTGAACGCGTAGCATAATGAACTTAATTTTGTGTTCAATCTATTTAATGCATCTGCTGCTGTTGTTGAAGTTGTTGTAGATGAGCTTATCACTATCTGACTGGGGAGTCCATATGATCACATTCACTATCTGCTTTGTTTAAAGTGTCCATGCAGAATTTCTGATAAGCTGCTCGTTGAGGGGCCTGAGTTTACTGACATTCACAATAACTCGGCACTCTAATCGATGACGAAATACAAAACAACAAGAACTATGTTTTAATAAACTTAGCCCGTTGCGGTTCTGTATCCGACGATCACCACCTAACGCTATCTTGATCTGGCCACTACCGAGAGGCGTGTACGCTGCTGTGCAGCGGGACGTGCGTACGCTACCACTGCTAGGCCGAGACTCAGACTGGTGTTTCACGACTAGTTACAGTTCAGTCTTATCGCGTAATGTGGAGATCTCCTTGAAGATATGGGAGGGGGGCAAGATAAGCACTTCGCAGGACAGAAGCTACTTCGCAAGCCCTACACATTGGTAGTATCTGAATCGAAAGGCTTCTAACTAGAATCAATTCATAGAATAATTATCGCGCTGATGATTCTGCATTCCTTATCAAAGAATGCATTTTGTTGTAACCTGGAGTAAATGTAGAAGTCATAAGAATAAATAAATTTCAAGATAGAATTAATTTTACAATACCCTCATCGGTACTGTAAGGAACCTCTGTATAGCCCGCGGATTTTCAAACGCGTAGTAGAGATAGAGGAATCTGACGCCAGATCAAACTTCGCTGAATAGGTTTTTTTACCTGATGCCTGAACACATTAAACACTGCTACCATGAGAGAGACATTCCGCACTTCATAGGAGGAACAAACTTGTTTGTAAATGCTATAATGATTGGTATTAAGATTGTGTGTTGGTATCTTGTATTCCAAGCAATGCATGAAACGAAATTTGAAGAGATAGCTAAAATATTAACAGTGTCTCAATTGTAATATCATTATCATATTTTTGTGTAATCGTTAGAAATAATATGAAAAAGTCTTTACTGGGTTGTATAATCACTAGTAATTTACCTATTTAACAATTCTGAGATAATCAGAATCCTTAACAAGTCTCTGGGTTTATTATAAAATTTTGTAATAAAGGTAATTTCTTCTGTTCTTTAACAATTGAGAAAGGAATATGTCTTTTACACGTTTAACAAAAGTTCCTTGAGGCTATTAAGAACTCATTAAAATTACTTACTTTGTGTTTGCGTTTTCGTGATAAATGCTAACAGAACGCATCCTAATTGTTTGTACAATTGATAATTGTATTTCTTTTATAGTCTTCTTTAAAATGTTTAATGTAAATTGATAGGTGGAGCAACATATCAAAATGTATTTACTCCAAAACATAATAGCAATATCATCGGTCATGTGAAAGAAATCAATATTTTTACACTTCCATTTTTAAATAAACAATGTTTTGATACGGCATATCTTTAGTGTGTGTGACTGGAGACGAAGTGGTGAGCATTCATTCAGTCCCAATTTTCACAAAGAAAATAAGTAATTTTAATTGTTGCCCCCAATGATTATTCGCCATGTTTGTGTAGGTGATCCAATGCAAAAATCACCTGTCATTTAGTCTCAATATAGAAAACAAGAGGAATTTGGGATCTCAAAATTTATGATAAAGTCGGTCTTTGAAATCTAAATTTTGAACTTATGATAAAATTCATAAATAAGAAAACAGAGCGGATAAATATACTATCATGTATTGTTCAAACATCAGGTGCCTTAATATTGCATTTCCAGAAATGTACTGTTTGGAGAACGTGAATATGTTTAGAGAATATGATTTAATATGTCTTAAATGTTACTCTCAGAGAAATGGAGAAATTACAGAAAAAAGTCATTTCCTGTATTCATATAGATACTTAAGGTTTGCAGATTACTGAGTATTCACACTTCAGCTGAAATCGTTTAACATTGGTTTTAGATCAGTACGGAGGATCGAGTCCTGCGCAATGCCTTTTTTTTCTTCTGTTCCGTGTTCTGTTTTAACTAAGTCGGAGAATTAAAAGATAAGAATTTTTAGCGGAAAATACTTGTATTTATTTGTTGCTTATAAGATCTGTGCTGAACTTTATATAATGTGTAATTAGTTGTATTCCGCTTTATCACCAATATTTATACAAATGTGTGTTTATTTATAATCAGTTAATAAGAATTTAACCTAACCTCGCTTGCAATTAAGATAGTGAACGTTTTGACATACATTTTGCATCTACCTTCCAAAAAATGTTTGTCACCACTATGTCGTTTCGTTTCTATGGAAATGAAATATGAGGAAATGTTTATTCCGGTCGTTAGTGATATCCATATTGTGACCTGATTACTGTATTAATTATCCTAAAGATGTAATTCCCTCGGACACGAATTAAACCCACATCGTCTGATTTACGACCAGTTGTTCCTAACCACTGAGCCTGAAAATGCGTTTACAGTTGGATTTCTAAGCTCCTGCATTCTACGCATTTGATATTTGTCACACTGGCATCATTTACGTAAGTCAAATATGAGGGAAGGTTTGAAACCTTTAAGTAATTGATATTAAAGTTGTGACTTTTACACAACATTGTGCCCAGATTGCATTAAATTACTGTTTTTTCTTGATTAGATAAATACATTCATATTTTTGAAATATGAATCATTTATGTAAAAATGAACTCAATTTTGAAATAACAATCAGTAATGCAGAAAATTCTCAGTACTGTTTTTTTGTATCTCACTTTTTGAACTGCTGTAATAACTTTGGATGACGAACTATGATAACTGGACATCTCAGCACAAAACAAAACTTGTAATTCTTGTTTTACTTCTTCGTATACGCAAATCTTTCTTTCTTCTCAACATACGGAGCACAAGGTACTATAGAGAAAGTTATGTACTGGTGGAAAATCGATCGCGACTTCAACGGTAATACCGTTTTGGAGTCGAAAAAGTGGTTTTATCCAAACCGTCCGTCCGTCCGTCCAGATTACTACTAGCGCCTAAACCACACGTGCCGATCCTTTCCAAATTGAAGAAACCCTCTACTTTTTGGCTGTAGTTGAAGCTGAAAATTTTGGAAAATCTTTTGAAATTTGGGGGATACTTTCTTACATGAAGTCTTCGATGATTTTCAAAATTTTCAAAAACGGTCAATTTTCTCTTGTAAGAATAGAGTAAAATAGATCGAAAGATGACATAGTTCCACTTCACGGTTAACTTGAATTTTCGAAAATTGCAAAGTTTTGAACTTTTCAAGGCTCCTCACAACTACAAAATTGAAAACAGAGATTTTTCAAAATGAAATTTGTTGTCCATAATTCGTTCCTTGCGTAACAGTCATGTAGGCTTTTTTGAAATGTTGGCATTTTTCGTGCAAAAGTGCGAGCAATATTTACAATTTGAAAGAATGGTTTGCTTAAAACTGCAATGTAAACTGCTTTTTTTTTACTATTAAAATGCTTGAAACCGATTTTGCGAAATCGTACTTTTTACTGTTTCTTTTCGTTAGCAATATTCCTGTCTTCAGCCAGCAAAATTTTAAACAAGCCATCACTCAACACATCGTAATATAAACATTGTATATGACTACGGGGAGGTCGTCACCATGTAACTACAGTTAAAAGCAGTGCTTGCTTGAAGAAGTGGATGACCTGTTCCAACCTATCTGTTCATGCAATTTTTATTTTGACAATGTGAGATTTTAATTAATACTTTACCTTTTCAATAATTTAAGGTATGCATTTTATGGTTGTCGTTTGAGAGTTTACAAAACTAATGAAGTGGTAATAGTGTAACATTTATATATTCATATTACCAATAACACGAGAAACTAAGAGCTTATTTTTATTTAAATGAGAAGATGAACAAAAAGATAACACAGCGTAATGATAGGTGATTTTTCTTGAAGTCAATAAATGTTTAGATTCTAGTTATTACTTGCAGCAAAATGAATTCTGGAATGTCGGACCGTGTCGAAACTTGTCTTTTAGCCCAACGTTATCACGTGTTCATCAATCTCACCTCGGACAGAGGCGATATGCTTGAGCGCCAGCTATAACCTGAAGCGCCTGGTTAGCAAAAATTACATAGTACTGAACTTAAACATTCTTGCCGAATTAACTATTTTATAGATTTGCTTTCTTATGTCTCGTAGAGGTAATTTATTTCATTTTAAATTGCAGCGTGAAAAGTAATGAGTTTGAAGACAAAATTGTAAGATTCTTAATTGAGTAAAAGTTCACGGAAATATTAAAGTTGGTAGCGCAATCGCTTACGTGTGTATTTTACACAGAGGAACGCGTGTTCAACCGATATGAGGTCAGCGTTTTTTTACTGACGAGCAACAAAAATCAATTCCTAGTAACGATGTCGAGAATGTTCTAAACATTCCTTTTCTTACAAGAAGATTCCATTACAAACTGCGGAAATAATTTGACGTACTGATTACTGGTCGTTTACCAGATCATTCACTACTCCATATTTTCCTGTTCATAGGCCGTTTTATTCTTACATTGGTACGTTCGTTTCTTCCCAATCCCTACTACGAGTATTACGTCCTTCAATTAATGTTATTTATTTGTATCTCTCGCTATTTTGTCAAGTTCTAGCAGAAATAAGCTTTTTCTGCAAACATGAAATGCTACACTCTCGCTACTACCAAAATATTAAGAAATAGAGGTGCGCAGAATGGGACAGACTTTCTCGTAGCAATGTTTATAATTTCCTCAGGATTCGTTTTAAGGTTTTGCCCTGTTCTCTTGCCAGCTGACATCTATCGTTGCACAAAAAAACACATTTCACATTTTCTCAACTTTTGGTTCCAAATAGCCTCTTTTCACAGGAATTCATTGAGAGTTTTGAAAACTTCCTTTAAAGTCATTTGAAGCACTTTTACTCACAAATTCAATAATGTATACAAATCTATGGAAATGCACATATTAACGGCGTGAGAGATATTTCAAAAATTACATTTGTGTAATTTTTTGAAAAAACAAAAAAATATAACAAAATGAAATTTACGTCATATTAAACAGTGCAATTAGCACTATCCATTGGAAAAGTTTTAAGAAAAAAGTTGAAGCCATTTTTGATAAAATGGAGTTTAAGCGTTTCTGAACTAGCGGAGGTTTCAATGTCATTTTTATAAAAACTATTAAGATTTCGAGAAACTTTATTTGCCATTATTTAAAGCAAATGTACTCATAAATACAATAACGCGAAGAAATTGCTTCTATTAATGACATGAGTGACTGGTCAAAAAAATTACATTTTTGTAATTTTTGTAAAAACAAAAGAATAGAGCAATATCTTGTTTATGTCATCGGATAGACTGCATTTGGCATTACCCCAACCAAAAATTTAAAGAAAAAATTTTGAGCCATTTTTGAGAAAATCTTGTTTATGTAAATTTTTAAAATTGCAAATATTGCACGCCAAATTGTGCGAAATCAACTAAAACTTTAAAAATTGTGTGCATGACCTTATTTAAATATCTAATTATGAGCAACAAATTTCATTTGAAGCAAAAATCTCTATCTTTAATTTTGTAGTTGTAGTGAGACGCCGCAAAAATATTTAAATATTCGCAATTTTTGAAAATCTGTAGTTAACCGTGAAAATTGACATATTATACCTTATAAGTGTATTTCTATTCTTACAAGAAATTTAAAGAAAAAATTTTAGAGCCGTTTTTTGAAAAAATTGAAATGTCCGGATGGCTTCAACAAAGTCCCCTAAAAATAATGAATGTTTTTCAAAATCGCGTAGCTTCAGCTCAGGCAAAAGCGACAGGGGTTTCTTTAATTTAGAAAAATCGTATATGGTTGATGCTAGAGTTGTACCAGACGTACAGACGGGACGCGTTTTGCTTCCAATTGTTTTGTTTTTTTGGTACTGGCGGATCCACAAAACTGGAATTCTGGCTACACCGCGAGTTAGAGATTTTACCTTAATTTAGCAATTGGCTTGATTTAGTTTTTCGTCACCAGCGCGGTAATGATTTTTTCCGCTTGAGTCGCCGTTGTTTCGCGCAGCATTACATAACATTCTCACTACGTACACTCCCTATATACGTAAGTATACCAGAAAGTAATATGTAAAAGTGTTTGTTAACACACATGATAAATTTAAGGAATGAGAGATAGTGATGAAGTTGAAAAATAATTTTGGTTTTAAAATCAAAGTATTTATATAATAAATACTGATTATTAGTTGAAGTAAATATGTTTATCATGCCCATTTCATAATGATTCTGAAAAGGCTACTATGTTGTGAATGATATTTGATTAATAAACAAGCCTATTATTAAATATTATTCTCAACCATTCATTCAAGAGTATGCTACAAATTCATTTTACAAATCCATCTAACCGCGGATCCAATAAAAGACTCAGGGTCACGTGCCCTCTTCATCCTAGAAAATATTTATTTCTCATAATGAACTGTGGTAAACTAGCAAATGAAGATGAAGATGAAAATCTTTATTTATATTATATTATTTCATCAGAAACAGTTCTTTAACCTTAACTTGACGTTGAAATATTTGTTACATTACTTTAGAGTCACCTAATAAGTCATGTAAGATTATAAAACAAAAATCTTGAAAGGTTTGTTTAGTGCATAATCAGCTAACTAAAAATGTTGGTGGATACTGTTTAGCACTCAGAACGGCTGCAAACCCTTTTGAATTCACATACATAAGCGATTTCCCGCTTTTTGAGTCAGCGTATCACTTGAAAATAGGTAAAAATAATATTTTTTTGTATCTGCAACATTTAATCCAGAATATAATAAAACATAAAAAAATGGAGAAATGAAAATAAATAATGAAAAAGTCAAGACATGGTTGTAAAGTAAAATCCTCGATATGATCTAGAACAGGAATAGGTATGTTTCTGAGCAGAAAGAATTAAATATCTCGAGTGACTATTAGAGCAGGGGACTAATAATATTGACTTTATTAAAATAATAAGCAAGGGAAGGCCAATTATTAGTACATCTATAATATTTGCAAAACAAGAATTTCTTTGAAAGAAACTAATAGACAATATACAAGACAATGGTGGAGAGCTGTAAGTATGCATGTATCAGAATTGGATTAAAAATGATGCAATAAACTCGGTTAAATGCTAAGAAAATGAATTTTGGGACGATGTTGTCGTATACCATTTGATAGAATACCAACGAAGAGATTAGACAGATAATAAAGATTGAGAGACAAGGATCAAAATGTGTAGAATCCAAACAACTCCAATGGTATGCTGCAGAATGTATGCTGACAGAATATCATACTATCTTTGTTGAATCCTTTCGAAAGAAGAAAACGAGGAAGGCATGAAATCTTGTGTTAACGTCATGGATCTGACAATGAAGAGCAGAAGAATAGAGGAAGATTCCTGACGGAATAAAAAACATTGGCGTGTAGATTGTGAAAAACGGTCATTAGAACTGTAAAATACTCGCTTAAGAATAATAATTAACCCGAAGCGCTACGTACTGGATGGAAGCTTTGATGTTATGTACTGGCACAAGAGGGGCTAGCTAACCTTGCCGGAATACAAAACCAATAGCAAAGCGACGTTCTTATTTGAAAAGATGAAATGAAAACAAAGAAAATTTGATTATTTTCTAGAGGTCCTGTAGATAACAAATATCAGACATTACTTCTCATTTGGTATTTACAATATTTGTTAACTTTGTCCATTTATCGGCATGATCAAGCTTTCTTTTCAACGGGAATAACTATTCTTCGGAATTTACACGTCGAAAAGTGTGCCATAGTGTATTTAGGTAAAAAGATGATTGAATTATGTTTTCGAAAAATTACGGACTGAAGTAAAAGAGAAAACTATCACAAATAGTAATTACATTTCTTATATAGTTTCACCAACGAACAGTATCAATTCCGCAATTAAAATTCCATTTTCGACCCACCAATAACAGATGTGGGTCTCTTTAACCTGAAATCTTTCGCTTTGGCGGCGATAACATACCACCGGAAAGTGCACATTTTATCGACGAATGACAAAAAATATAATTACAATAGCCAGTAGGACTTCAAATGCAGTATCTCCAAAGGCAGATTTTTTTAAACTGCAGACATTTGTTCATCATTTCTCATGTATGCAACATGTATTCTCGTTAATGGTGAAATATTTAGTCACTTTCTGAATCCTAAGACTTAAGTAAAGGAACGCAATGGTGACCCTGAAGATTTGGTTACGAACCCAACAGCGATACGCAGATTTCCTCTTTCCGACCTTGCATTAAAGTGGTCGCAAAGTGGTCGCAAGTGGTCGAAGAGTGCGACCAAATGTGAATGAATTATGAATTTGAGCTTGCGTGTTATTCATTTGATTTTCTTTGTAAAATCGTCTTTATGAGATATACTATATCCGAACACAAACTATCATTCAATAGGCACATTTCAAAGCGTTACATTATACATAGTAGCAGTGTTTCAACAATAATAAATATTTTAGATATAATTTTAAAATTCAACCTTAATCTATATTATAGTACTTTTAATTAAATTACTTTATAAATATATAACTTGAATGAAATTTTTTCCCAAATCAAAAAATTAATGTCATTTTGTTTAAATATTTATTAACAATTCATTAAATATAAATATGGTAAAATATTACTGAAGATGCGTTAGTGAATACATATCCAATAAATTGGCAATTTGTATAAAATAAAAATGTAGCGAAAATAGACAAAAATTCCTATTTCTGCAACAATATTTACAGAAGAGGATATCTATTCATTTTCGAACGATTATCGTGTGATACTAGATTAGTTTGATAAAATTTTGAAACATTATTAATAATTACAATTTTGAAATAATTTATGACAGGAGAATCTCTAGTAGATTTTAATGGATTAGCTAAATAATGTTTGTATAGGTCTGCTTATCTAGAAGCAGTGGGTGTAACATTCCGATGACGCAAAAACTTTGTGTGCATTACCTGTCCTCGAAAATAAAATAGCGTAACGTAAAAGCTACTTATAATAATATAAATTATATACTCTATTGCGTTGGGATTGGAAATCATACATAAATTACATGTGGCAAAATGATATGTGTGCGTGTGTGTGTGTGTGTGTGTGTGTTCCTCCAAAGTTCACGCAATAGACGAAAGCTGGTGTTTCTACCTTAAAACATTAAGATATAAAATGTTATCAGAGTCATATCTTGTTTTTGATTCTTAAGCAAAATCTCAAAGACTAGGTATCATATATGATTTTTACTAGTTGCGGTAAAGAACCCATGTAAAAGTTTCTAAATCACCCCAAAGTTATATTGGAAAAGTAATGATCAGAACCCCAAAACAAAAGATCAAAAATCATTAATTTGCTTACAGATGCACTATCAATCATAATGTCTGTAGTAGAAACTTGCATTGTGACTAAATGAACTTAAACACTTTAGTTTATTTAGTATTTATATATCAAAACTATTTATTACAATATTACGTCCGTGACCATGCAGTATTTTTAATTCGGTCATCTGAGAAATTGATGATGAAGTATTTCACAACTGAAAAGCTGCTATCTCGGCATTTGCCGCAACTGACTCTAAACGTATTTTTGCTACACTTTTCTAATAAAATAACTAGGTTAGACAATGCATACAATGCAAATTATTTGCATTTTATATTAAATATTACAATAATAAACGACAAAATGTAGACATGGAGCTTAATACGCGTTGTCCAGTGTTATTTTTTGCATAAAACACGTTTTATAACAGTTTTAAAATATGGTTTTACTGGGAAATTGTATGACTTTATTTATGTAATTAAACAAAATACAAAAATGTATAAAACTGTTGCTGATTAATATTTATATTCAAATATTTACTATAATATAACCGCGATCACCATTTTGTAATGTTCAAGATGAATAGTCCCGCCTCCCTGAAATGAAGCTAAAGCGGATTGGTCAGTTCGATCCCGCAGGGCGGGGCGGGGGTCGGAAAACTCTGGTTAAGTTCGGCTCAGGACATCGTCCATTTTTTGTGCAAGCGACGGTACATTTTTGAATACGTGTCATTGGCTTCGGAGAGAGGGGTAGAAGCACGCCCCGACTTAGCTGCGCCACTGAGCTGAACTGACTCACATCAGATGTTTGTCTCTCCATGAACTAGTTTCGTGAATATGATGAGATGAAGTGTTTAATTTATATTAGTGACTTAAATGTCACGATGACTAAAATATGTACTTTTTATTCGTGCCATTTTATAATTAAAAACGAAAAATCTTTTTCGCCCCAGAGAAAGTAAATTCTCCAATTTACGGTATAATGCCGATTTTCATTAATACCTGTGAATATTAGGAAATTGCAAATTTGCACTCCTAGTGTTTCCTTTGCTAAAAGGAAAAAAGGTAAAGGTGTGTTCCAAAAGACATTTGAACGATTAGTTGAATATAATTTCCAATATGATTATACTCGAGAGCCTTTGACAAAGTGAGAAAGTGTGTGCTCTTGTAGCATCAATAATTTAATATCTTAGAATTTAAGAGTGACTTTTACTTAATTTTTCCAGGCGTATTTAATGCATGTTGTAAAAGAACAGAAGTTGTGTTTCTTGGAGAGTGTTTGCGAGTGAACGAAATTGTGATGAACTAAATGTGTGAAATGAATAGAAAACGAAAATATGGATGCCAGAGAAGGTATTTTCCATTTTAGCAGCTAGTATATGTTATCACATGCATAAGCTGGGAACAGAATTACAATATTATAATTACGCCGGCCGGTACGGAAATCTATTGGTGGTGCCAGTTGATGCGACATCAATAACAAAATATCGATGTTACCAATACCGATGTTCAAAATTAAAACATTGATGTTAATAAAGCATCAATCAAAAACCATCGATGTTTTTAATAATCGGTGCTATGTTTTAAAAGTGATTTAGTTATCTGTAAAATAAAATACATGGGCAACAAAATTTAATTTTTCAGTGACCGTGTTTATTAATTTATAATGAAGATCAAACTGCAAACAAAGTAAAAAATAAAAGAGCAAATAAAAATACTCAACCTGAAAGCCTGAGCGCCCACAGTAATCTCAAGAGGTCACAGCATCCTGAGTTCGCCTTATCCCCACGGTGTACGTTGCCTCTCCATGTGCGAAACACAAGGAAAGACGTACGAAATACCAGGGCATCGGGGTCATCTCTGAGCGAGAGATAATCTGTTGAGCCACTTCCACCTTGGCACTGTCTCATCCATAAGAGACGCATACAAACAAATACAGCGTTCTTTATACAGAGCTAAATGGTAAGAGACGGTGCAAATCCTTAGGTGGCTCAGATGTACAGGAAGAGCCCGACAGACTTCATTACGCCCTGTACTTTTGAAGAGAGTATTGACAGATCATCGAATGACTATGCACTCGTTCAAATGAATTACTATAAAGACAACTATTTTGAAGAAACGATATTTTATACACACACGTGTGGTGAAAAATTTATTTTCCTTCCTTTTTGTTGTTGGTGCTATGGCACACTAAAATACCCCACGAGCCACACTGAATTGAGTAACACGTCATTTGTAATATATACGTCATTCTTGGTGTATTGAGATGTGATGGAAGTGCAGTGAAATTTCTATTCATTTGGGGAGGAAGCGCCGAGGTTTCAGGCTGTTTTTGCACGTGATGTTTATTGGGGGCGCAAGACCCTTGCTAGGGAGCAAGAGCAAGGCATTGGGGTGCTGGTGGCTGTCGGGAATCGCAGAGATGGGGAAAGAGGGTTGAGCGGGATGAGGTCGCGAGAAGCGGCAGGAGGGAGAGAGAGGAGCGAGCGAGCAGGTGGGTATGGCGATTGGGGCGGAGCGGGGTGGAGCGTGGGGCGGAGGAGCGGGGCGGATTTTGGTGGAACAGGGCGGCGCCGCGAGGCGCGGCGGGCGCTTGCCCGTGTCCAGGGTCAAATAATTGCGAGCAGCGGGGCCTGGCTGGGCGCTGGCGGGCTCTGGCGGGCCCTGGCGGGGCCTGGCGGCGCTGGCGGGGCACTGGCGGGCGCTGGCGCACCGGCGGGGCGCTGCGGGGCGGGAAGCGGCGCCCGGGGAGCGACGCAATGAGAAGGGGGCTACCGGGGCGGCAGCCCGGACGCCCACGCGGGCGCCGCCCCTTCGCCCACGCCCTCCGCGCCCTCCACGAGGGAGCGCCGGGCGCTGTTTAATTTCCGGTCTCTGGCGCTAGCCTCTGCCCTCTTGCACTTGGCCCGTCTTCGTCTCCTTCTGCTGCCTTCCGTCGCGCAGTAGCCCTCTGCGTCTTCCGCGGTCCACGCGACCGCCTCGACCCCCGCAGCCGCTGCTTGTCCGTGCCTTCCTTCTCGCCCCGGAACCGCTCCGTCCTTCCACTGTCTACTCACGGAGGAAAAACACCACTCCCGCAAAGCTACAAGCACTCCTACACCCGAACGTTTTGCTCTCGCTCTGACATGAGATATTTTCTCACAACAACGATTCCTAGTGTGTAGAGCTGGAGAACGCTACAATGGCTCCTTATCTTTTATTGCCTTTTACGCCTGACGGCGGTGCACGCCTGACGGGTTTATTGGCACGCCTGACGAACGTACCATTGGTTCCATATCGGTTCCATACCTATCTACTTCTATTCAAGGCTGAGGTCTACCGGGAAATGCGCTAAATGTATTTATCATTTTATGAATTAGAGTAATATCTCAGAGTAAACATTGTAGAAACCAAACGCCTGATACATTGCATTTCGAATTTTAACTCACTACTTTGAAAACTTGATAATTTCTTCAGTTAAAAATTGCAATGACAAAGAAAGTGTATCGTTTTCCGCATTTCAAAACACATGCTTCTTATCTAACTTCATTTCCTGTATTCTCTTGGCTTTGAATCCCGCACGTTTAAAGGCAAACTATTTTCCAAAGATCAACGAAAAAGCGATATTTAAATATCTATCTTCTACACGCATAAAATCGTCTGCCTCGATTAAAATTACTGTCATAAATAATCTCATTGGTTATTGGAATGATATTTAAAAACTGATTCAATTGTATTTACAATTTAATTCGCATGACAAAAAGATGTCAGACCTAAAGGCTTACGTTTCTCTATGTAATGAAGATTTTGGCTGTCCTGGTGACGCCGGATGGGACAAGATTCATGATTCTGACCACGCAGTTCACGACTCTCATTTCTGGCATGTCGACGCGCTTATATCTGAATCTGAAGCAAAATTACATCACTCTCCGATTTTTTGAAATCGCGAAGTGCGGCAAATGGCAAACCACTTTCACACGCCAATATCGTGCATATTTTTGTTACGCCATTACTGGTGTGTTAGATTTTTTTAACAGTTATTGTTAACAATTGTATTTATTGTTTTATTATGAATTAAATTCGTGCATTAATATTCCGAGATATTTGTTATCGAGTTCTACGACTTGAACATGGATGATCCATAAACATGACATAAATGCTCAAAATGTTTGTTTATAATAAGTAATTGAATCAAAAAATCATATAGTATAAATGAATTAGTTTACATTTGTATTGTAATATTTTTTTTAAAAAGGCAATATGTGATTGTAGGCAGGCACAGTAATGTGGTTGTTAAAAGCATGCAATTTCAGCTCCGGGTGAATGTTCTATCTCATCGGATTTTGTCCAGCTTCCTGATCCATTGAGCAAATGCTGAGATGGTCCCTGATTTGCTTCTGACGTAAAATGCTTCATCATGCGCACGTTTTATTGAGCCTTGCTTGTAGTGATAGTAGAGTTTAGAGTAAGTTTTCATTTTGTTATCAATACAGAAAAATCAAATCTTTCGTTCGTCAATTTTTCCAAATAAGTTTCATAACTCGGGAACGAAAATTTCAAGTTTTTTAAATGTTGCTAACATCGCGCTTTTTACAATTTTTTAAATATTACTATTATTATTATTATTATTATTTTATAAACATTTATTCATCTTTCAATTATTTATTATTAAAATGTCGGGAAGGGATTCTGGAGCTCAAGAAAAGCATGCAGATGATTCTTTCTCCCCATACACGTATATACAGTTTTTCTTACTGTTTTTGACTAAATAAATATCTAAACCACTGTTATGTTGTGATGTATTGTATCAAGCAAATATATTTAAGAAAAGCAAATCATACAATTAAATGCGATGCACAATAATTTTACCACATGAACATACAAGGACATTTAAGAACTAAAATAAGCTTTCTCAGAATTACATTCATTGCAAACAAAGTTATTCTTGTGTGTTCTTTTACTGAGATATTTGGAGTAAGCAACACAACAATGCTTGAAAACCTCTTCTTCCGCTTTCTTTCTCTGAACAAACAAAGCAAATCTTATTTTCCTTGGTTGCCTTACTGAAACATAACTTTTACTCCTAAAAAGGATAAGAAAACAGAAGGCAATGAAGGATGTATGGTCGATATTTTTGCTAAATCTATGAATTTTACCTTTGTTATCAGGAAGGTAATACGACGGAGATGAAACACTAAGTTTTTCTGATTTTCACACAAGCACTCAAGCCAAGTCAAAGTAAATAAATGGGAGAAGAGTGGATGCGATCGTATCGAAATATAACGCGATTGCAGGCGCGGGAGAAAATATCTAATTCGCTGCACCACAATAATCAGCGCATTCTCATATTGTTTCCCTTTGCAGAACTGATAAGACAATAAACGGATGCAGAGTTGAATCATGTCTCAAGGTATTGCCCGAGCGTTATCTCCGTGTGTTGAAAAGTGTCAATTCTATTTAAATAAATCCAAAATTGTTAGATTTTTCTAACAGTGCGAGTAACGGCGAGTTACGAATAAACACGCTCCCTTTACCTCAGGTCATCGACGAACTAAGAATTTCAATGACAAGTTTCATTAAATTGTTTATAATAATTGCTCAATCATTCGAACAAATTTGTCAAAGTTAACATTGCTGTTATGTTCAAAGTAAACCCATCAAGAGTACATCTCTAATGGATGATAGAGTAGATAGATAGGATAGATAGATAGATAGAGGTGACACACATATATATATATATAGATATATATATATATATATATATAGATAGATATAGATAGATAGATAGATAGATAGATAGACAGACAGACAGACAGACAGACAGACAGACAGATAGATAGATAGATAGATAGATAGATAGATAGATAGATAGATAGATAGATAGATAGATAGAGAGATAGATAGATAGATAGATAGATAGATAGAGAGATAGATAGATAGATAGATAGATAGATAGATAGATAGATAGATAGATAGATAGATAGATAGATAGATAGATAGATAGATAGATAGAAAGATAGATAGATAGATAGGTAGATATTATTTCTGCAGATAGGTTTACGCAACCTGGTGGTAGAACACTACAATTTACAAACATTACAATTAAGAATATTAATGTAGTAGAATGTAAATTTAAATTAATAAGAAGAAGAAGAACAATAATAATAATAAGAATAATAATAATGATTGCATTGACTTATTTTCTGACTATCTGATACAGATATTTTATACTTACACATACATGACTTTTTAACTATTCTGTACGTCACCTCACCTCCTCACGGCACCACACTTCAATACAAATACAACATATACAAATATAACATTGAATCTAATATGTTGCGTATTTAATAAAGCGGTGAATTAAAATTGTAATAATTATTATTATAAAATATCCAAAGAAAGTCCGACTTACTAATTAATAAAGTTCAGCAACATCATCAGTTATCCCATTTTTAAATCTTCAACACCTAGAGGAATACCAAGGTTGTCGCAAGCAACTTATTTCAGTCCCTTATTTTTCTATCTATAAAGGAAAATTTTCCAACATCTGTTCTATGTGACCTGAACTGAATTTGATCCATTCTACTTAAGTACGTGGGTCTACCGAGTCGGTTGTAAATATTGTTCCAAGTTGGATAAACCAAACATGCTTTGAATTAAAATAGAATTCTGCCTAAAACCTCCTGTTTTCTGAGGCACCTATTCTACTTTCTCTTTTCCTATTAACTTCGGAAAGCAGTTTACATGTTCTTCCCAGTATTCTGTCCAAATTTTCCTTTTGTAAATTATTATAGGGTTCCCAACAAACTGCCCCATATTCCATTAATGGTCGAACAAGAGATAAGTAACCTAATTATTTCGCTTCTAATTGCTTCCAATCTTTGAGCACGCTTGAATGGTTGGTTGAAACATAAAATTGAAACATATTTGAAAGATTACACTGAAATATTATTAACATGGCAATCATAAAGTTAATTCCATTGTGTAATTGTCCAATTATTCAAAATCAGTTTGGGGAAATTATCATTACTATTATGATCACATTAAGATATCAAAAGCACACAATCCATTTACATTGAAAAAATAATATGATAATCATCATTAAGTTACTCCCAATGCTTGTACAATTATCCATAAATAATTGTGAAAGATTGTCCAAATATTCATAAATTTGTGAAACTATTATTGTTTTGTCCAAAGTAAACACGTCAAGTAAACATTGATCTATTCACCGAGAGGCATAACTTGCAATCATTTAGATATATCCTTATTTACAGTCCATGGTGCACATTTGAATCGATTGTGTTCCTTTCAGTTACACCATTATTGCTCATATATATCATCTTTATTTCAAGTCAAGGTTATGTACTAAAACATAGTTGTCTACTTCTTTTGACAATGTACTTACTTAACAGGGCAAACGCATGTGCCTGGAACTCGATAATTTCTGCTAAAAGTGAAGAATGCGACACCTTGGAAGGCGCCCTCTCCGTACATCCAGGCTGCCTACGATGCCAGTGAATGGAGTATTCTGATCGCCAATTCCGTGTACACCCCAACTATGCTAAGCTTTCTTCTGCACGCATACTAACTTCCTTTTCTTGCATTGCAGAATCTTCCTGGTCTCGCTGCATGATGCTGGCTAAATGTAGAAAGAATAACCTTTCTCTCCAACTAACTAAAATTATACAATAAATTGGCTGACCGTTGATAATGTACGTATTTTTAACTCAGTTTTATATGCGTTACAGTATCTATCCTGGGCACGGATTGCATGTTCTCATAACACACTCGCAGTTCTATTCAAATAAAAATCCACATAATGTTCAAAATTGTAATTCGTACGTATACGGAAGGGCGTATCTACCAAGTTAATTTTCATTTAGATATAACATTAACTAGCACTTGCAATGTCTCTAAACACCATATCATACAATTGCTAAACGAAATGTCCGAACATGAGGCTAGGTTGAAACAGCAGAACATGGCATCGCCACTCAACCTTCTTTCTGACTCCGCCGCTACTAACCCCTTTTCCTGTTGTTAGAACGGGAGCCACCAAGAAAATCCACGTATGATAAGCTCAAAGCTAAAACGTTTTGAGCAGTTAGCCAGTATTATGAGGAACATGGAAACGCAAGTATGGCGACCTGCATGAGTCGGCGTTGCGCTGCACAATTTTTTAAATGTGTCTAAAAAAATATACCATTGGGGAATGCGTACACAGCTAATTCTTGTTGTATATTGTTCGTTAGATTGCCAAAGGGTGAAGGAGTTGTTTGCCATACCGATGTGGCGTCTCAAACTCTACGCCATATTCAATTCAAAGTGACATTTTTTTAATGCTCTTTGTATTACGAGCTCAAAGCTAATGTTTTCATCTACTTTGCAGAGAATTGTTTTCATTGCCCGCCATGTTTCGTCCACTAGGCCATGCAAATGCATTGCATTATAGGTACGCGCATGGCGGTCATCTTTGACCTCCGTGATCCATTTGATAAATGGATGCAATACCATACCGATGAGACGTCAATAAACGACCGCCATAATTACAATCTGTTTCTAAAGTCATAAAATCATTGGTAAGCGCAAGAAAGTGGCATAATGGAAAAGAGGAATAATCTTGACAACAATAAAAATGGAAGTAATTGGTTGATTTCAACATTTTCTGACAAATTAGAAACAATACAATTTATTGTTGAATTGTTTGCATTTTATATAGTGCTTTTAGATATATTGATATGTAATAGCTCTAATATTAATCTTGAATATTTTCTGGGTTGGTTATCCAAACTGTTAGTGCTGCCAAAAATACTCTCTATCAGATAAAGTAAATGTACCTTTATGCCTTAATTGTCGAGATTTCCCTGATGTTTTGTCTGTCTGTGTGATAGATATTTTCTGGGGTTGGTTATCCAAAATGGTAGTGCTGTCAAAAATGTCTCTATCAGAGGCAAAATGTACTTTTATGCCTTAATTATCGAGATTTCCCTGATGTTTTGTCTGTCTATGTGATAAACAAAACGTGCTTTCAAACAAAAAATTGAAGAATCTGTTTATAACATTTAGGAGAAATGCATAAAATTAAATCCAAATTCTCGACATCGCCTTGAAATTTTCATTATTTTTTTTACGGTCCTACAATTTTGAAAAATGAACCTAGCATATATTCAAAATGAATCTCGGAGATATTGCTCCATTCCACTGGTGTGGTTGAGGAGAGGGCAGTATGACACAGCGCCCGCCGCGCAGGTGATGGCGAGCGTGGTGAGCTGACTCATAGGAAGTTCGTCTCATTGACCTCTGCGAATTTCATTTTCTTTGAAAATCTTACGTTTTTCGATGACTTAGATTTCCAACACGGCCTAAGTTAAAATTTCAAATAACCAATTATTTGGTCATTTTCGTTACCACCTGGGCTACATTTAGAGAAGTAATTTGAATGAGCTAAAGTCTCTGAAGAGATTAGGAATGGAAACAATCATTTAAGGATTGATACTGCGGGACTCTGAGCTTCCTCGCTGAACAATTTGAAAAGGCAGTTTTCTCCTTCACATTTACAGTCCCTATAACTAAAACAACGTGCGGGTGATATCTGTGTCCGACTTTCGAGTCGTCCTTTCAGTTCTAAATATTCCACGTGATTCTGAATTTGACGAAAATGAATGTCGTTTAAAGTGATACACTTACCATTCTGAGGAACAAGTTTAGCCATTTAGTGATGAACGGGATAAGGTCGTTCCACTCTTTATTAAGTGATTGCTACAGTACGTTCGGCAAATTCGCTTATTAGTTCATAGTCCTCTTCACTGGATTAGACCGAAGGTGCTCCAATTGAAGCACACGCTGGATAAATATCATTTCATGAAAGTACTTTCTAATGTCTGCTTGTAATGTAACATGATCCAGAATCAAGCTTCCTGTTTCTTGACATAAAGTTTTTCTAATAGCTTAAATAGACGCTTACATTAAGATGACATATTATTATAGATACTGAAAGACATCACTATAATTTAAAACATATATGTTGCCTCTTCTAGATTTCTTTGAAGGGTGCATATATATATATATATATATATATATATATATAGGCAAATATATATAGTTTTTAAATTATACTAGATGTCTTTTTCTGAAATTTATAAACAATGTGCTCATAATAACTTAATGTAAACATTCAGTTTGAAACAATTAGAAGAAAACATACAAAATTCAGGAAATTATGCAGATTCTGTTTTGATCATGGTATATATATATATATATATATATATATATATATATATATATATATTAGAGAGACACACACACACACACACACTCGGTAACAACATGTAGAGAGCATATGACCCACCCTCCGGTTTGGCTAGCTCTAGAAATGGGCTTTTCTACAGGGGCGCAAAACAAAAATACAATTAGAATATGGGATCAGGGTCATGTGGGCTGCCAGGGATTGAATGTATTTACACAGAAACCTGTCGAATCACTTTCCACTTACTTTCTAAGTATATTCTAATTAAATTGCTGTTACAGTAAATGAACATAAAACACTTTACATATACAAGAATTTCATCCTGCTGAAAAAAGAAAACAACTTACACTCTCACACACTAACTATACTGTTCTTCTTCATTTAAATCAATTTCAAAGAATACTTAAAATTTGCCTAATCATTCCAGTCGTAAATTCCTGTTGCAACTTTTTACTAATTAGCTGTTTTTCTTGAAAGAAAAGATTGATTCTATTTTTTACAGAATATCGGTATAAAGAAATCTGTACCATTTACTTTCTTCCGAAACAAATTATTCTTCTAATATCTACAAATTGTTCGTTGGCATGACCTACTGTGTCTTTCACGGCGTAGAAATCACGGCGTCGACCTTCCAGTCGCTCGGCAAGTTCTGTCCTTTGCAGCTCGGTCGGGAGCAGGCCGCCCCCCCTTCCAGAACCGCACGGTCGCCCTTTCCAGTACCGTTGTTCAACTCACGATGGCTCTCCGTCTCGTTTTCCGTTGATACTCTTTTCGTCCTTTTTTTATAGAATGTAACTAGTTTTTAATTCCATATTTAAAAGAATCTACAATACGACAACTGAGTCTATCGTATAAGAAGAATAAATATAAAATAAGAAAAACTGCAAAAAAAAAGAAATGAATGGCCTCGTTAGTTTCATGCTATTCACACTCTCTTACAAAGATTTTAAATGCGTCACTTATATTTTCATTTTTTTCCTGATGAATTGTTTTAATGCCTTGTAATATGATAATTACCTCCTCGAATGTCTTGAAGAGTTTTTATCGTAGATGCAGTCCTGAAGTCCGTAGCAGACGAGGTGCCGCCTCTCGTGATCGGTAGGTCCTCACTCTCCAGCTGTTACTTGAAAAGAAAGTTTTCTTTCTCCGACCCCGGTGTCGCATACTCTACCGAGACGCTCCTTTACGGATATAGTTCGTAGTTTTCATTTTCGGATTGTATTCATGCGCGTTGGCGCGCGTTCAAACAGCTCATCTTATTCTTGAATATTGATGTGCTCCGTTTTCCGAGACCTCGGCAAACGGATGGTCACAGTATGTATTGAACTAATTAATGTGTTGTGATTCAAGATGGAAGACTTCTGTATACTCACACTGAGAACAATAACTTAGTGTAATTTTATTGTAACGAACAATTGTGATAACTCAAAGGTAATTATACATCATTCTGCAAGGTGAGAAGTGTGTTCCATGATAATCCACATTATTACAAATCCTAACGAGCGTCGAAAGGGACGGGAGTGGATTGCCTACCTACTTTCAACAACCAATAATACAGTCCACTACAAGCAAAGGTAACCCGCCACGTCCATGGTCCTTCGAGCTTCGGATATCGAACTAGTGACCCGTGGAAAGCAACCCCGCTCCGTCCAGTGACCTTCTTATACAATACGCCGAAGGAATATAATTGTTTTGTACCATTTATAAGGAACCATATTTAGAAAACCTGTGCTAGGGGATTGAAAAGTACCACAATTGCAACAAACGTATTAATGACCAAGTGAATAAAAGATCGCAAATTATCATAGGAAACCACAGACAAACATGCAACACGCAACATAAGTTACGATTCGTGGTTGTAGCTGTATTTTGTGTGAACTAGAAAGCGAAGTGTCTCCGAGCCCTTACAACCAGTTGACAATATTTTGAAAGTATCATTTCTTATTTGAAGGGTTGTCAGAAACGTTCGATAGATCGATCGTTGACACCGGACGGGTCAACTGTCATTACTCCCGTAAGTTGTGCATTTATCGCGGAAGGTGGCGATGATCTTCCCGCACTAGATGACGAGATCCGGCGCCGACCTACACGTTGACTCGTGAGGTTTCCCCAACCAAGTATCTCCCACCAGCGGGGACCACCCCTCGGGACAAACTTTAAGCTCTCGAGTGGTATCCCGATATATGTGGTACTGAGTGCATGTAAATATGTGTAAGGAAGGGGTGAGGATAGAACAAAGAAGAGAAAAGAAACATCACGCGTGATCATCGTCTTTTTGTTAGAGAACTGTTCCGGCATTTGCCTGGTTTTGATTGATAAATCCATGGAAAACTATCTATTAGAGCTAGAATTCTCCTCCAGTAACGTTCGAAGTCGGGATTCAGTGCAGAGCTATATTTCCCTTCAACTTTACTGTGTTTTAGAAAGTGGAACACAGTGATCGCATGGATCCAGCAAGAATTTTTACTTTCTCGCTACTGCTTATCGCGTAGAGAGAAAGTAATGTAATGCTGCTTGAAAAAAACTGCAATTTTTCGTCAGAAAATTCTCTTATTACAGGTAACGAAAAAACTGGATAAATCCACTTGCTAAATTTAAGGCGGGGGAATTCTCTAACATGTAGTGTAGTCAGAATCCATGTTTTGCGTACGTGACACCGAAAAATCGAATGACGGAAAAACATCTGTCTGTCCGTCTGTAAACGACGCTAGTAACGTCAATTTTCTGAAAAACTGATATTCACCTATTTTTTCTCGTTTAGTCGATTTTCTGAAAAACTGATATTCACCTATTGATCTGGCTAGTGTCCCGTGAATTTGATACTTAAAGTTTAATTCGGGGGAGGGGTACTTTACATTAAGCTCCTAGGACATTTTCAAAATTTTCAAAAAAGGCTCCAGTTTTTAATAAATTTTGTTTGATAGTGCAAAGAACGTATAAGAGAAGGTGAAGGTATCATGTTCAATAAAAACCCTGATTTTTCGAAAATTGAATAAAGTCAAAATTTTTGGAAGTTTTTCTACAACTAAAAGATTGAAGAAAAATATTTTTCCCTTGATGAAATCTGTTCCTTAAACATAGATTTTGAAATAAGTTCATGTGCAATTTTTCGAAAACTTGAATACTTTTCGCGTAATTTTGCGTAAAAGTACGGGCGAGAAAGTACGTGCTGTTTTTGCATCACGAGTTATAGGCAGCATGCCACTGGTCTGTCTGCCGAGCCCTAATTCGTCCGCGAGGGGCGCGGGGGGTAGCGTCGTTGCAGCGCGACTGATGAATATTTCCGGGTATCCGGTCGCTGTCGCAGGCACGCAGATGCATAATTCAGATGGCGGGGGGCTGGTGGGGGCGGGTGGTGAGGGCGGTGAGCGGTGGGGACGGGGGGCGGTGGGGGTGGGGCGGTGGGGGGTGGGGCGGTGGGGCGGTGGGGGGGGCGGTGGGGGGGCGGTGGGGCGGGGCGGTGGGGCGGTGGTGGGGGGGTGGGGCAGGGGGGGCGGAAGCGGTGGGGGGGTGGGGGCGGTGGGGGGCGGTTGGGGGGGGTGGGGGCGGGGTGGGGCGGTGGGGGTGGGGGAGCGGTGGGGCGGTGGAGGTGGGGACGGTGGGCGAGGGGGTGGGGCCCAGGGGGGAGGCGGGGCGGTGGGGCGGTGGGGGGTGGGGCGGTGGGGGCGGTGGGGCGGGGGCAGTGGGGCGGGAGCGGGGCGGTGGAGCAGGGGACGGTGGGGGCGAGGGGTGGGCGGTGGGGCCCAGGGGCGGTAGGGGGGTGGGGCGGTGGGGCGGGGCGGTGGGGCGGTGGGGGCGGGGGGGGGCAGTGGGGGCGGCGGGAGCGGTGGGGGCGGTGGGAGCGGTGGGGACGGTGGGGGCGAGGGGGCGGTGAGGCGGTGGGGGCCCAGGGGGCGGTAGGGGGGGTGGGGGGCGGTGGGGCGGGCGGTGGGGGGGTGGGCGGTGGGCGGTGGGGGCGGTGGGGCGGTGGGGGCAGGGGGGCAGGAGTGGGGGCGGTGAGCGGGGGGGCGGTGGGGGCGAGGGGTGGGGGGCCCAGGGGCGGTAGGGGGGGTGGGGGGGGCGGTGGGGCGGTGGGGCGGTGGGGGGGGTGGGGCGAGGTGGGGCAGGGGGGGGGAGCGGTGGGCGGTGGGGGGACGGTGGGGGCGAGGGTGGGGCGGGGGGCCCAGGGGCGGTAGGGGCGGGGCGGTGGGGCGGTGGGGCGGTGGGGCGGTGTGGGGGGCGGTGGGGCAGTGGGGGGCGGAGCGGGGGGGCGGGAGGGGGACGGTGGGGAGAGGGCGGTGAGGGGTGGGGGCCCAGGGGAGGGGGGTGGTGGGGGGGGCGGGGGGGCGGTGGGGGGGGGGGGGGGGGGGGGGGGGCGGGGGGGGGGGGGCGGGGGGGGGGGGGGGGGGGGGGGGTGGGCGGTGGGGCGGTGGGGGGGGGGAGGGGGGCGAGGGGGAAAGCGCCCAGCGAATTTCCCCCCGCTCCAATCAGGGCCCAGGCCGCGACCGCCATTGACCCCCAAAGCCGCCCTACCCTTGTCATCTCGCCGCTGAAAACCACGCGATCGACGCCACTCCTGCAGTCACCCTGACTTCGTCTTTGGTGGTACTCTCGTCTTCGCCCCCTCCTCTTCTCTTATTTGAATAGAATTGTTTCTGTCCTCTAATGGAGAAATCAACGCTCAGTTTTATTAAGATATTTATATTATTACCATAGCTATATTGATCTATGATACAACGAAAAATAGACAGTATTTTAAAGGGATTGAATTCTCTTCTCGTTCGGCCTGAACCAAATACGTCAGCTGTGTGCAAAGTGACGATTATATACAAACCTTACAGCTTCTCTTAGTAACAATTCGCTGGGTGAAACAATTTTTACATGCGGTAATCTGTGGGTCTAATAAAAGATTATGAATAGCGATATAACGCTGTTTTAAAATTATATCACAATACACATCACAAATAGATGGAAAGTTCGTGTTATAATTGAAAAGTCAAATCGATCACACCATCAAGTATAAAATTCTCTTTCAGCAAGGGAGTACTAGACTGAGAATTGGAGTAATATTGTCAGCGTGACAATTAATCTTCTTGTATGAAGAAAGATTGGAACATTTCGTGATTGTTAGCAGTAAATAGAATCTCATGTTATTGGCAAAATAATGAAAGAAAAGCCCCACGCCAATACGCGAAAGCTAGTTTTTATCCAATAGGTCAATTTCTCCAATAGCGCTACGTGAACCTTTAAATTCTCCGCTCCTGTTTGTTGAGGCGTACACTTTAACAACTTTCATTTGATATTCGCTCGTTGTAAGTTTGCATTTGCACTTAGAAAAAGTCGTTACGGCAAAAAGGTTTCGGGAGCGATGGATTCGCATGAAGACTCGCGACCTCTCAGTTGCGATATTAGATCACGCGAGCGATTTCTTCCACCAATTCGTGTACCGTGTAATCTTCTAATAACTTTTCGAAATGTTACAGTGTTATTTGAAATCATATAAATCTACATGGTATTTCACTTTATTGTTAGGTATGATTTGAAAAAATTATTATTTTGCAAAGAAGCAAACTCGATGCGGTGATGTGACTTCGGCATTGGGTAATTAGAAGAATAAGATTCTCAGTATCTGAATTAAGAATTCACATACTGAGAATTGCTTTTATTGGTCGTAAAATGTTGCATCCTCGTTGTCGGTTTCCTCTTTCTTTTCAATGTTTTTCAACCTTTGTCCACTGCTTCTTTTACATTCGCGTGTTTTCACAAAAAAAAAAACTAAAACATTTGCGTAGTAGAATTATTCTCGCCGAAAAAAACTCGCTGTTACAAATATTTTTCAAATATGTAATAATATTTTCAAATTTACATTCTACTTTGGAACTAAAAAAGCTGTAGGCCTATTACAATATTTTCATTATCTGGGGCAACTAGAGGTGCCAAGGCAACATATACTTTCTCACCATAAATTACGTGAAGTCTTTAGGGGGGAGGGGGTCAACTAAATCTAGGCTTACGTGGAGAAGAGGGGAGGGGGTATCGGCAAATATCACGTAATGTTTTGGCTGAAAACTGTGCTACATTTCGAGAACACTGAGACAATTTAACTAAAACACGTTTATACACTAAAATATGTCTAAATCTTGCACAATAATTTTTATCGCGGTTATATGAATGCTACAATTAGTAGCTTAGTATATTCAGAAAAATAATCTAAAAAATTACCAAACTTTTTATCATTAATGAGTAAATCTCATTACCTGTATCTCTACAGAAATGTCAAAGAAAAAATACCGAGCGTTTTTAGAAGTGCAATAATATTCATTGTAATTCAATCACACTATTTTCTAAATACTAGTCATATCTATTCCTAAATTTAATTAAGAAAATTATGTTTTTTAAATAAATGCCAATGCAATCAATCACAAATGAGCATATTTACATTAATAATACGCATTTTGAGAAATCTCACGCGAGATTAGAAGGGGGAGAGGGTAGAATCAAATCTCACGATATCTCACCAAGGGGGAGGAAAAGGCGAAAAATTGCCAAAATCGCCTCACGTAATTTATGAACGGCTCCTTAGTAGTGGTTACGTAATACTATTTATACCGCAATTTCTCTCCGAATTACTATATCTCAGTAAGAGTTTTGTAAAACTCATTACAGGTACACTTATAAAGGTGATATTGGTCCGATTTGCACTGTTAACACTGAATTTTCGAAAATTTCTATAAAATTGAACTATAAAATTGAAGATAGAGATTTTTCTTTCAAGTAAAATTTGTTATCTATATTTTGTTCTTCCCTTGTCATGTACATTTTTTGAAAATTTGAATAGTTTTCGCGCAATATTGTGTGCAATATGCGCAATTTTAAAAAAATAACAAAAACATTGCTATTGAATGGATACCATTAAATATGTGATAATGGTATGCATATCTACTAATAAAAATGTTTTAGGACCTCACGTACGCTTTTGTGCTCTTGTAATTTGATTTTGAAGCATTGGAAGTTAAAGTTGCTATTTTCTAATTCTATTAACATGTCCGTCCGTCTGACCGTCCGTTTACACTAACGCCTAAACCACACGTATGATCTTTTCCAAATAGAAGAAACTCCTGTCCATCCCGCGTGAGTCAAATGGAAATTAACACGTCCAGTTTGTTCATACTTTAGCCAGAAAATTTTTATCAGAACGAATCATAATTATCTTTCACTGTGGTTACTGGAAATATGAATTCTTTCTCTGTACTGAACTCTCCCAACTGTCTCCAAATGTTCTATCTTATATTTATAAATACATGAAACTCTTGAATATACAAGTGCGTTTCCTTCGATGAAAACATATCGAATGCAATAGCATCCTCACAAACCCCTTGAAATGAAATATACACAAATTACATTATTAATTTATCATCGAGGCGACTCATAGCATTCTTATGACAGTAACCGAGTGTTACTAGGGATTTGCGTTCTCACTTGCGAAAGATTGTATAATCTTGTAACTCTGTCTTTATTCCTGCGAAATAAATGGTATACTTTTGATTTTTTTGAGGATCACAGAATTAACTTCACCGGCGATTTATTGGTACTTCAGGTGAGATTTATAGAATGTGTAACAAGCTAGAACATTTGACTAATGTTTCATGTAGAGTTGTAATCTGTCAAAAGTTCCTTATCCGGAAAAATATTTAAAGAGATTAATCAATGCGGTTAGGCAGAGAATAGATATGAGCATATACTGTTTTGATATTATTTTACGGTTAGATTTTGGATACGAATTGAAATGGTGCGAAATATAAAATTTTCTAAACTTAATCGATGTTTTAACCGACAAGCAAAAAATGCTGCTAGATAAATATTTTGTCACTTGTGGGAATACCGCTGGTCGATTGGTTTTCTCAAAATTTGAGCAATTATTTTTAACTAGTCCTCTGGAATTGCTGATGGGCAGCGTACTGAGCTTTCGTGCTGTAGTCGGGTTCGATTCCCGGTTGAGGAAAAATGTAGCTGTAGCTTTCCTTTAAAATCGTGCCAGTTTCTGTTGCTGAATGACGAAGAAAAGCTCAAGCAGCTAGTTACGGTGAGGAGAATACATCATGGTCGCCTCATGTCGCTCTTATTCCAAAGTATGGGAATTTAAGTAGACCCAGGCAAGGGGGACACCGGCAGCTGGCCGGCGAAGTCGGATTACCGACCCCAAACGCCATATGCATAGATACATGTTTAATTATGCCTAAAATATATAATATGCACATTTGACTGAAATCATGTTTTGCAGGTAGTTACATAAGACATTCATAAACACACCCGTACGATAAATATGCTAGGTATGATAAACTAGTATAAGTAGTAAATAAAGTATGATAAAGAAAATAAGACAAAGCATTTTTCTTTTTGTTATTTTTCACTTTCTCGTATTCGTATGTATATACGGAGTAATATACATAGTAAAGGAAAAGTTATGTAATGCTGCGGAAAAACAATTTCGAGATTTTAACGGAAAGACACGTTTTGGGGTTCCCTGACACCAAAAAGGTAGTGTTTTTCAAAACGTTCTTCTCTCCGTCCGCCTGACAGTTCGTCTGTGAACACCATTAGCGCCTAAACCATACGTACGATCTTTTCTAAATTTGACTGATAATATCTTTTCCCATTCATGACTGATAATTGCACAGTCGTCAACAGTAGGCAATCAAATTTTAAATGAATCGAGTAGACAATCATATTTGCAATTGCATCTCATCATCTTATCAATTATTTCTCGCAAATTCCACAATGAGTGCGAAATATTCCCGCGGGTCCACCGACAACATTATGTAGATTCGCAGCAACACGCAGAAAATAAACATGTTGGGCAGCCCTGGACTAATCTAATACGTTCATTTATTACCAACACAGTCTTTTGAGTCACATGAAAGTATTGATAAGATTATACACACTCATGACAGATCAATGAACCCCACTGACGTGTCATTGATCTTTCAGCTGATTAAAGAGACATTCTATGATATCAGTATTTTATCTATACAAAGTTGATATATCTGTGGATTCAAAGTAGCTGCCGGTTTACATCGTTTGCTCATTTAGATGATATAAAAACACATTCCATTACTTTTACGATCTGTGAGTGTTTCTTCGAGCTAATTTTCGGAATGGTGAATGCGATTTCGATGAGATATTTTCTGAAAGTGGAGTTATTTCTGAGATTTAACGCAGAACATGTCTTTCAAATTATTAGTTTCTAATATCTCTCTCTATTTATATTGAGTATGTAGTCGCAGAGGCTCAGAGGTAGGGCTTCCTCGCCTAAAGGACCCAGATTCGAATTCCGGCGTAGGCTGGGATTGTGTATGTTTTTATCACAGGAGGTGGCTATGATCTACTCCTACTAGATAGGGAGATCTAGCCCCAATCAGGTGTCTCCCACCAGCGGGGCACCGGCCGGGACAAACTCTTAACTCCAGACATTAATGGCAGTGTAGTATTAATGAGTTTAGGTGTGTGTACGGAGTAAAGATAGGACAAAGAGGAAGGAAAAATCCCGTTGGTCCGTGGCTCGTTTGTAAGGGACATCTCCGCCATTCGCCTGGTGTTGTTATGAGAAACAACGGAAAACTAACAATGAGAACATTTCACTTTTCTGTTTGGTTTAAAAAATGTATATATTTCCTGTAATACTTCCAATAGTCTTCCCACATCTGGTTGTATTTCTACTATTTTCTTCGTAGTGGTAAAGTGGTGTCTGTTTTTAAAATGTATACAGTTTGAAATGAACCAAATTTACTTTGTTTATTTTGTGATGCAATACCTTTTTATATGACAATGGCAATGGTTACAATGTTAGACAACTATACAAATATTAACTTTCTAATATATCTTAATTATAAATGTCAATAATAATAATAAAAATACTAATAATAGTAATAACGTCTTTTTAATTCTTTATTTACAGTCGTAAGGTTAAGTAATAATGTAATTAGACGTAACAGATAAAGACAGATACGTTCACAAGATAAATGTACAATTCTGTAGTAAAATAATTAAATCTTTCGGAACTATATTGCGCTTAGAACAAAAACGTGCTGAAAATATAATTATTTTGCAGGGCACATGATGATTGAAACTTACACATTGTTTCAAATTATTCTAAAATATCAGTTACATTTCTGATTAGAAGTGAATAGTGTTTTAATTACATTTTGACATCAGTCCTCAATTCCGAACCTCTTAAGCTTACCAGTGTTTGAAATATTGTTTCCACACATTTATGTAACCATTTTCCGTAAATAGTCTACCTAAATATTGATACGATAGTTACAGATAACTTTTTGTACAGCTCCAGGTTTTGTGAAGCTTTACATATAGATTTCGGTGATTAAAATTCAAGGAACGTTATCATATCGAAGAATTTATCATCTATCTTCACTCATTTAAGATAATAAAAGTTAATACGGAAAAAATACACACGTATTTCAGTCGCCTGCAGCTACTTGCCTAACCTTGTGTGGTGCTACTCCAGTCTCCTGCAGTAAAAGGAAGACCACAATGAAACACTGGGAAGAAGTTATAATGAGGTTCTTATTATTGTTAGTTTCTCTGTTTGTAGTGACTTTTGGAAGAGATGAAAATTGTGCTGCAACCACATCAGAGGGCAGTGATATGCTCACGAATGGGTCTGCCCTGATGTAAAAGGAAATAACATAGTATGTGAATATTTCTGAAAACATAGATGTATCTGAAAACAATATAAATACGTTTCCAGATAGTCTACATCAATTCAGATCTGTAAATATATCACATAATTCTCGGGAGAACTTAGACGTATCGGTCAATCAGGGGTGGAAATTTTAGACGTTACAGAGAAATTTTGTGAAAATTAACTTGAAAGATAATTTTCACAATCTTCGACATCTGGACGCATCTAAGAATAGTTTAGGATTTTAATGAGAATTTCATAGAAGGACATTGCAACATTATTCATCTCGACTTATCTAACAACCTTGTCACATTACTGCAAACAGTTACAAAGTGTAAACATTTGTCTGCTCTGCTGGTTACAGATAACGCTATATCCGACTTGCCTGATAATTTATCATCATTGAGAAATCTTAAGAAGTTGGATTTAGCTAGAAACAAATTAGTGTACGTGCACAATCTACCCTCGAATTTAGAAACCTTAGATATCTCTGGTAATAGAATCACAAAAATTAATTCTAGAATGTTCCAAGGCCTCGGGGTTGACATATCTGAACTTAGATGGAAATAAGATAAAAATTATCGAGCCAGAAGCGTTCTCCAGTCTTGAATCTCTTCAGACTCTGAAACTCAACAGCAATGACATGAAAATTCTCACGAATGAAATGTTTCTGGGACTGAAGTCTTTAAAAGTGGCGGAATTGTGTTTCAACTTAATCATGAAGATTTCTGTGACACTTTCAGCGACCTTCCTGCCTTGGAAAATTGATGTTGGCAAGAAATAAATTCGTCAATCTACCAGTGTTGCGATTAGGAAAACGTGCAACTGGTGCAGCTCATGGAACGACATTAACCGCTTGAACTTGAAAGCCCTGACGATGATGTTTTCCGGCAGCGCAGGGCCTCGCAGGATAAGCTTTCCTGAATTACATTCGAAGTGATGACCGCAATGGATTGATGTGGGGGACTCTTTCACCTGGGAGTGCGTCGAGTGGCTACCACATATTAACTCGCGGTTCAAGGAACTCCCGCCGACAATTACACCCGCAAGGACTTAGACACAAACGTGTCGTTGGGCGGTGAAGACTGCGGGGCGTGCAATTCTCCAACAGCCTGGGAATGACTTTCGATACGTGCGTGGCTGACGAAGATGAGATCGATGACTTGCCCTGGATCGTCGCCGGGAATGGCTGCCCACCGCGGCCACTTTGCTCGAGATGAGCTGTAGCTAGTGGCAGAGACGTGTTTAGAATTACTACTATCTGGGGTTGTAATGTTGGTATGTTTTGGCGAAATTTTTATAAAAACGTCAAAAATTGAAAAGAAATTTATATAAAAACGCCTATAAATGAATATGTATTCAAAATAAGTTTACAAGATGTTTAGAAGATCGAAATTTATTTGTATCGAGTAATACTTTAATTAAAGTACAATTTTGAGAAAACCTTTATTTATATGTTTCAATGTATGAAATAGTTAATGTCTGACTAGAGTGTGCAGACTTTAGGGCTGTGAACGTATGAATGACTAAGTGTAACAGTTCAATAAATGTTACAAATAATGCATTCTAGAAGGTTGAAATTTTACTCCAGTATTCATGTGATAGCAGTGTAGGTCCGTGTTAGATATTCCTATGATGTATTGGTCAGCGACTCTAGCAGCGGCAAAGGAACACTACGCTTCTGAGCATTCGTAATACGGCATCATCCTTCCTAAATCTGAGTAAAAGTGAGTGTTTTACATATATTTTAATTTCTTTAAGCATGTAACTAAAACAACAAGTAAAGTAGAAGTTTCAAACAATTTTTAAGGAAATAAATGATTTAAATCTAATGCATTTTGTCCATTGAAAGTGAAAAGAGAAACAGCCAGTTTTTCTTCATTATTCATGAAGTATCTTAAAATATAACTAATCTAAATAGTCAATAAGAATATGTAGGAGGTAATACCGTTTACTTTGTACTTTTTAGCAACTTTCCAGCTTTCCTTTCGCGGTCTTTTGGAAAAATAAAGAAAACACAACTTAGGGTTCTTTCCTTTATTACTGCTGCATTTAATTGTAGAACAATAGGTTCCTTTCGACTCACGCATTGTTGTCAATGCATTAGCTGGAAAATTATAAGGATTCAGTTGTTGCATATTAAATATGTCCCGATGCATGTGGTTGAAACGTTGGCTCTACGTAATAAATTTTATTATTAATTGAGTAACCCTTGAAACTAGGAATATAAAACCAGTTCAAGAAACACACAAATTCTTTTTAATTTTTAAGAAGATCTTAATGAACACAAATTTACAAACAAATCCCTATACTTAAGTAGCGCTTATCTGCAGTTTTATTTTGTCTTCACCGGGATCGCTAGCTGTATGCGCGCGCATCCCTAACTAGCCAAAAAACGGACTGAGCTGTGCTACTGTGTAATACTCATATTGTGGTTGTACCTTGATAATAGCTTTAAATAATTATAAAAATGTAATTATTGATAAAATTATCGTATAAATTAACATAAAATAACATATTATATTAATATAATTACATTAATCATATAAATTAACATAATGTTTAAATAAAATATTGTTTATTATACAATTTTTCATTTTCTGTACTTTTGAATCATCTCTCCCAGAGTGGTACGAGACTTAGCATCGCCTCATCTTCAATATGCTTCTTTCTAGAGTTGCCTACCTGAACTATTAGTGATGGAGTAACACATTTTTCTCGCATTATTTGTAACTTTTGCAATTTTCGAAAAGTGAGAGTTCAATGTATATCTCTTGTAATTTTGTTTGTAAGCGTACTTCTCCCTATCCGGTTTGTTCTTTTTCATACATACGTAGTATAGAGAAAGTTATGTAATGCTGCGGAAAATCGATTTCGAGATTTTAGCGGAAATACACGTTCTGGGGTCCCCTGATACCGAAAAAGTGCTTTTTTCAAAACATCCGTCCGTCCGTCCGTGAACACTACTAGCGCCTAAAACGATCCTTTTCTAATTGAAGAATCCCCTATCCACCTGACTTTAGGTGAAGCTTTGAGATTTTGAAAAACATTCTTTACAATTTAGGGGTACTTTACATGATGTCCATGAACATTTTCAAATTTTCTCAAAAACTGCTTCAAATTCTTTCTTAAATTTCTTGATTGAATAAAGTAAAATACACTTATAAATATGGGATAGATCCTATTTTCACGGTTAATTCTGAATTTTCGAAAACTGCCAAAATATGAATTTTTTCCAGCGTTTTCCTACAACTACAAAACTGAAGGTAGTGATTTTTCCTTCAAACGAAATGTGTCCATAATCAGTTGTAAACATAAAGGTCGTACATTTTTCGAAAATCTTAGTAGTTCTTGTCCAATAGTGTGTGTAATATTTGGAATTTTAAAAATAACAAAAACAAAATTTTCTGAAAAACGGCTCTAAATTTATTTATTTTTAATTTTTGGAAGAGTTAGTGCTGTATATACCCTATCCGAAGACATAAACGCCGTATTGTTCTATTCGTTTTTTTTTTCAAAAATTACAAAAAATATTTTTTTTACCTGTCTCTCACGTCGGTAATATTTACACTATAGACAATTTCTTCTAATTATTGTTGTTATGAGTACATTTGCTTTAAATAATGTCAAATAAAGTTTCTCCAAAACACAACAGTTTGCTGTAAAATGAGATCAAATTTCCGCATTTTGAGAACCATATAGCTTGACCGTCACGCTAACACAACCACCTTTATTTCAGAAACGAGAGGAGTAATAAATATAATTTTGGGGTAATAAATTAATAATAAATGAGTACTAAATATTCCATTTGGTTTCATGTGATTGTGCTATGGTGGTTGTGCTAGCTTGACATAGACATACTCAGAATAAGATGAATTGTAAGAATAAGATGTATTGTAGAATAAGATGTATGTATTAAACTTATTCACAAAATACACAGAATAAGTGCATACATTTTGCATGTTAATACATTTGATGAAATCCAGTGCAACTAGTGTTTCTTATAGCTCCTGTTTTGTTTTGCCAATATTTGTTGACTTATAATTTGTTTTATTTTACAGTTTTTATAGCTTCTATTTTATATATTATCTTGATGATTTCACTTTAGTAATTTTTGGTGAATATCAACCAAAGATATGGGATAGTATTATGACCATCCGTTTGCCGAGGTCTCGGAAAACGGAGCACATCAATATTCAAGAATAAGATGAGCTGTTTGAACGCGCGCCAACGCGCATGAATACAATCCGAAATGAAAACTACGAACTATATCCGTGGGAGCGTCTCGGTAGAGTATGCGACACCGAGAGTCGGGAGAAAGAAAGCTTTCTTTTCTGAAGTAACAGCTGGAGAGTGAGGACCTACTGATCACGAGAAGGCGGCACCTCGTGCTACTACGGACTTCAGGACTGCATCTACGATAAAAACTCTTCAAGACATTCGAGGAGGTAATTATCATATTACAAGGCATTAAAACAATTTATCAGGAAAAGGATATATAAATTAAATATAAATAGTTAACTTTGCAGTTTTTTTTATTTTTATATTTATTCTTCTTATACGATAGACTCAGTTGTCGTATTGTAGATTCTTTTTAAATATGGAATTAAAAGCTAGTTACATTCTATAAAAGAATACGAAAAGAGTATCAACGGAAACGAGACGGAGGCCACATCGTGAGTTGAACAACGGTACTGGAAAGGGGCGACCGTGCGGTTCTGCAGAGGGGCGGCTTTGCTCCTGACCGAGCTGCAAGGACAAGGACACCGAGCGACTGGAAGAGCCGACGCCGTAGATTTCTACGCCTGAAAAGACACAGTAAGGTCGTGCCAACTTGAACAATTTGTAGATATTAGAAGGAATAATTTGTTTCGGAAAAGAAAGTATTAGTACAGGTTCTTATACTCGATATTCTGTAAACAATAGAATCAATCTTTTTTCAAGAAAACTTAGCTAATTGTAAAGTTGCAACTAGGGAATTTACGACTGGAATGATTAGGCAAAGTTTTAAGTATTCTTTGAAATTGATTTAAATGAGAGAAAGGAAACAGTGTAGTTAATTATTGAGAGTGTGGTTGTTTTCTTTTCTTCAGCAAGACAAAATTCTTGTATATGTAAAGTGTTTTATGTTCATTGACTGTAACAGCAATTTAATTAGAATATACTTAAGTAAGTGGAAAGTGATTCGACTTGAGTTTCTGTGTAAATGCATTCAATCCACAACGGCCCAATGACCCTGATCCCGCTATTCTAATTGTATTTTTTTATTTTGCGCCCACCTTGAAAACCCATTCTGAGCTAGCCGGCGGAGGGGTGGGTCGCAGTATTACCTAGATGCACATGTAGCGCGAGTGTAGCGTTACAAATTGAAGTCTGCGTTATTGAAGGCAACTAGTTCCATGGCCGGTGCTGACAGGCGTTTTGTGTCTGTAGGCGACGAGAGTTGTGGGTATTTCCTATGTAAAATATTACTTTGAAGTGCTTTTATCTTACTATACAAATATTATTATTTACGCATCAATATAAATATATAATGAGAGCTTCATGGTTCTGTGACCACATATCTAATATAAAGAAGCATTAGGGTTAGAAGAAGCAACTATCAATAACCCAAATAATAGAACAAAAATATTTATTTTGGTTTTATCATTTCGGTTATTGAAAACGAAAAAAAATAGTAACTTGAGCGTTTTTCATCTAATTGAAACGTAAACTTTAATTTTGTCCTAGCATACCTGTACACGGAGTAAGAAAGTATATTCGTTATAAATACCCTAAATATTTAATTAATTTGAAAAAGTGTTCCTGTTAATAAAAATCTGACTACATAACGTGTTAAAGGGAGTAATTTCACAGTTTAGAACATAATTTATCCACCTTTTCTGCAAGCCCCACCGTAAGAGTTTTTCTACCCAACAATCATCGTTTTTTGTTGTTGTTTTTTGCCGCTGCATTATTTATCTTTCTTATTTTTATTTATCTTAACTTTCTCTATACTACGTATATTACTCGGTATATACGTACAAGAAAGTAAAAATTAGAAGACAGATTACATGAGTTTTGGTCATTTCATAGCATTCTTGAGAATTAAGATTTTTGGGTGCCTTTTACTTAAAACATCTTCACTTTAAAGAATACTTTGAATCTGTTCTTCACAAAAAGAAACTATGCATTAGCTACGGAGTGCAACAAAACATGCAAGAATGGCGGAATTACTTTCGCTGAATTGAAAGTCAAACCATTCGAGCTATTTCCAATTACATTATTTTTAAAACACATTTAAATTTTTTGTAATTTATTTATCATAGTATATAGGAACAATAAAAATGTGATTTTCGATTATTTGAATCCGTTATATCCCGTAAAAAGTGTTAAAACACACAGTTGCAAATGACCGCTCCCACATTTGGACACAGACGGACAGGCAGACATAACGGCAGAAAGACAGACAGACGGGCGGATGGTCGAACTGGCAGGCAGACGGAGGTATAGATGGAAGGACAGACAGACGGATAGACGGGCGGATTTCAATAAATATGTTGTAGGTAATCTTGTTTTCTCCGTGAACCTATTTTGCTTGGGAAATTGTAATGATGAGGCATACAAATTTATGACTTTTTTGTTATACATGACTTTCTTACAATACTTTTTCCCATTATCTTCGTATTTTTCTTTTTATCCTCGTGAACACCCGGCACCGATAGTGGCTGTCGTTCTAGATAATGGCGGCCGACCAGTGCAACATCACTAGGCGTCGGCCAGCTGGGGCACCAGTGTGGATCTGAGTAGCCTTTTAGCAACTTGCCAACGAGTTCATTTTGAGGTAATATCACTTTTTGGAATGTGTCTCTACAACGGAAATTGAAAATTAATTTGACGCCGGTTATAAAGAAACAACACAAATTAACGTTTTTGATTAACTATATAGGAGCTGCACCATTCATGGTACACTAAAAACATAATAGTCTATATCTATAATTAGTTTTATTATTTCTGATGTGCCCTGAACTATTCAATCAAAACGAATCCAAAACGTTCATGTTTCACACTTTATTTTACATTGTCTAATCTACTCGTAGATGATTTAGTGTAGTGTTGATACTTTTTTCTATTATTAACTACACTTTTACGATAGAATTTTAGGGAATCAAAAGAAATGCAAAAGATTAATTTTATCGAGTTTTTTTATTTTATATCATGTCACTTTTTGTGTTATTTACGTGCATCATAATCAAACATTACCAAGACGCCTGCTTTTGAGCCAAGCCTGCCAAGAGCTTTGTTTTTGAAGAGTATAGAAAGTCATGATTATACTTTTAAAGGCCCCATAAATAGAGAGTAAAATGAATAGAATTTTGGTATTAGGTATTTAGTACAACTATCATTGTTTTAACTTTTATTTTACAGCTCGCGTTTGATAGTCAAGGAGCAAGATCCCAGTCTCCTCCGAAACCATTCCCAAATCCCCGATCGTTTGAGTGCATGCCGTTTATCATGATGAGAATGTATTGAGAAAACATGAAATAAATTTTACCTTTTTCTATCAAGATCTTTATTATCTGATTCTTAGATTGCACTTTTGAAATAAACTCCGGCTGTATTAGTCTAGATGAGAGTTGTTCACGAAACCTGCTCACATGGGAAATAAGGCAGACAATGGCTTTGTGATGTTCCCTGCTCCATCCGAATCACCTGTTTACTAGGAAAGATCATAGAGATGAGTAGTTAACGGACGAAAAGAAGTAAAGAGTGGAAAATTTCAGATGTTTACATTTGTAAACAACTACTTTAAATGATTGTTTATGAAGTGTCTGGAAACCTTGGGTGTGCCTTGGAAACGTAAATATTTGTTTTGTGAACAATGAAAATAAGGTGCTTTTTCAAATACATTCAAATGATAATTTTTCTACAAACGTTGCAATTTTTACTCGCAAACTTTCATGAGAAAAGGGAATGTTTATTTATGAGTTTACCATAGAGTCATTACAAATAAACTAGGAACTTTGGCTCGAAAAATGGCCAAATTTGAAGGGTTGACGTTAGAAATGTCAAAGCCTTTTTTCATATTTCCTTGAAAAGTCTATACAAAATATTTTATCACTTTTGCTTTCATACTGTCTGTGCAACATTAGGTGGATTTCACAAAATTTCGTATGCGGGTCCCCAAAACTGTGAAAACAGGTAGAGATGTTCACCTTAGTTTTCCCTGCAACCATGCAAATGTTTCTATCGTGTAGGCTACGTCGCGACAAATGCTAAAGTTTTCATTGTCATATATGTGAGTCGAACCTTTACAGGGCGTATGAAAAAATGTGAGAATAATTTTATAAAATTCAAAAAACTAAAAGAAGATCTAAGAACACTGTTTCGTTTCATTTGAAAAATTAATTTATTAACTAAACCTACATTTTGTAGTATGGCAGATTTTCAAGTGGTAATCAAACGTTTTTCTTGTGTTATTTGAGAACAGCGCAATCAGATCACTTTATATTTTATTATTTAACGATTTACCTTCGACTAAGACAGCCTAAAATTGGCTGGCATAATTGAACTCAATTCGCTCAATTCCAGATGTTATGCATGGTAAGATCATATTTTGAAACTTTGATTGATGATCGTCAACTGTTATGGTTATAAGTCCCGTCATTGTAGTGTTTATTGCGGAAGGTCGCGATGTTTTACCTACGCTGGATAATGAGGTGTGCTGCAGATCTATACTCGGCTTGAGAGGAATTTCTTCTCAAGGTATCTACCCTCAAGAAAGCATCGCTTCACGGGGCCACCTAAGTTCCTGACTGTCATTCTGACATGAGTGGTGGTGCAGGTGTAAGAGTTAGTGTGTGTGCGTATGGAGTGAGTGAGAGTGGGTGAGAGTCAGTGAGTGAGTGAGTGAGTGAGAGAGAGACAGATAGAGAGACAGTGATAGAGAGATACAGAGCGAGAAAGACAGAGAGAGACAGACAGAGAGAGACAGACAGAGAGAGACAGACAGAGAGACAGAGAGAGACAGACAGAGAGAGACAGAGAGAGAGACAGACAGAGAGAGACAGAGAGAGAGACAGACAGAGAAGACAGACAGAGAGAGAGACAGAGAGAGACAGACAGAGAGAAGACAGAGAGAGACAGACAGAGAGAGAGAAGAGAGAGAACAGACAGAAGAGAAGAGAGAGAGAGAGAGAGAGAGAGAGAGAGAGAGAGAACCCTTATAATGCCCTTGGTATATAAATAACCATTAACTTGTATATCAAATATTATCTAATTAATTTTGCAAGAACGTATTTAAAGAATATGGAAGAATAAATAAATATTTTACTTTTATTAATAAACAAAATTATTTTATTAAAAATACAAAACTATCAGCACTTTGAGAAATAAAATTTCACGACTTATTACAATACTCTTCATTGTATTTTGTCCATATTTTTTGCCATTTAAGAACTGCAGAATCAATTTGTCTGAACTTTTTTATGGCCTTTTATCTCCTTCTGTTAGATTCATTTTCATAATTTCCCTGAAAGTAATAATTTTATTGTTAATAAATAATATTTATTCAGCATTACCTTTTTACACAGTTAAACAAATAACAATAAAAAGAACTGACATAAGCAATAGATTTGCTTGAACGTAGGCACTGAGTACAAAAAGGAGATAGATACAGGCAAAAAAAGAGCAAAATGAGAAAGAATATTGATTTTATGTAAAATAAAACTATTAGTAATATTAATACTAGATAATAATATTATAATTATATAATGTTATCTAACGTTTTTCTTGTAATTCTAGAAATTACTAAACCAGAAAAACGATTTTGTTCTTAAGCATATAATCCATTCTCTATTTAACAATATCCATTTTGACAATATTTTCTTTAATGCAATTTTTCTGTTTCTTAAAACTGAGACGAATTGTCAGTTTATTAAAAATTCTCAAGGTTGTTATAACTATTTTCTTCTCAAATGTTCTATCGATCGTAATAATTGATTTAATGAAACATTATTTTTAAATTAATGCGCAATAGTAATTCAACTCCAACTTACCTTCGTATGAATTCAAGGGTTGATTGTAATTTTGCTGAATACGTATATCTAAAAACGCAAATAATATTATCACACCTTCAATAACGTCTTAACACAATACTGGAACTTTTTGTTCCAAATCACAGTTATTTACTTTGAACTTCCTATGTAAAATTGCTTTCCTGAAATTAAGTTTTTTTGTCTTAATGTATTTGGTCATTGTTATATTCGCTGAATACACATCAAAAGGTAGATATTAACCAATTCTACATTTTATGAAAATAATATTATATAATTTAATAATGAAAATAAAATTATAATATTAATGATGAAAATAATATTAAATAAAGAATACTAATTAATAATAAGACTTAACCTTCACAAATCCAATATTCCTGAAGTGCTCCAGCTTCCCAATGTTAACCGCCTACGCTCTAGGAAACTGCTGTGATGAGAACAGGAAATGAGGAATAACATTTATACGTTCCAACATTTTCTTATTAGAAAGTTATATTTTTGTTTTTATTTTACCCCTTTTTTAGAAAAGACAACTATTACTCTACCAGGTAAGAACACGACTGCGACGCTTCAGAATACTATTGAAGGCGAACCACTTCGAGAACATGAAATAGGCAGGCGGGAACCTGTCACCCTTTGTCCCAAGGACAGGAAGCTTTCGAATTCCCAAAGCCGCCCTAAGCCGACGAGACCTGACCTGGCAAACGTTGCAAAACGCAGCATGACTGGGAATATTCAAATTCAATATTAAATTAAATGGTTTTGTGGAAAATTAAACTATTGTAAATAATAAAATATAAAGCTCAAACAAATATTATATTTAAACTTATTGTACGTTAGTTTAAATAGTGGAAGAAAACATTTTAAGTCTTTAAACAGTATCTATGATCCATTGTACCGTAATTATATATCAAATCTGGATGAATTTTAATTTAAGCATTAAATTTAATTAATATTTTTTTAATTTAATTATATGAGAACCTCTTTAATTTAAAAGTACTACGTTTCATGTACTGATGTACATTAAAAATACATTGATTTTAATTTAAGCATTAAATTTTAAATTTTAAACATTATTTATTTAAAGTACTTTGATTTTCATGTACTGTCGTATATTATATCTATATTGATTTTAATTTACGCAACAATTTAGTGTACCAGTACTTTGATCACCTTTTAATGTGCAAGATACTTTATAATCATTTACAATCGTACATTAAATCTACATTAAATTTAATGTAATTTCTGACAGTGTGCTACACCACTCAGTTCAGAGGCTGGTTTTCAAGGTGATGATCCATTATCAACAAATTGTCACATTTAAAACTTGATTTACAATGTGTGGAGTGTTTTACAGAAGTCCATATAGTTTATTTTAAAAGTAAAATCATAATAAACCAAACTAGTAATCTCTTCTAAATAATAACAGACAGAAGTTGTCATTATTTATGAGATATTATTACTTAAATAATGATATTTGTCATTAATACCAAAAGTAATGACAACTATCAGAAGTTTTCATAGGTTATGAAACAGGAAGTTATGTAACTTTTTTGTTAATGCATATCATTTTTGTCTTCATTCACTACTGATAATGTTTCAAAATTAAAATATATTTTTCATATTTATTAATGGAAATCGTGTTGATAATAAAACAATTTTAGTGGAATATGAAGATTCGTTATTTACAATTTTAAATAAGAGAAGCATGATGCCGCATTTTAATGATAATATTTAAAATAACGCGTAAATTTGAATAATTTGTTTTACAAGAGATTGAGACTAAAAATTATAATTTAAAGTTCTAAGAAAATATTAAATATTTATTCAATTCTTTCACTGACGGTGTGAGATATAATACTCTTAACAGTACCAGTAAACGTGTAACTGTTTGCACCTTCGTTTTAAAAAGATGCTCATATAACCAGAGTTTGGCAAGGGCTGTCTGGTAGGTATAATTTAGCAACATTACAATGGATTAGCAGTAGAAGTTGCAAAATCACTACCAGACAGATCCAAGAACGACTGGGCTCCTCAGACACGATGAAATGGGCGAGCGCTAGGCGCAGAAAGTTATGTTGTGTGAATGGAATAAGTAACAGGATATCGCATTATAATATCGCATCCTAAATCGCATCGTATTTCATATACTACAAATAACAGATTAAATAGTATATAATTTATTTTAACAAGCGATTGGAACGAAAAAGAATATCATTTAAAATCCTTAAAAGTTCGTGAAATATTTCTAAATTCTTTTACAGAGGGTGTGCAGATATAAATTTGTTCCATTTGTTCCTGAAGAATGGGTAGTACCTTTTCTTGCTGGCAAGATAAACGGCAGAATGTAACAAAGGCATCTGAAGGCGATAAGAACTCGTACGTGAGTTTCGATCAATCGTATTGCAAGTTAAGAGACCTAAGCTTTTCTCCTGAAATTCAATGAAAAATTCTCACCACTAAGAACTGCACTTCTATTGAATGACGTACATAGGTAGGACATGCAAGCAAATGTAAAATGTGGGCATGTTTTTCTTTAAAATGCGGAAAAGAATAATTTTGCTGGAAACGTGAATTCAGAAATTATATCTTTAATTGTCACATTGAATTCAGAAATTATATCAATTATTGTGGTCAGTGATGAAAAGTAGTCGCAAGATTGTACTTAGTTCAATATATTAACATTTGCAATATGAATAATATTACAATAATATATGACAATTGAGCAGACACGTACTACAATACAAAAAATCATTTACATAACACTTTTAATGATGAGTCAAAAATTTGAAAATAATTTAAATAGTGGCTACTGGATTTCTATAAAAGTTAACTACATATTTCAAGTAGTAACGTGTAAACCAGGCTTGCACAACGCCTGCCCTCGCGGGCGTTCCACACTCAAGAGCCGGAGCTCTGCCCGCGAAAGCGGTGCAAGTGCAAGTGCTAGGAGTACGCAGCTTGGGATTGGAGCGGCTTGTATTGAGGACAGGGAACGGCGCTGTGATATACTGAATCCCTGGGCTACTAATGCAGTGATGCATTGTGAAATTATTTGCCCACTTATTTAAATCGGTAATGTCCTGTATTTGTAGTTATAAGGGCCTACAATTCACTTTATATTATTCTTTGCACTGCTATGTATCGACCTATTTTGCTTTTTTAAACTCTTTAGAATACTCCCATTGTGATTATTAAACAATATTTTAAAGCAGTGGCATTTTAAAAAATATATTATTTGATTCTAACTACATGTACAATTTAATAATTGATTTTTCACCAAGAAATTTATAATCTCCAAATTGTAGCAAAAATAAATAAGTTTTGTGAGTATACCTAACGAAAACGTCCGATTTATTGGATATCGTTCAACTCTAAAGTAGGAAATATTTATAAACATTTAAGTTTACGCAAGTGAAATTGAATAAAATTAAAATTCAGTTAATATATTTTAAATATATAAACATCATATACAATTTGATATAATTAATTAAAAATAGTATATAAAATTGTTGATTACTGTCATCGTCAAATAAAATCGATTTGATATTTCAATTTTGTGTTTAGCACTACACTAAATTTGTGATTACATCGTAGCAAAGTGAACTACAGTACCAACCCTACAAGCAATAATAATTTCTGGTGGCCAAACCAAATGTGTAGGTGGGTCTAATTCGATTCAGGTTCATATTTCACATTGTCTATTAACAACAAACCTTTCCAATATGATACAAACGGCAATATTACATGAACTATATGTAACAGCCTGTCAGGTTCTCGCCGACTGCACTTTCATTCAATTCACGCGCTATGGTTGGAATCGTTCATTCTCATTGGTACTTCCTACTCCTAAATTGGTCCTCATCCCCACCCTTCTTACTTTCCTGGATTTATCGAACGGCTGGCGCGCGGCTCTCGAGGTCAGCGAAAGAGCAAAATGCTGCTGTCTGGTGTACACTATGACGCAAGGACCCTTCCATGACGGATCAAATGACTGTTTGACTAGTTTGCAGTCTTTATTAAGAACTCTTGGTGCCCTCGGTGATTGTTGGTTAGCGTGCTGGTTTACCACGGCGCAACCTCGGGTTCAAATCGCGGTCGGGGCGAACGTTCATTGTGCGCTTCCTTGCAATGTCTCAGTATCTGTTGCTGTGTGACGAAGAGAAGCTCATTTCTGAGGTTGAGAAGATGAGAGGTACGGCATGGCTAACCTATGTGCTAACCAAACGTACCCTCCAACCCATGGCCGCAGGGCCAGAATGCCGCTGGAAGTCTTAGCACGAGATGTTGTGCCAAAGTATGTTAAATCCTCTGGAATGATAATTACATAATATTTTGTGAAAGGTTTTAAGACTAAAATCTAAAGAAATTCGAAATCTCATGTACGTACAGTACTCGAAACAAAATTGATCGGGACGTCTCGACAAACTTCAGCTCTAGCATTTGCTTGGGCAGCCCTTGTCATGACGAAACTTCGCAGGTGGAGCCACACAAACCGTCATAGCCAATTGCAACGCAGGGGTGAGTTTCCTGACAAAATTACATTGTGGAAAATGGCGGGCGACGCTAGTTCAGATGTGAAATATTTTGAAATAAAAAAAAGACTTGAAAGAAACACTTGTATGAACATAAAAGTAAATTCATTTAAATATATATGAACACAGAGCACGTAACCACTGTGAACACAATTCGTTTCGAAGAAATTACATTGATATTAGATAAATAACATTGATTTTAGATCAGTTATTTCTTATACACATTTTAATTCCAATATTATCGTCCTATACAATTCACGGTCTTTATCAAGAGTCCAGTTTACTAAGATTTTTCGGTAAGAAAACGATTAAAATTGCACATTTCAATTGTTCAAGTGTGTATTAAATTTGCAAATATTGCAAAATACTGTCTTTCTGGAATCGATAGAGGATTTCTAGGGAACTATTTTAATAAAAGACAGTAAAAGTCAAAGACAAACTGTATATTTATCATTAAAGTAACAATAACACTAGATATTGAGCTATCAATTTGCATCTCTTGTCAAAACTGTTATTTTGCGATATTCAACTCAGGGAGGATTTGGAGACACTTTCCGGCAGGAATGGCGCATATTTTGGAGTTGTTTAAAAAATTGTTAGTTGTTGCAAAACTGTTAATTTGCAGTTTTCGGTTCTGGGACATCAGAGAACCAATCCCACTTTAGAATTGCAAAAATTGGAAATTGTTTATAATTTTACTAAATTTTGCAATTCTTTTTATATTTTCGCATCTCAATTCCCTTTACACAGATGCAAAATTCCGCAATCCAACCGGAGCTATCGCCTTTCGTTTTCGAGATACACAATACTTTATAGGATCTTAGTATCTGATGCCAACCCTCATTGGTTTCCAGACAATTCATTCGCTCTTGGCAGTCAAGAATCAGATTTAAACAGTTTTGCAGTGTCTTGATTTCTGCTGATTAAATTGTATTAATGATTTCTGACTTACGACAAATCGGTGGAAATTGTTGCTCATAAGCTGTGTTTTAACTTTCGAAATTTAATTTCTGTTCTTCATGTATCGTTGAAACAGTAGTTTAGTTATTTTGATTCGTCTGTGTTATAAATAAATTCTCTTGCAAATTTCAAAACTCTGAGACCAAATGTTGTCCTGCAAAGGTGAAAATTTCTTTGCGTTTGTGTGCATTCTATTCAGTGGTGCAATGTGAATGTCAATATGTTTATCGTCTAACGAAGAAATTTTTTATCAACAAATTATTTTGCAAAATGCTTTTAAACAGATCGGAGGCACGATAGATCATTTTCATATTTATTCCACGAGGCAAGTTTTATTTTTAATTTTGGCGAAACTGAAACATATGTGAATTTTCAAATAGAACTCTACATCGTTTTACCTGAAATGAATAGATCAATAGAGAAATTCAATAATGTCGCATTTGTTAATAATTTAATGAGTAAAAATATATATTTGACACCGGGCTTGAGCAATTCTCAACTCTAAGGCAAGCAAGGCTTATCATTGGCTCTTCTCGTAATCAAGGCAGATTCTCGGAAGTTTCTCTTCTCCTCGTCTTAAAAGGCATGAGAGGCGGAGTCTGTAGAATGTGGCACCAATCCAATAACACTTCCCTCCCCAGGAGAATGCTTCGTTACTCCCATTTGTAGGAATACGTTCTAGTCGTGTATTAAATTGTGCAAAATAATTAAATGCAGAATAATAAGCGAACAATAGATTCGTATACATTGAATGCTACACACTTTTCAAGATAGAAATAAAACATGGAACTAAATAGTATACACAAGTTAATTTTGAAGACAGAGCAATTTTATGATGAAATTTTTTAACGCATATATTCCGAATTCATATTCTTCCTTACATTACTTAACGTTATTTCCATTTCCATTCAATTAAGGACATAACATCCCTTACGCGCCTATATTTTGAAATGACCCTCCGAGAGGTCACTTGCTCAAGTCGCCATGTTATTGAATCAAACTTTTGAAATGTTCTGTTCTTACACTAGTTCCCGAAACACGTAAATTCCAACAGTTCATCTCAAACTTAAAGTAATCGCACCCTACTTTCAAACATTAGTAGACACCGCGGAGTGTGAGGCCGCACGTAAACTTTTAAACAAACTTCATTCTCGTGCATGAGTATGCGTTAATCTGTCCAACAATTTATTAGTCGTAGGGGCTGTGATTCTTGGGGAGATAATAGTTTAGTGGACATGGTAACAACTCTGAACCTAAGCGAGTTCTTTTCCTAGCGTGGACAAAACTTTTGGGGTTTGAAAACCCATCTGCGGAGTTCATGAAGTATAATATTGCGATTACCAAATAGTGGTTCTGTTATCACTATTAGTACGTCCTGTTATCACCATTAATTTTAATTCAATTTTTTGCTTCTCATTTTGTTTGCATTTAATCAGTTTTCTTTTTCTGATATAATTTTGTTTATGTATTTTAGGAATGGCGTTTAACTGATGCCAATGTTATTCTTGATTTGAGCGAGATTGCAGTTTCCAAGTACTCATGGTTCAAGTCACGTCTTATTGCGATCGGAGAGCTGAAGAATACCTGCATTAAGGGTAGTCTGACAATATGCACACTTCAGGAATAAACTTCCAAAATCTCCAAGGAAATATTGATGACTACAAACTAAAAGTTTGTAAAATGTCGCAATCGTAATAGTTGTGACTGCCAATCAAATAATATCCTAGCAACATCTATAGCAAGGGCGGCTAGGTTTGCCCGCATGGGTGTTCGTGTTTCTATTATTTCTTTGGACACCGCCACTCAAAATCGTTGCTGCATCGGGTAACGAAGGAGTTTTAAGCGCTGAAACATTCCTGGGAGATAGGTAACTAAATTACAGAAGGGAAGAATGTTTTCATGTGGTTTCTATTAAATAAAACATAATAACTCTTTATATTCATGTTTTCTTCAATGCTTTATAATAACTGTTGTAAAAAGCGCTTCTTAATTGAAAATAGAAAATTCGTAATGAGAATTTTCTTTAAATAGAATAATGGAGTCCCACCAGCATGGGCCACCTCAACTTCTAAATGATTCCCAATATCGAAATGCAGTTTTCGCTGAACCGTGCAGAAAATGGGGAAGTATGGTGCGGTAGAGATATAATTTGAAATATTTTTAGTTTTCGAGAAATTTAATTATCTTTGTTTTGGAAGCAATGCATTTTTTCACTAGCGATAGATAATAATAAATTGACGAATGCAGTGATTTACGATACGTTAATGTTTTGATAGTATTTTGAGTATACAATTATACTTTCAGACATGTGATTTTAAATTGAATGTACGAGATTTCTGTTAGCAACCATTGCAACTGTCACATTTCGGAAGGTTGCTTCGCGGCGCCGGCACTTTTGCGAGAACAGGAACACAGTCGCGAAGGACACATTCCTTAGAAGCGACAGTGTCGACGGCTGCTAGAGGAAAAATTAAACGTTTAATTTGAAATCTCAAGTCACATAATATAAATATATAAACACTAGGTTATACGTTTAAATGATTATCGATTTTTTACATGTTTTAGAATACAATTCTTAAGTGATTAGAAGTATCAGAAAAAAGTTTGTAAATATTGTTTTATCGTATTTTAAATTTATAAAAAATAAAAGTGAATTGTTTAATTATGTAATTCCTTAATAATTACAAAGTTAATTGTGAATGAACTTATGTTAATTAACTAATTTAAATTAATTAAATTATGTTAAAAAAATTAAAGCCTATTAAAATATATTTTGGAGTTTCTCAAGAAAGTGATTCAGTCTATCAGGACGGAGATGCGTAGATTCGCTAATTGTTATTTGGGAGCCAGAAAAAAAAAACGGATGCAGAATATTGCCTGGTAAGAGAGAAAAATATATATTACACAACACAGTCGCTTAATGTCATCATTCGACGACTATCTTGCTATCGAAATATCAAAATATTTTAGAAGATACCATTAGAATTTAGCTTCATTTGTTATCATAAAATACTGGATAAATGGATTACCACATACCTTTTCCGTTGGGACTCTTCAGGATCAGAATCATACTTCACAGGATCATTTTTGTGCGAGTACTGATTTAGTGAGTTATTTTAGTGATTGTGCTATCGACCTGACTACTCTTCGATTTTGGACTACCTGGCGCCCTGCTTCATCCCGGCTTCTTTCACGGACTTCGAACACGCGGCTCTTTCGGATACTCGACCCGGCACTGGCAATTCACGCTTCGCGGCTGGATTTTCTCCGGCACTTGACAACGCCTCAGGACTAACGGACAACTGAACCGTGATGGACAACGCACCTCTGGCCTTACTAAGACTACCAGATAACCTACTACCAGCTACGGAGAGTTACGAACCCGAATGGTTTAAGAGACTACACTTCTGGTGAAGGACGAACGCCGCGCGGCTTTAGCAGCAGTCGGCGGAAATGGAACCATTGGACAAAAAGTCCCTTGCCGATAAAGCCAGCCCTCACCAGGAAACAAACAAGTGCACGACGACCGGCGAAAGAATGATCTCACCAACACGAGGGATCAAAAAGGGCAAAACTACTACATGATGCCCGCGGTATGTCAGACAGTGACATGGAAGTAGTGGAAGTACCTGGAGCCGCGAGGCATAGGCAAGGGCAAACCCACTCCCAAGGCTGAACAACCAGGCCGCAAGGTTCTAGGAGAGGATGGCAAAACCTACGAATTCCCTACTAAATTCGCGCGCACTCCCCTTTCATCACTACTTCCTATTATTTCCATGAATAATCGCTTCTCAGTGCTTCAGGACCATAGACAGACAACAGGACCAGAACCTTCCGGTACAACAAACAACCATGACCACAACACAGATGACGCACATGACAATAAAATACCCATCTGACTGACTTCCGGATTAAACACCGAATCGGAGCCTACCACCTGGACCTCAACAAGATCATAGACTGTAAGACTCGTGTGAAAGACCTAAATGAATGGACCAAAAACAGTATTGACGCACGTTGCAACAAGGCCCATAATTATACAATCAAAGACAATGACCGCCCACTACAATGTGGAACAAAGGCTCGAGTTTATTAAATAGAACAGCAACATACGGACACTTTATTTCTTTGACCAGCCTACTTACTTCTATCACCGTGCAATAGCTGCTCCTAGAAAAGAGTTCGTTATCAAAGGATTACCCCGAACTTAAATACACAGGACCTACTGACTGACATACGCGACACATACAGCTTCCCAGATATCATATGTCAGAAATGCTGAAAATGAAGCAAGACAAAACCATAAGAACCTAGGAATATACGTATGTGAGACGGAAAAGGACCTGATTCCGTCAATAAAGGAAACTATCAAATATGTGTTATACTATAGTATTAGGATTCACTCCTACAAAAATAATAACAGGATCCCCGCTGCAACAGGTGCCAACAATTTGAGCACACCAAAAATCATTGTTCCAGGAAATGGGTCTGGGTAAATGCGCGGAATCACACCACACCGTATTTTTCCCCAGCACCCTTATAAAGTGTAGCCAACTGCTCAGAAAACCACGAAGCATCCTGGCCCCGCTGTGCAGCTTTCCAACTCGCCAACCACTCCCGACTACAAGCAATCGCCAGAATAAGAGACAGAAATAGTAATCGCACCAACCAGCCCCCACCAGACTTCCCCCATGAATCCTTCCCCAGACTCGACTGCAGGACCTTCGCGGATACTACTGCGAACAGAACTGAACACCAGGATTTTTCGACTACAACTGGCAACAGCACCAGCAACACCCTAAACGATATCATCGACTTCATCAACAACAACAATATTATCAGAATCATCCAGTTCAGCACTGACTAATTGAAAGAGTAAATGGAAATCCAAGAAATTGTGACTGCAAGAAAACACCTGAGAAGTCAGGTTCAAATTGTTGACTTCTTGTTGACTCTGTGTATATAAACAGCTGTCAAAACCACAGAGCTTAAAACTATAGTCAACAATTTAGTTTATGGTACAATGCAATTTATAGCAAAAAAGCAAACAAATAATCTATAAATAAAACCTATAAAAACATTCTTCAAAGATGTCAAAGAGAGATAGTCAGTTTTCTAATTCATTCAATTGCAATTGATAAGACGGATCCCCCGAGTAATCTGTGCTTTCGCACTTCTTTACCACATGATGTACAGTGTACAGTCTGGGGGCACAAAACTCACGTTGCTTGAAAAAGGTACGATATTTCCAGCCCGTACGCGATTAGTTGACTTACAAGTTTCATGAGGCTTGTCGAAACCAGGAGACTTTTAGCTTCTATTGATACATTTGTGAACTGTTTCAAATCCACTGTAGAAGCAATGCCTTTCCCTTTATGTTCGGATGTGAAACTTACTTTCATTGAAACATATACGAAGCGAGAAAGGGAGAAGAATAGAATCCAAATTGACGATGGGAAGAAGCAGCACAATAAGAGACGTCGAGGAAACGACATCCAGGGGAAGAAAACGTCTCGAAGAAGAGAACGTACACACAAATGCACACTATGAAAGTAGTCGTTACGATGATCTAAGAAATAAACTCAACATATATCTCTTGGTAGGAAACGAAATGATCGAAAGAAAACATGTTTGCTGCCTTAATACTTCGACCCTAATCCTAGATAGGGGTATTGAAAAATCAATTCTACACACGTGAAGAGCAAAGAGAAGTGTGCGTCACAGCGGAAACAGGTAGCAACTCAATTCACAGCTACGGTATTCCGCTGCCGAAAGGGAAAGTTTCATGACGTCTAGATTCGCGAATAGGGGTGAAAGTGACTTGTGATCTCGACACGCCATTCAGATTTAAATGGTTAAAAAAATGGATATAGAAAGAAAAGCAAGGAAACCGACGATGAGAAGAACACACAGACACGCATATGTACTCACTCAAAACCTGCCGTAACCTAGAGTAGTTCCAAAAAAATGCTGTAAGCACCCCGTGGTATCTTGTTGGCATCTGTATTCGTTGAGTTACGTACTCACGAGTTTTGTTTACTTTGGGCGTCAGCTATAAACTGACAACGCATCCAATGATCAAGGCTCAAGGAAACTATGAAAATCTGATAGAAGTGGGGTATTTGTGTACATAAAAAGTAGAAGAAAAAGGAAAGGATAAGTGTGGAAGAAAAACCTCTCCAAAAAGTGAATGCACATATGCACGTGATGAACCAACGATGGACCGGAAGAGATGGTTCGCAGCAAATGATGTCACTGCAATGTCTCTGACCGGGAGGTCCTCGGTAGTACCCTAACAAACTGACTTTGCGCAAAATTTCGTCCCTTTACCCTCTCCTATGCTCACCCCTACTTACACATACATTTACACTTCCATGCACTACACTATCGCACTTGTCGAGAGACCTGTTGGGAGCTTAGAGCTTGTTCCCGTTGACTGAAGTGGTGCCCTCCCGGTGAGAAATTCCAGGATTGGGAAAAAAAAAACCTACCTGACAGATCGCCGAATCTTACCATCCAGCGGGAGATCACCGTCAAATACCAAGGCAAAACATGCACTACACTTACAGGACAAACGACTGTAGCCGTTGACGAGACCGGAATCATCAATCACAACAACTGAGCCAACGCTGGGAAGCATCCCGGGTATGTGGGAGCCGGGAGATCCGTGCGTAAATTAGCTCCTCCGCCCCGCCCCGTCCCTCTCTCTGCTTACCGGAGCTGGGGCGGGGCGCAGGTCGCGAACCGGTCGCCTCCACCCCGCCCTGCAGCGCCCCGTCCATCCCCTGCTCTGGAGAGCCGGCGGCGGGGGCGGCGCGGGGCAGGTCGCGGGGCGGCCGACCAGATTGCGCGGCCTCTGTCGCATTACGCGCGGCCACTGCGCCCCGCGATAAACCCCCTCGCGCCCCTAGTGGCTCCGGTGGAAAGAGCTGAGGCCCTTGACACCGCCACCGCCCCGCGGGTGATAACGCGCTCCCCCGCGCTCTAGTGCCACGCCCCTCCCTCACCCCACCCCATAGCCACACGCTGCTTCGCGTCGTCCTCCTGCGCCAAATGGGCCAAAATATGCGCGTGGCAAAAACGAAAGTAATGTATGGTTGTGTAAAATATTTAGTACAAAATCCCTGATTCGCAACCGGGAGAAATATGACTAAGCCACCAGAATAAATTTCGAATCGAGTAATAATACTAGCTCTTGTATTAGACAAGAGACGAATAATCTAGTATGTGTGAAAGTATGTTCATTTGTATTTGGAACTCCCATTTCATTTGCCTGGCTCAGTTTTGCCTAAGAGATGAACTAATGAATCCGTTATGTGGTGAAACTACGAATGCATCTATTTTAAACTATATACCTAATGAAATGATATTACGGAAGAAATAAACACTATAAAACATTTTTTTAAATTTTAAACCTAATTCGTAAAAAGAAATGCAGCAAAATGAACACAAATATGTTAAAATATTCTTCACTCTTAAGATATTTTCTATTACACCAAACAAAACATTACACAGTCGCTGAAAAATAGATTGAAAATCACTGTAAAGTATTTGTATACACAATGGTCGCCTTTTTGAATTGGCAATTACGTCGGAAATATGTTCAACACAATAACTCTCTCATGTGACGTTCTTACTGTGTAACAAATGTATTTCATAGTTCAAATTTCACAAATACATACGTCACACAGTGTGACTAGGTGGTGAAATCGTGGCCAAAACCTCAAACGGGTTCGAATTCATTTCTTAAGTTGTACATGGGGGTTTTCGAGGTCGCTGATTTCAAATCTGATATCAAAATTACACCAAACAATATGGCGGATCCAATATGGCGACCGAAAATGTAATTAAGACATACATAAGAAACAACATATAGAAAACATAAGAAATTAATCATAAAACCTCAAACCGCAGAAATTTGCAATACGTGTTTGCTTTATTTATAATTTATTCAATTAAAATATTCGTTTATGTGAGTTAAAAACAGCATTCCTTATTAGTACAAAAACCCATGAACTCTTCGTATATTTCACTATGACACTCTACGGGTCGAGATGCACACGCACATAAGAAATTAGTCATAAAACCTGAAAGCGCAGATATTTGCAATATAGGTTTACTTTATTTATAATGTATACAATTACTCTATTCGTTTATATGAGTTATAAATCGTTATACGCATTTCTTACTACTACAAAATCCTATATGAGTTATAAATCGTTATGTGAATTTCTTATTTCTACAAAATCCCTTGAACAGATCTCTTCGTATATTTCGCTATGACATTGTTCCGCGGCGAGATGCACACGCATAATAATTTATTGATAAAACCTCAAACCGCAGATATTTGCAATAAACGTTTCCTTTATTTATAACGTATTGAATTACTCTATTCATTTATATGAGTTATATATCGTTATTAGCATTTCTTATTACTACATAACCCCTTGAACAGAACTCTTCGTATATTTTACTATAACTCTGTTCCACGGCGAGATGCACACGCACATAAATTAG